>JANAVB010042015.1:2785733-3353233 GCA_029216955.1 Iris pallida
AGGATACGTTGACAAATTTTACAGATAGCTTGGAGATTCCTGCTAGCCTAGAGGAGCCATTAGAGGTTGTTAGTTAGCTGTTCTCAGTTGTCTGGAGTTGTATTTATTTTATGGATTATGTATTGAGTTTTGAGATGTATTTCTGGGTTTGTACCTTAGACACTTAGACTTCTATATATGTATCTCTTTCGATTTCATGTTTATCTGTCTTCCTTTATGCTCTACCTTAGATGTGATTGAGTTTACATTCTGCTATGTCACCCCATTCGGGGAGTATAAACTGTCTAGTCTTATACTGTTAGATGCATTGAGCCTAGGACAGCGTTCTACCGCCGACACTGCGGCGTAGGCTGGGCTTGTTACGTTCTCGGCCCAACTCTAGGGTGCTGGTCGTGACACGTTTTAGTGGTGGCCCATGCAGGTCGAGACTAAAAGTGTAGTGGTATTCGAACTAGAGGTACCACTACAGCCTGCAGTTAGGATTAGGATATGTTTTGAAGGTACTCACATCACAGTTAGGACCCTTGAGAGATTCCCGGGACCCTTGAGAATCTTATTTAACTTCGATTGAAAACTCTTTTTCCTTGATTGATTTATCTTTACGTTCTGCTATTGAATTGATTTGATGGATTATTGAATTTGAGTTTGTATTTATTGATTTTGAAGGATGATTATGAATTTTAAATTTTGATGATAGCGTTGCATCCGAGTTTGTATTATCATGGATTTTTGTTCATTTTGGATTTGATGTTCGTTGATAAATTGAATTGATTTGGAGTATTCATGTTGATTTAAAAATTTTGTCAAGATAAAATTATATGGGCTAGGTAATCTAAGTTATGGAGTCTAGTCTTCTACAGTCATATTAGCCAGCATGGTGAGGACATATAGTTTGACTTGGATATATCTCTCGGGTGTGGAAATTAAGGTTTTCGCAGCCAGCTAGCGACATTGCAAAATGAAATACCATAATTTAGAGGTATGTGCCTAAGTCGAGGACTCTGTGATTATCGTAGCCTTGCTTACTAGTATGATGAGGATTTAGGTGTACCATGATTTTGGACAGACGCATATGATATCAGATTGTACCTTAAATGTTTTCGAAACATGTTTTCCTACTTTTGT
Source organism: Iris pallida (assembly GCA_029216955.1). Taxonomy (NCBI): domain Eukaryota; kingdom Viridiplantae; phylum Streptophyta; class Magnoliopsida; order Asparagales; family Iridaceae; genus Iris; species Iris pallida. The sequence goes on from JANAVB010042015.1 coordinate 2,786,859, forward strand.
TTCTGTCCTTCAAAAAAAAATTATTAATTATTTTGTTTGTTTGTTTCATTATTTAACTTAAGAGTAGGTTTGCCGTTTTTATAAACCTTTGCGTAACTTCTTGCTATGAGTTTCTTCTTAATGCAATGAATCGATAATTTTGCTAAACTTTATCTTGGATTTGATAATTTAGCTCTGGATTTCAAAATGGTTCTTCTTTAAATAGATAAGCAAAATAGATTTTATCGTTATTTCTTTCTTGCTATTATCTTGTATTAAATAATAATAATAAACTGTCTTGATTACGTCAATTACCTGCTTGCAATCTTGGTAGGAATCTAAATGTAGTCTTAACGTAGAAATAATTTTTTTTTATATTAGGACATGAGAATATGTATATAATATATATATAGCAGACCTTTGCCTAACACATGTGCATGCTACACTTGATTTTTCCACCTATCTAAATACATATTAATATGTGTTGATGTTTTAAATGTCAAAATCCCAATATTTCTGGTTCTCTGCTTTTCCATGTTTAAATTCGTAATTTAAATATAAATTTATTATTAGTTATGTTACATCACTGCACATGTATGTTATACGGGGGTTTCAATTCAAATTTTGGTTGAGTTTTGTGTTTAAATTTGTAAAATTTGAGACTGTGTGCATGTTAACCCTTGATGCGGGATTCCAAATGTTAGTTCAAATTGCTTTATTTCTTAAATGTAGTATTTGAGATATACCTTGTGGGAAGTAGGGATATAAATTTAGGTTTCATATTCTTACATGTTAGTTGTGATAAACATTGAGTTGGTTTTAATGTTCAAATTTTTCCAAAATTCTGAAAACTAGTTACATGTTAACATTTTTACATTAATTTTCATGTTTAGTTAAATTTCAGATTTAACATGTAATATTGAACTGTGTGCATAGATAAATGTATGGATAGTATGTTGGGGTTTCATATCTATCATGTTAGGATGTATAGGACCATTGAGATGGGTTACGATGTTTCAAAACCCTAAAATCTGAGACTGCATTATGTTAATATTCACTTTTGAAATGTTAGCTTATTTTCAGACTTTGCATGTAAATGCTGAACTAAAACTGGGTTTAACCTTTCAATACTAGGCTATAACCCTGTACAAGGACACACACACCTCTTATTTATATATATATAATATAATATATATATATATATATAGATATATTATAAGTATGTATAAGGTTAGCCATGCATGTTATGAGTAAATAAGTTGCGTATTGTAGATTGTTTAACCAATATGCCATGATTAGTGTAACTTGATAGCCGTTGTTTTGAAACCCAATTTCTCATATACAATTTCATGTATATTTCGTCTACACACATGCTCCTATCTTACCATATTAACCTGTTCACATACACCATACACACACAAACCATATAACATTACATAATGCCAGCTTTTCCCTCTCTAACGCGCTCTATATATATTTGTGATTGGATTTCAATGCAAGTGACTTTCAATTCTTTAACTTTGAAATTGATTTTTCTGTACCCTTTTAGATTATTTGAAGTTACCTTTCTATTTTTATATTTTTTATGAGTACCAGCTTTCATATGATTGTAGACTGTCTTACAGTTTTGATGATTTGCTATTTCTTTATCTTTTTCAGTTTAGCACTCTAGATTTCTGTGTGTTTGATACCCTATGACCGCTTGGTTTAGCATGACTAGTATACCTAGATGAGACTTTCACTACCACCGTATGCAATGACCCTGTATGTCGTCCTTTTGATCACATGATTTGTTTTAATCTGGGACTTTGATTGTGGGGTTTGACCTAGAGGGAGTATGGACATTTAATTTTGAGGATGAAATTTTTCTAAGGTGGGTAGACTTGTAACACCCATTTTCTAAAATGAGAGTAATTTTGAAACTTTAATCATTTATGATTTGACATTTAAATCATGATATAATTTTGGTAATTTTTAAATCATTTAAAACTATTTAAATTCTTGACTTGTAATTTTGATGATGTTTGCTAGTGAAACCCTAGAGACTGTTTGACCTAGAGCCTAACCATGTGATTAGGATGTTTTAATGTCATTTCTGGCCTAAGGATATTTTACATTTGACCTCCTTGATTATTTGATATTTATTGCGTTGGTGATTGTTAATTTTGACCTTTGATAGGTGTAATGGTTTTGTGTCCGTATCGGACACGTATCAGTTTTTATTTACAAATGTTTGATGTGCCTCAAGGAGATTTATTGCTGATTTTTTGAAAAGTATTTGAATGAGATTGTTTTCTGTATGTGTTTCATGTGATTGCTTTGTTTTAATTTCGAGGACGAAATTTTTTTTTAAGGTGGATAGATTTGTTACCCCAGTTTTCAAAAATAGGGGTATTTTTGTTATTTTACATTTTGAATATTTTTAAATTTTATTTTATTATTTATGATATTATTTTGGGGTTGAAATTTATTTTATTATTTATGATATTGTTTGGGGTTATTGAGTCGGGTTCGAATTTTAACTCAATTCGACTTGAAACGGGGACCCGGGGGTAGTTTGACTCTAGTGGGACCCACACACTAGTTAGACATGGCCCACATGATATTAATTTTAGTCCACATGATATTAATTTTAGTTAGTAGTTAGACTAATTATTTTGGTTAGCATTAATTGAGATTAGTGATTTTGGAATGAACAAACTACCCCCGACTTAAACCCCTACCAATATATTAGCTAATAAATTAGTGCAAGGGGCTTTTAGGCATTTCCTAATATGACAAAAACTACTTTAATGGCTGGCCACTTGGAGGGGGGATAAGGGGTGAGTCATCATCTCTTCCATTTCATTTTATCCATCCATTTTCTCTCTCATGTTCTTCCCCAAATTTCTAGAGAACAACTCCATTGATTTCATCTCCAAATCCACCATTTCTTCCACCAAATCTTCTTCTCTTCTCCTCTACTCCATAGTTAGAGGATGCTAGCCAAGTTTGGGAGGAATCGGAGCTCGTTCGTGTCCTTTTGGAATCTCTACGTGTCGGTGTCGTGTCGGAAGGCCTTTTCCTTTGAAACTCTCTTCCGGAAGGTATAATCTCTCCTCTAATCCACCCCAACATACATATAGGATTATTTTGGACCCATAGGAATGACCCCATGGTTTTATCTCCATTTGTGTCCATTTTGTGTCCATTTGGAGGTCATAGGAGTGTCCTTGTGTTGTGGATGTGTTCATGTTACATATATAGATTTATATATATATATATTGTAATGAGAGTGTATCTATATTTATATACGTAATAAATGGTTCATGATGATTATATAATCAAGTTTGTGAGTGTGGTTCCTCATATTATTATTGTTGTGGATAATTAGGATATATATTGTGTATTCTTTTGGCTCAAACTATTTAAATCCGTCATGATTTTTATCCACGTTTTTAATTTCAGCCCTAACTTAGAAATACCATAACTTCTAGCTCAAAGCTCGGTTTAATCTCCCGTTTTTTTAAAAAGAAGCGTATTGAAGTTAGCTTTCCAAAAATATATATTAATAGGCCTAATTATTTCTGTAAATTTCTGGAGAATTATTTGAGTGTCAGCTGTACGAAAGACAAACGCGTTCTCGGTGTTTTCGCGATTCCCGGAGTTTTCGAAAACGAAAACGCGATCCGTTTGAAGTTTCGGAAAGCTAACACATAGATCTATAACATACTTTAATCCCAGATTTCAATTCATGCTGAGTTGGTATAGTATTGATTATTAGTAGGAGTTACTATTCGGCATATGCATTTTGTGCACCCTTGTGTGTAATATAATGTTCTATTTAATTTTAACCCATGTTAATGTATATATATTATGTAACTAAATAGAGAATGCAAGCATGAGTAAATGGTTAAATAAATGATGTATGAGGTATAAGTATCCTATCTAATGTAAGCATGTATAAGTATGGCTTGTAATGAATATGTAGGTTCCATAGTATGTAATGTATGGTGCATATAGTAGTGCAAGAGAATAAATGAATGATGAATGAATGCAAGCATGAATGTAATGTAATAATAGATGTAATGTATGCAATATACAAGTTAATGAGATGTAATGTTCTATGTTAACACAAACCCTGTATTACCTCATGTACCCCTTACACTATGTTGACACTATCACACTTGACACTTTGTTCACTTACACTTTGACACTCTTTGATATGTATACACTATGTATGTCCATTTAACCCTCACTTGCCCCTTTGCCATGTTCACATACACACACATAGCCTCTTAAATAAGTATTTATGAATATAGTTAACTTAGCTATATATGTATATTATATATATGGTAGCATATTGTATTGTAATATATAAGTTTATATAGCCATTAAAATGCCATGATTATAGAACTAATGTTGAATACCAATATATGCATGTGTATATATGTAGACATGTATAGCTTAAAGTAATAGATTACCTAGTGTATATCTAATGTGAATTCTTGCCTATTTGAGTATTGAATAATTGCATGCTATATAGAGTTGGGTGTATGTTGGCTTGTATAGCCTTGTATTGATGTGTGCTTGCTAGGATAGTCTTGGTTAGGCCTAGTAAGACTTGCTGGGTTAGGACATGACCTAGTTTGACCTAGTTTGACTAGTGCAGTTGACCAAAGTTGACCAAGGGTTGACTTTGGCCTAGTTGACCTAGATTCATGTAGAATGCATTATAGTGCTTTATATTACCCTTCTGGATATGTTGTGACTTGTGTTGTTCTAATTAGGAGCCAGACACCTCTCCTCGAACAGTATCTTATTTTAGGTCTGTGATCACTCTGAGCATCTGTTCACCTATTAGCGCAGGACCACAGGCGAGTACATTCACTGATAGTTTTCATTGTCTTGATATCTACTATATCTGATTCAGTCGTAGTGTTTTACTTGATTCTCGACACGACAGTTCACGGACTAGTATACATCGGATCCTGTCATGAGATGTTATTCATGGACTTTCTTGGTATATGAGTATGAGATATTTCCGTGTTCCGTGCTTGTATAGACACCGATTCCTAAGGAGACTAGCTACCCTCTTACGGAACCCTGTGTCATGACGTGCCATGTCCGGATCCGTGATACTATTTGGGGGATAGAGGGGAATTATTAGGGGTTATGTGATCAAAGCCTTCGTATGATATTTCTGTGTTTTGCTAGTGCCACCCTTACCTCACGTAGGGTGTAGCAGATACCCCGTGCCGGTTATCCAGGTTGGCCGGCATGACCCTCTTCGGAGGCCCTCTTCAGAGGTTCCGTGTGATTGTCGGGCCAAGTGGATAACCTTTCCGTGATTCCCTAGCCGATCACATTTTGCCCTAATAATTCAAATCACTTTTTATTTATTTGTTGTCATATCTTACATTCCAGTTCACCTTTACTTACTGTACTTTCCGTGATTCGATTTCATGTTTTATCTATCTTCTTTTATGCTCTACCTTAGATGTGATTGAGTTTACATTCTGCTATGTCACCCCCATTCGGGGAGTATAAACTGTTTAGTCTTATACTGTTAGATGCATTGAGACCTAGGACAGCGTTCTACCGCCGACACTTGCGGCGTAGGCTGGGCGTTGTTACGTTCTCGTGCCCTAACTCTAGGGTGCGGGTCGTGACAACCTCTGGTGGCTCCTCCACTTGTGAATGTAGCATTGATGGAGTCGAATAAAACTGGCTACTTGGATCAAGATGACTTGGACCAAACAATGAAGACCCTGTCGTCTGGATGTAATAATCCCAATCGAAGGCATGAGAAGTGTCCTGCGACGTGCCCTCGTAACTCTGGGATGATCCATGATAACTTTGGGATGCCCCCTCGTAACTATCCGAGGTACCAGCATAAGGACGTGAGGGGCCTGCATAAGGATCCGAGGTACCAGCGTAAGGATATGAGGGGCCTGCATAAGGATCCGAGGTACCAGCGTAAGGATGTGAGGGGCCTCCACAAGGATCCGAAGTACCAGCGTAAGGATGTGAGGGGCCTTCGTCATCATCTACAGAACGTGCATGTGACTTGGTCGTACGGGGATATGCGTGTCTCTGCCTGACAATACCTACGGGGTGATCGGCCGGGGCATCCAATGAAACAAAATCGGGTGCGACGGGCTGGCGTAGATATTCTAAACTATCCCCAAACATCCCAGTTGGATCGGCACCGGGGACTTGGGACATCTGAGTCATGCAGTCCACCTAAATTTTATAATACATACTGAATTAATGTTGTAAAGTTAACAAAAATTACCATGATATTATATGTAGAAACGAACTAATACCGTTAATTCTACACGTGCCCTATGCTCACGCAGGCTCCGATCATCTATAGCTCGTGCTTCGAACCGGGGCTCTTCAAATTCATATTTTCGATTTTGCATTAGCGGACATCCATACCAACGTACAAAATCTTCGTTACCTACCACTATAAGATATCAACAAAATATTAGTGCATGGAACGAACACTTTATAATTTATTTGAAATAAAAATTAAGTATTTTATAACTTACCATCTGCAACCGATGTCATCATTTCAGACATGTGTTCTACGTCATGTGTGCTAAATCTGGAATACCAACCAACAAGAAAGTGGGCCACCCGATCTTCTATATTAGCTTTGGAAATGCTAGAAGATGAAGGATCAAGAGGTATCCTCTGTTTCAGTCCAAACTGTCGCATTACACGATCAGCCAGATGAAACATGATATTTTCGTTGTACATAATATAATATCGATGGAGACTCATGCCCCTTGTACTGTTTATTACATCTTCTGGTACACTTTGGGGTTGCCAGAAAACCTACGTAACGTTGAACAAGTAAATTGAGACATGCACGAAAATTAACATTTAAGAACTCAAGTAAATATGGGGGTTATTAATATACTAACATCAAACACGGTTAATGTGTCAAATTAATTCCGGTAAATAGAGACCGCTTTGTGCACAACATACTGATAATCTATATTTTCAGTGTTCCACTTAAGGCCTCTTGGACATACTCGTTGATCACTATATATGGTAAGTGGCCTACCAATATCAAAGTGCTCGTAACTCCAGAACTAGAAAAATAATTTGCATGTGAGGTCGAATAGTGCTAGACATCCAAAAATATTTTTAGCTGTTTATAAATATGTTCTACCAGCAATATAAATATACCTGTATAAGTGTTAGACATCCAGAAATATTTTTGGCTGTTTTACCTCCTGAAACCTTAGTCACGAATGATGTCATCGAATGATATAAATGTGCTAATACTGCTGCATCCCATGCGTACTTTGTGCGCGTACCCTAATCTTGAAGAAATGGTAGCAGTCTGACGTTGATCATATTTTTTGTTGCATCGAAAAATAATAATGCACCGCAGAGACATAACAAATAAGCTCTTGTACAATAAATCACCTGAAAAATAACAAATAAACTCTTCATATAAACTATATTAAATAAAAATTAATTATTAGTATAAAAAATATCCGTGAATCATCGACAACAAAGTCGTATCGTCGATGCGATCAAGATGCATAAAAGTAGACCGGAGCCAAGTGAGTCTGACAGTGCTCCGACCTCCTATATCAGATGGTGGCTCCACACCGAGGTATGACCTAATGATATTAGAAGCATCCAACCCCTCGTAAAAGTATATCGGGTAACCCTCGATAGGTAACCCTAGAATCTGTGCTGTGTCAGCTAAAGTGATGGTCATCTCGCCAAAAGGTAGCTAAAATGTGTTGTGTGTTGGCCACCATCGCTCAACTATGCTCAATATCAGGTCCCTGTCATGGCGCTTAATACGTATAGCGTCAATAAGGTCAAAACCAAGCGATGCTACCAGGACCTTTTGGGCTGCAGACAACTCCCATAATGATCGCCACTCACCATGCTCACGTAATTTAACTTCAGGATAATCATAGCGCTATATATATATATATATATATATATATATATATATATATATATATATATATATATATTTTTTTTTTTTTCTTTTCTATATATATATATATATATATATATATATATATATATATATATATATATATAGTAAATCATAGTATATATATAGTACACTTTAATAAAATTAACAACCAGAAAATTAATTACCTAAAATTTAGTTTACCTCTCCCGTGAATACAAGTTTAGAAACGTGCGATTCTCGTTCATGTAAAATGAATATAGTTGTCGGACCACCGGTATTTTTCCATCATTTTGAGTAGCCATCTATAATAATTGTTACAATTTTTTTAGTTATATAATTATTTTCTACTTATATAACTATTGTAGGAGACACAATCAAACATTAATCAACTTAAAAATAGCAAGTAAATAATTTTCGAAAATCAAATCATATTACCAGTTAACAAGACAGGGTTTTTTTACTTCTACTCTTGCTTCCTTCGTTTGCTTCTCCTCCTTCTTCTTCTGAAGAACTCATTCCTCCTTGTTCTTCTTTTCTCCTTTTATTCACTCTCTAAAGCCACAATACCTACTTTTTTCGTTCACCAATGCCTGTTAAAGCTGTCCCAACCCGGTCTCCAAAGCCCCAACCCGGTCTCCAAAGTCCCAACCCAGTCTCCAAAGCCAAATAAAGAGGTCTGCATATGGCTTCGTTAAGCGTGCCACGTGCAAACTATGCAAAGCAAAGCTTTTTCCGCTCACCTATGCAGCTAAAGCTGCTGCATGCAGCATCGTAAAGCGCGACAGAGGGCATGGTAGCGCTGCAGAGCGCGTGGCAGCGCGGCAGAGCGCGTGGCAGCGTAAAACAGCGCGGTAGCCGAGGGGAATCGGGGGTGCCAGGTAAGCATGGAAACGCCCTTCGGATGGACGTTTCCCTCAGGGAAAACGCCCTTCGGATCGATGGGCGTTTTCTATATATGTATATATATATATATATATATTTTTTTTTTTTTCGTTATCTCGCGAACGTCTCCGTTAGATTTAATTTATATTTTAATGAGAACGTCCTTCGGATGGACGTTCTTATGCTTCATTTGTCATTATTGAAAACGTTGTCCTGTAGGTATAATTTTATAAATTTTTTATGCTTTCAGTGAAAATTTTCGGAGAGGTAACTGTAAGGTACTTATCAGAGATTGGAGAGTGCGGCACATTATTGAACAGAACAGCGGCACATTATTGAACAATGCAATGGAGAGTGTGCGGCACATTACTGAAGAATGCCGAGCTTCTTGCTTCAACAGTAGCATTTATATTCCAATTCATCTCCAGGCTATCTATCCAATATGGCTGCACGCAGCGACTTTGTATGTTCGCATTTACCTTATCTCAAGCCTTGTTAGCAATCACCCGAATAAAACTCGTATTATACGCGAATTTTTCCGTATCTTTTATAAACGTATAATACTTGCGTACTTTTGACAGATCCAAATTAGTACATAAATTTTAAGCATGCAAAATTTTAAACATGTTCTGTATAAATTATTGACAAATTTTGTACAATAAACATGTTAGGAACCTGTTTAATTAACCAAATTTGACAACATATTTAAGAATGTAAAGTTTATAACCTCAATATTTTTATTTTTCGAACATTTGACCGAATTTTTGAACGTATTTTATTTGCACTGAGCCGATTTATACTCGTACTTTTGCCGTCCCGAATTTTTTCCGTTTGCCGAATTGCTAACAAGGATCTCAAGTAGGCTTCTCATAGAGCCTGATTCTTGTAAATTGGACCATATCCGCAAAGATATGGCCAATAATTGTTCCATTGAATGAAAAAAAATTCAGTTTGGCCCAATTAAAAAAAACGTCTACCTCTGTTAAAATTTTCAACATATTTGATCTCGACTTACAATTAAAGTTAATATATTTATTTATTGACTAAATCTACTTATGATTAATATACAAAAGTTCTAAGTAGTTGTATACTTCATAATATATCCAGTATAAAATTGTAAGACTTTATAATTCATTCAATTCGGATTGACCGACTAATTGGATGGGTTTGATCCAACCCAGTTCTCATCGTATCCATATCCGGTCCAATTTTTAAAATATTGATTTGTAGTTTGAATTGGACTTATATTTCATATAGTATTATATTTAGGATCAATCTTGTCGAACTAGCTTATATTACGATGGTTCAATCCAAACAAAACTAATCTGTAGGCGCAATAGTACTCAAAAACTCGTATTAAAAAACGACTTAATAAACCAACAAACAAACAAACAAACAGTCAGACAGGTTTGGCGCACTGATGAAAATGATACTTATGGGATTACAGGATTGAAGTCTCTGCAGGTGGAGGGGGACTTCTGCTCCAGCCCCCGGCAGAAGAAGAAGGTAGCCGGGCACCGGAACAAGCAGTTGTCGGCCAGGCTCACCATGGCCGATCCCTCCTCCATAGTCTCCATCGGGCTCGGTATCGGCCCGAACAAGTAGTTCCCCGCCAGCAGCAGCCGCCCGAACGGCACCGCCTCCGCCCCTCCCCCCACCGCCCTCACCGCGTAGTCCGCCGGTATCATCCCCGTGAACCTGTTCGACTCCAAATCCACCGCCGACAGCCTCGGCATCGCCCCAAGGAACGCCGGCAGGAGGCCCGCCAGCTCGTTGTTCTTCAGGTCCACCGCCACCAGCCGGCTCCCCGCCCCCCTGTCGGCCGGCTCCTCTATCGCCTCCAGCCGGTTGTAGCCCAGCGACAGCTGCTCCAGCGCCGGGTGCCGGAACAGCGACGCCGGCACCGCTCCCGACACCCGGTTGCGGCTCAGGTCCAGGACCTGCAGCGCCGGGAGCGCGGCCGCGAGGGCCGAGCCCCCCGGCAGGGCGCCAGCGAGGCCGTTGTTCCGCAGCGAGATCTGGACCAGGGACGGCGGCAGGTCCGCCGCCGGGAGGCCCCCCGAGAGGGCGTTGTCGCTCGCGTCCAGGTAGGAGAGCGACGCGAGCAGGCCCAGCCGGTCCGGCAGCGCGCCGGTGATGTTGTTCCGCTGCAGCTCCAGCCGCTGCAGAGCCACGAGCTCGTCGAACTTGCCGGCGATGGTTCCGGATAGCAAATTGCCGTCGAGGGAGAGCTCTTGGAGGGAGGGGGCCGGAGGGAAGACGGGGATCTCGCCGGAGAAGGAGTTTCTGGAGAGCGTGACGCTGCGGAGAGCGGAGGGGAGGGCGGGAGGAGGAGGAGAGGGGATTGGGCCGGAGAAGCGGTTGTCGGCGAGGCTGAGCGTCTGGAGGAAGGGAAGCGACCAGACGGAGGAGGAGAGCGGTCCGGAGTAGCCGGCCTGGTCGAGGGAGAGGTCCGTGACGCGGGAGTAGCCGGAGGAGTCGGCGGCGTCGCAGCGCAGGCCGCAGGTGAAGCGCTCGGTGAAGGCGGAGGCGCAGGGGTCGACGGAGAAGTCCCAGGAGGAGAGGCAGGAGGAAGGGAGGACGGAGGTGGGGTCCACGGAGAGCTTGAGCAGCATGAGAGCGTGGACGTCTGATGGATGGGTTTTGGAGGAGGAGGTTAGGAATGGAGATGTGGAGAGGGTTAGGATCAGGAGGAGGAGGGAAGAGACGGCCATTTCTTCTTTGGAGTGCGAGTGAGAGTGTGTCAGTGTGAGTGGAGTGAGAAGATTTGAATGGGAAATCTGCAAAGCAGCAGAGGGGGGAGGGACAAAGACATATTGGTATCACGTGCGACCATTATTTTTGCAAACAGAGCTCTTCTGTTTGGTATGTGTTCCTTCTTCATGTTTCCTACCGAAGAACTATTCTAAATTATTATAAATAACACAAATGCTTGAATTACTACATCTGAAACTAGTTCAATGGTCTGGACCAAACCATATCGACCTATCAGTTTTTTTATAGGTTAAAAAATGTCAAATTTGGATCGACAAGGGTGGCAAAATCTCCCGGGAGCAGATGTGTTATGTGTTATATGTTTGGTTGAGAGTTAGATGGCCATGCTAGATCGATAGGGTACGATGGTTATGATATCGTTCACACTTCAAAGAGGTTGTGTGTAGTCTAGAATTAGGCATGAAAGAGGAATAAGATACTTAATTTTGCAATACTCTATGATCCAATATTAAAAAAAAATGTTTTAGAAAGAGAAAATAATATTTAATTATTTTTAATAGCGGATCGTTTTTAGCCAAATAGATTGCTTTCTTAAAATGAAGGTGGATAGATTAACATATAAAGATTACAAAAGTAATACCATATGTAACCACATTTTCCTAGTATGTGTGTACCAATGAGGCTCTAGCCTGATGATGGTAGATGTTCAACTCGGACGGGTTGGGTCGGGCCTGAGGTCAACCCAAGTCCAATCCGATGGATCATACGTCCGCCCGAGTCCAAGTTCGACCCATCCTCGGTTTCAACATATGAATCCCAAGACCAAGTCCGTAGGTTGGGTCGGGTATATCGGACTGTAATATAATATTTAAAATAATTTTATACAAAAGTAATATTAAACACATAATCAAATAGCAATCAAATCTTAATTATTACATACAAACTGAAATAAGATTTAAGATAAGGAGTTGAAAGAGTTTGGGTGAATTTTTTTCGATTTGAACTTTTTAGTTAAGAAGTATATATATATATATATATATATATATATATATATATATATATATATATATATATATATATATATATATATATATATATATATTAGTCCCGGGACATAATTTTTCGATGGAAAACTGATATTGGTGCAGCACTTCGAGAAAGGTGTACAACAGAGATCCCGGAGGATTCTGATAGACGAAATCAAATGTGACACTTCGAAGAAGGCACAAAAGAATTCGTAACAGCAGCAGCGAAATCCACTCAGAAACTTTTTGATTAGATCAGAAATGGACTCGTTCAGAATGAGTTCTAAGTGGAGAGTAGATGGACGGAAGGAGAAATGAACAGAATGTAAAAGAAGTCCTGCTGGGATGACAGATCACCGGAGCTCAACGCTTGATTCGTCCCACACAAACAGCTTCCAGGAACCAGCAAGTTCGAAGAGGAATTTCGGAACACTCTGCTCTTTTGAATCCTCGAACGGACTGAAATGGCGCACATTTCTCTCTTCTCTCCTCTCTGAAAATTTGTAAGGAATTTTTTCTGTCTACTGAACTTAATGAGAGAGAGAAGAGAGCGACTTATATAGACGCGCACAGTAACAGCCTAGTATGCAAAACGTTCGAAACGTGGAAAAAATTACTCCCGAACGTTTTATAACCGTTCAAATCGTGCACAAACACGATTGAGCCAACTTGCGCACATCGCGCGCTAACAGTGCAGAGCGCACGCACTCGCGCACCGTTGCGTCAACTGGCCGCGCGATCGGCTGCGCAGAGGCTCGCGCAACAAGTACAACTTAAGCGCACTATGCGCCTAGCGACGATGCTGACGTACTAAGTGCAAAGTGCGCCAACAAAATGTCATATTACGCCTTATGAGCCCAAGTCCGAGTTGCTAAGTCCCTACGGGACTTAACTCCAATGGAATAAATTCCAAGAGCAAAAAACATTAATGCTTTAATATGGAGTCTTATCCTTACCTCATAGTAAAATTATCCACATGGTTCCCTCCTTAGGATCACCACCCATGTGTATATCTCAACAACACACCAAGTATATATTGAGATACACTTCATGGTGCTTTTCCAATGTGGGTCTAAATACTAGGCATGTATTGAGAGCAAGCTCTCTCTATATGTCAAGGAAAAGCTCCAACACACACACACACACACACACACACACACACACATACATACATACATATATATATATATATATATATATATATATATATATATATATATATATATATATATATATATATATATATATATATATTTTTTTTTTTTTTTTTTGAAGCAATGGGTACTTGTGGCGAACTCACCTCCACTGAGGCTCGAACTCCCGACCACTTGGGTAATCCGACACATGATATATATATATCGGGTTTCGGGTTCTTCGGGTAATCCGACACATGAACCCGAGCCCAACCCGATTTTTGATCGGGTTCAAATATTTTAACCCGAACCCGATTATCTTCAACCCTAACCCAACCCATCAATGGGTTTACCCGATCGGGCTCGGGTTTAGCCCGTCCGAGTTGTACCCCTATATGGTTGAGTGGAGGCATGCGACCCGGGTGGTTGAGGGGTCAAGCCCCAGTGTGGGCGGGCTCAGATTTATTTACTAATAGGACTCTGCCTCTTTCCACAAAAATAAATAAATAAATAAATATATATATATATATATATATATATATATATATATATATATATATATATATATATATATATATATATATATATTTGTATTATTATATTGTAATGTTGTTATAGACTATTTTTTTTATTATACTTTGGTATGATTAAGTGCTAATACCATCATAGACCTAGATCATGCTACTAATCATGTGGAAGACCATTTGATTAATTTTGATTAATTTATAAAGCCTTGGTTTATTAGGATTAATAATAATTTTAATTAATTATTAATAACTCGTATTTTTAATTTAGTTTAATCTTGGCCAATGACCATAGCAATGTCACGTCTCCATCCCGTACGATCGAAAGTCGTCAATGGGTATGATGTTGTACAAGTCTAAACTATATTGGTATAAGGCAAGAACAACAAAGGTCAATTAAACATCTTAGAAAAAGAAGTCATTGTAGTAAAAAATAAGTAGAAAAAAGTTGATAAACACAAGATATATGAAAAATGATTCCCTCTGTTGTTAATTTACAACAGAATTACAATGACTCTTAGGCCAAAAGAAAAAGTCGACTATAAACACTTAATCATATTACAATGAACGGTGTCACAAGACTTACAATTGAAACTAATATAATCAACAATATTCCAAATATTATGTCTTTTATAAACAAAAGATATCATCTTCTAGCTGAAAAACAACTTCAAGTTGCCAACCGATCTCCAATTGTCACCTCTCTATTTTGAAAATTAGGTATATGAGTGTATTTTTATATTTGGATGATTTTAAATCTCGTAATTCTTTAAACATTATTATTATTTTAGATCTTGAGATGCCTTGACTATTGAGCCCGATTTTTCATTTTGTTCCTATTATTGTTGTTGTTACAATAATAATAATAATAATAATAATTATTATTATTATTATTATTATTATTATTATTATTATTATTATTATTATTATTATTATTATTTGTTCCTACAACTACCCTCCCTAAACCCTAACTCTTTCCCTTCTATAGAGAGCAACCCATTCCCTCTCTCTTCCTACCTAACTCTCTCTCTCTCATGACCTCTCACTCATCTTTCCTCTCTCCCCAGCCACTCTAACCCTAACCCCAACCCCCACTACAACAAAAAGAGCTATTAATGACGCTTGATAAGTGGATTTCATGACGGCTGATAAAGAAGCGTCATCAAAGTTCGAAATACCTTTTTTTATGACGGTTTAGGCTAATTCTGGGCTTTTTATAACATTTATAAAATAAAGTGTTATTAATAATTTAGAGCGGTGGAAAACTTGTAATATTTTTTAAGTTTAATTGTTGGCAAAATTCTTTCTATAGCCCGCCTCTCCCCCAAAACATTCTGGTCTTCTCCTCTTTTCTTCTCCCTCCTCTCCCCCAACTCCAAAACCCTAACCCTAGATCCAAAATCTTCGACGAGGGCCTCATGCTCCTCGTCGCCCTCCAGGATAAGCTCGAGGCCGCCGTGCACGTGATCGACAAGAACACGAAGGAGGAGCGTTAGGGTTCTGCTCGTCCTCTTCTCCGCTCTGTACTATTATGTGCGTACTTCCTCACTTCCCACCTCCTCACTCTCCCATTGGTCAATGTCATCAATTTCTAATAAGTGTCCCATTAGAAACAGAGCTCCCCACCTAATATATCCACTCCAGAATCAATTCTCCCTCCTAAAATTTCCATTTTTATTATATTTTGATTTGGTTTCCAGTTTTGCGGGAAAATCCTCCCTCTCCTCTAGAGAGAGAGGCGATTTTTCAAGGGTTTCGAAGCGAATAGAGGAAATCAGCGGTCAGATCCCAAATCTCCCTAATTTGATTTCTAATTTCTAATTTCTGTGCTTCTTCCTCGATAAATTCCGCTATATTTTTGGGAATTATTTTGTACATTCGGTCAGAATCTTACGGATCCGGTGGATTTTGGTGCTGTTATTGTTGTTTGGTCTTTCTGGAGGCTAATTTATTCTTTTAATTTTTTTATTGGATCCTTAGATTAGGGTTTTGACATCGATGGTTAAATCTAGGGTTGTTGATTTCACATAAATTGCTGCAGGTGTTGGTGGCATGTACGCACACGCGTCGCGCACGCGTCGGACACGAGAAAATAAACTTGGAGCACGCCCGAATCAGTGTGCGTCGGTATTGCTGTATCCTTTATCGTGTCGTATTTGTGTATGTGCAACTTACCTTAACTGTGGTCTACTGCTTTTAGTTGCTAGCTTGACATGTTCGCTATTTTATGAAGGAGTGGTTAAGATCGGTACTTTTGTCGCTGAGGAATTCTGCTAGAAATGGGATCCTTTGGTTAGGGTTTTCGGTGCTTGTGGTTGTGGATAGATCTATATGAAAACTAGATTTCAGTTTTTGATGGGATCCTTTGGTTTGGGTTTTTGGTGTCAAAGACGAACCTAGTGTTGCTCACATTACTCATCTACCGATGGATTATTTGCCGTAGATGTTTTGGTCAATCGCTCGCTACAGCGACGACGAGGACGGAGAGCCGAGAGGGAACGGCCACGGCGGTCGGGAAGAGGAAGAGGAGGACGAGGATTGGTCGCCGCCGGCTCGTGCGCCGCCGGGGAAGAGGCAGCGGCTGGTGGAGGTCAGGAGGGACTGCCCGTACCTCGACACCGTCAATCGTCAGGTGAGCTCTTCTTCGTAGTTTTAGGGTTTTAGGGTTAAATTGGTTCTTTTCTTCCGAGTTGGCGCTAGAATCGATTTTTTTTATATAATTAATTGATTGCATCGTAAAATTAGAAGACCAGAAGCCCTAGCCTTCATATTTTCCTCTCTCGTCTTTCTCCATAAAGCAACTTTAGCTTTCACGAACGTCTACGTCGGCTGCCGACGCCATTGTCGCATCTTTCCCGGAGACTACGATGACATCCATCGAAGCTGGTAACAGTGCCGTCACTGTCTCCAACAGTCACCAACGTCACCGATGCCATCATGAACTTTTCTTTGTTTAGTTGTTTAGTACTTTCTCTTCGCACTGCTAATGTCAAAACCATATTTAAGTGCACCATATCGATTAATTCGGTTATAGCATCCAAAATGAAAACAATACTATAAGTCAAGTCCCCACTTCAAAACATATTAATAAAGAGCAAAGCTATGAAATACTGAAGAAAACACATAGCAACACGTAACTATAAGCAGTTGCATAATAAAGAGCCAAACTATTGTGTACAAACTATAAATACAGAAAATGCGTCAAGGAATGCATGATTGCCGGATTTCCCACCAGAATGGAACATTGTAGGAGGCATTGGATACTCCAATTGGTGCCTTATTGTATCATGTACCCGTGTTGGATACGTATTGGACACAATGTGGACACTCATCGCCAAAACCAGTGATGTGCCCTTGGCACCATTCTTTTACGATCATATCGTGTTATATCGTATTTGTATCCGTGCAAGACCCTTCTTTTCCTATTTAGTTTACTTTCAGTTGCCTCGCTGTTATCATCTGATACCATGTTATCCAGCCTCTACTTCCAGCTGGTATGATACCGTCACACTCAATGTTGCTATATGGATCAATTTCATGTTTTATTCTATATTTTTTTCCTGTTCTATTCATGTGGCTGCACAGTTAACTATTTCCACTTTGCTTTTCTCTGATCCTTACATTTGAATTTTCATCTTGATCTAGTGACAATGCAAGCCCAACGGTCAGCTCCACCTGATATGCAATTGAAGGATAAGTTTCTAGTTCAAAGCACAATTGTTCCGTATGGGAGTGCAGATGAGGATGTTCTACCTAGCTTTGTGAGTATATAAATTACTTCGGTCTGACGTTCTATACTTAAATATTTTTTTGTTCCATGGACACTCACTACTTATGTTCAATAGTTCTCAAAAGATAGTGGCAGATATATCGAAGAAAACAAATTGAGAGTCATCCTTGTTACTCCATCTCATTCTCCAGTTTTGCAACCAACTAATGGAGCTCTAAAGCATGAACAAGCTAATGAAGCTCTATTTTTGAAAGAAACCACTGCTCTCAAAGAAACCCTTGGTTTGCAAGGAACTCCTGCGTTGAAAGAAACTCCTGCTTCGAAAGAAGCTCCTGATTTGAAACAAACTACAGTTTCAAAAGATCAAGCACCATGCGAAGCTGAGAACCTTGCCCCATCTCAGGTTAGGAACTTCATTTGAATCTTAATTATTACATTCCTTTCTGTCTATTCTAGCTGCTTAGCGGGCGTCTTTCGCGACATTGAACATAAGTTACATTTAATAAACAATAGCAATCTGTATCTGGGATTCACAAATCAACTTATGGAAAATGCTACTATTTGAGCATTTTGGACTTTATATTTGTGTCGTCATATAAACAAAACATCGTAGGGAAAAATGCAATTGCAGGGACTAATCGGGTTGTTTTCTTCCCTTGGGGGTTGCTTGTGGATGTTATTCATGCTTGGCGTTCTCATTCTTGTGTCTTCTACTTAGTTATATTCAAATTGTTTTTTCACTCTCTAACAACTGGTCAGCTACTTCAGCATTTTGTATATATATATTACTAATTTCTGTTATTACTTAGCTGACTCGGTTCAACCATCGTGTATTTGTAATGCGCAGGTGGGTCTTCTCCTTTGTGCAATGGGATATCCTCCAAATACAATAGTATACTTGGCTGGTTAAAGTGTTAATCTAACATTTCCGATTTTTTGCAAAAAGGGTTCAGACGAGAGTAAGGGGTCAGAGGATGAGGCTCTCCCACGACGGCGCCAGCTGCAGCAGCACCAAGTCGTCGCTCATCTGCGACACTACTTCTCTTTCGGACTCCCGATATCTTCAAGAGATGGCAGAGAGAAGATCCATGGTCAGAATCTACTTAAGTAAATATTTCTAATAATTTGGTTAGCAAAAGAGAGATTTATTCCTATTTTTTGGGTACATTCTGTATTTGGATATTCAATGTAATGAAGATGTTGATATGTACTCTATTTTGAGAAATGTAATAAAGATGGTGATATATAATGTTAAGTTTTTGGAATGTAATATATACTGTGCAGTATAGATCATTATAAATATGCTAATTTGAATAGTATAAAGTGTTATAAATGTGCTGCATTGAGCCTATACATATTATCTATTCATGACGTTTTAAAATTGTTCTGAATTGTGCACTATATATTAACTATTCATAACGCTTTTATAGAAACTATTCATGACGGTTTTTCTATGACGCTTTTAAAAAACATTTATAACACCCGTTTTCATAACGGTTGCTGTGAAAAAAAAAGCGTCACGGTTCGTGATTAATGACGCTTTTTAGCCGTCATTAAAAGGGTTTTTTGTTGTAGTGCCCAACCCCAACCCACACTCTCTCTCTTCCTTCACTCAGCCGCCTGCCCCTAACTCTCTCTTAACTCTCACTCTCTTCCTGGAGCAGCCCACTCCCCTCTCCCGCTCAGCCCCCCCTCCCCCTCACTCATCTCTCTCCCTCCTCAGTAGAACAGCCCCCTCCCCCTTGCTCGCTCGATCTCACCCTCCTCTCTGTCTCTCTTCTCCCCCACTCGTCCCCAATCTCCGGCTGACTGCCGCCACCATAGTCGCCTCCGTTTCAGCCACCCCCATGGCCTCTACCACCATTTCTACCATCTCCAGCCACCAGCGTCGTCGCCCACATCACCATCTTCGGTGTCTCCACCTTCTTTCTCGGCCACTGGCGCAGTACCGTCGCTGCTGCCCGGCCTCCTCCTCTGCCACCACCGCCAGCTCCGCCGTCGTCATTTTTCTTTCCTCCTCGACAACGGCGAGCCCCTCTGCCAGTGTTGTCATTCGTCTCCTCTGTCGGTGAGCCAATCGACCCCGTCGAGCTTTTCCGACGGCTCCACCAACTCCACCGCTTCCTTTTCTTCCTGTCTTCTCCTCCGCCGGCAAGCCACCCGACCTAGCCGCACCGACGAGCACTTTTGCCTCCCTCTCTCTCTCTCTCGGGCTGCGTACCTTGGGCCACATATTGTCTCGAGCAGCGTGCTGCCTCATACAGTATGCTGTCTCGAGCAGCTCACCCTCTATTGCTGTGCCCCCTTGATCTGTGTGCTATCTTGGGATGCGTGCACCTCGGTATATGCACTGCCTTATTCTGTATGTACCTCAATCCGCGTGCTGCCTTGGGTAGCGGGACGTGTTACGCTCAAGATCCAAAATACCGGAGAGCGGGGGAATGACTCAGCCAGCTACGTATTACGGGTAGATGAATACCGCATAATACCATCAATGCTGTCTACAAGACAAGGGGGTGCATACTACATACAAGTCTCACTAGGGTTACTCAATCTCTATTGTTCCAATCATTCAATAAAAAGTAGTAAGTAGAGAACTTGTAAGAATAAGCAGTAAGGCGTCCCAAACCTCAGTCAAAATGTTCTTGAGATCTGGCTTTACAAAATATAGCCAGATGATATAACAAGGTATACACAATCGTTATCAGCTACAGTCTGACTTAGTTACAATTATATAAAAGTAAGTACAAGATAGTCCGACTAACATGTCGGTGCCAAGTAGCAAAAGTAAAGTAAGTAGCAAAACGAGCAGGAAAGCAAGGAACCCACTCGTGTCCTCCTGCGGTCATCCTTCTAGTATTGACCATCTTGGGGGTGGAAGTAAGCTGAGTCCTCGGATGCTGGCTCTAAATCTGGCCACGCAAAACCAGAGAGGTTAGACCTAAAATAGCAAGTACCGCAAAGGAAGCACGACATGAAGAATTAGAACCAGTGATAAGAGTTAAGAATATGATAAATAAGTCTCTGCTTGCTAATGGGATTCACACAACATCACGACACTTCAAGCCAACTTCCCAACCAAACAAGGACAGAAGTTGACCCGTCATGTCCTAACATTTTGCTCATCTCAGTAGTTAACAGAGTAGGTACAGTACACAAACAAATCAATTTAAACGGCAATACAACTACTACGGCTTGCTAACTGTAAGTTCCAAGTTACCCTGGAAATATGAAATAAGGGATTCCTCAGTTCTTACAATGTACGAGCAAGGCTAGTCTATCCAATAATCGATTGTGCCAATCATGAATTAGACGAGTCCCAGCGGGACGCCCGTCATCAATATGCAGAAAAAAATAAACAGATACCACTCCCTGCCCGTGTGGCAGGTTTGCAGTATCCGTGGGAACCAGCCGGCATGTCGGGGCACTAATTAAGATGGCTACTATGTAAGAACTCGAAAATCCATTCTCTCCATACAATAGTTATTTTATTTAACTTAATAGTCCCTACGTTAATTGAAATCTCATGTTGTGGATCATGATCATTCTGAATGAGTACTTTTATACAGAGTACGATATGCATAACTCTACAATGACGCCCCTGCGGTTAGATTGTAGGTCTTACATAGCGTAATGCAACAATCAAACCTAGCCACGGGATAATCATGCCTTGACTGTAAGGTACACATGCTGATTTTGTAGAAAGAAGTTGAAGTCAGCATGTGTCCATATGCCAATATTCGGGATCGGCTAGTCGATCGCAATGGTTCATGGTTCATACATGAACGTGTCTCATTCAATTCAATAAGACGACTAGCCAGTCTTTTAGTTCCAACTAGGAACACATGATCAATCATTTAGTCAAGGTAACAATCAATGTCAATTCGTGACAAGGCATAACAGTAAAACTAGTATTTAGTATGGTCGAGTCTATAACTCTCAGGGTTAAGTACCAGTGATACGGGATGCCCACAAGCCAATTAAGACACGGGATACACTCCACACAATAATATGTATTAAAATACTAACATGCATCAAGTGGCACAATCCAGCAAAATTTGCGAGATAAGACAAAGCGCACAATCTAGACGGATGGTGCGAGATAAGACAAAAAAGCACAATCTTGACGATTGGTGCGAAATAAGACAAAATGCTCGAATTCAGTAAAACGCGCGAGATAAGACGAAATGCTCGAATTCGACGAATCGCCCGGGATAAGACAGATGGCACGAATTCAGCGAAACGTGGACTGAAATGACTGTTATGCGTACACAGGTGGAGAATGCACTGATTCACTGTGGGCGTATAGCAGTCCCTTTGGGCACATAGCAGTCCCTTTGGGAGCATAGCAGTCCCTTTGGGCGCATAGAATGCCTTTGGGCTCATAGTGCCTTTGGGCGCATAGTATGCCTTTGGGCGCATACTGCTTTTGGGCGCATGGCCACTCAATTATGTAGGCGGATGGCCACACAATTATGTGAGTGCATAGTATGGATGCTTCTGCACCAGTAAGCTTCGGCCATGGAGTTTCAAAAACTTCCAATGGCCATAAATTGGGCTATCGGACTCGGAATTGGGCGAAATAAAGGTCAAAACTGACTAGAATTGAATTCTCTACAACATGGAACAACTTGTTTTTGAAAACAATAAAGTTTGATAGATCGAAACCACGAAAACCCATAAAATCTGAAGCTTAAAACCTAGATCTACACACAACCATCCATGGAAATCAAAAACTTCAAGACCTAAACTTGTAGAGAAAGAGGAGATGAACAACATGGACTAAAAATAAATAGGGATGCATGAAATCCCTCATGGTATGCAAGATGTACTTGCCTCTCCAAATTGGGTTAGGGTTTTGGTGGAGGAAATGAAATGAGAGTTGTGAGGAGAGAGAAAAGAAATGGTATATAAATATCAAGTCAAGTTTGATCTCCACCGCCCTTTCCTTCCCCATACAATCTAGGCCATCCATCCCTTATCATGATGAACCAAGCCAAACCAAGTTGGTTCAACATGAACCAAAATAAACCAAGAGCTAAGCAAAAGCAGAAAATAAAATACAAAAAAATAATTAGCATTTAATTAAAGGAATTAAATACAGAATAAATGCATGATAAATACTAAATAAATACAGTCAAGTAGTATACATATTAAAAATACGTATTCTGGGAACGGGGAGTGACATCTCTACCCTCCTTAGAAAAATTCAGTCCTCAGAATTTCAAATCCAAGCAGGCTAAAAACATTAGGGCTAGACTAATCCAACTACAAGCAATTCTAGCAAGCAAGCAATCATCTTACAATATCAATAACAAGTAATATATCTATATTTATCAATCTATGACATCAAGCAATTTTTAACCATAGGGTGATAAGTATGAGGAATCAAGACAATCAAGGTACACGAAAAAAAATATACCTTGTGAGTCAAATAGGTGCAGATACCGTGATCGAAAATCATCCTCACGTTCCTACGTTGACTCTCCTAAGGAGTGATGACCCCAAGCAACACGGACAAGGATAATTGTTGGGTTCTTGAGTATCTTCTCCTTTCGGTCCAAAATGGACACAGGTTGTTCCTCGTAAGATATGTTGGTACCAACAACCAACTCAGAATGATCGAGGATATGGCTTGGGTCCGATACATACCTACGCAAATGATATACATGAAACACGTCATGCATCTCTCATAATGAAGGTTGAAGGGAAAAACGATAAGCAACATCGCCTACCCTATTAAGGATAACAAATGGGCCCACATATCGCGTACTCAACTTCCCGCGAACACCAAGTCTAATGATCCCACAAGTAGGCAAGATTTGTAAGAACATGTGGTCTCCAACAGAAAATTCTAATGGCCTACGATCATGGTTTGCCCAATGACGATGCCGATCTTGCGCAACTCGAAGTCCCTCTTTAATCCCCTTAACCACTTCAACCATCTGAACAATCATCTTTGGGCCTAACATCTTCCTCTCCCCGATATCATCCCATGCCAGTGGCGACCTGCACTTCTTACCGTATAGTGCTTCGAATGGTGCCATTTGGATACTGGCTTGATAACTGTTATTGTACGAGAATTTGACTAAGTGTAGGTGACTCTCCCATGATCCTCCAAAATCTAGGGTGCAAGCTCGTAACTTATCTTCTAAAGTCTGAATTGTCCTTTCTGATTGCCCGTCCGTCTGTGGGTGGTAAGCCATACTAAATCTTAACTTGGTACCCAGGCTCTGATGTAAACACTTCCGGAAATATGATGTAAAACGGGTATTTCTTTCTGACACAATACTGACAGAAACTCCATGCTGCATGACTATCTGCTGCATATACAACTCTGCCAACTTTTCTGTAGATTGTCCTATTCTAAAAGGAAAAAAATGTGCCACCTTCGTAAGCTGATCCACTATCACCCAAATAGCATCCTTACCACTTGGTGATCTCGGTAAACCGGTCACAAAGTCTATTGTGATATGCTCCTACTTCCATTCCGGGATAGAAAGCGGTTGTAATAATCTAGCTGGCCTCTGTTGTTCTGCCTTCACTTGTTGACATATTAAGCAACGAGAAATGAATCTAGCTATCTCCCTCTTCATTCCGTTCCACCAGAAGTGCTGCTTGATATCTTTATACATTTTGGTCCCTCCGGGGTGTATAGAATACTGAGAACTGTGGGCTTCTGTCATAACCTCCTGTCTGATATCTCCACTTGGCACACATAGACGTGATCCAAATCTAAGTATTCCATCTTCGTGAATTTTTATCTCATTCCTGAGTCCTGACTCACATTCTGTCATAAGCTTCTGAATCCTTGGATCCTGTGTCTGAGCTGCCATGATCCTGCCTACCAAGTCGGATTGAACTAGTAGACTTGCCAGAATTCCTACGTCACTAGGAAGTATAACCTCGATGCCCATCTCTTGAAGATCTTCTAAAATATGTTTTTGTGATGTCAACATAAATGCATCGCCTCTTCTGCTAAGAGCGTCTGCTACCATATTTGCGTTGTCTGGATGATACTGAAGCTCTACGTCATAATCCTTGATCAACTCTAACCATCTTCTTTATCTCATGTTCAGTTCCTTCTGAGCAAAGATGTACTTTAGACTTTTGTGGTCTGTGTACATATCCATTCGATCACCGTACAAGTAATACCTCCATAGCTTCAAAGCAAATACTACTACTGCTAACTCCAAGTCATGAATCGGATAATTCTTCTCGTGGTCTCGAAGTTGCCTAGATGCATACGCTATCACCTTCTATGTTGCATTAGGACACACCCAAGTCCCTTTCCTGATGCGTCACAATATACAGTAAAACCTCCGGGTCTAACTGGTAATGTAAGAATAGGTGCCGAGATCAACTTCTGCTTCAAATTTTCAAATGATGCCTGGCACTCTGTCGACCAGACAAATGGCACATCCTTTCGTGTCAATAGGGTCATGGGAGCTAAGAGTCTTACAAATTCTGATACGAATCTTCTGTAATATCCTGCCAATCCCAAGAAACTTCGTACATCTGCTACGGTTTTAGGCATTGGCCAACTTTCTACTTCTTCTACTTTCTTGGGATCCACTGCTACTCCAGCCCCTGATATGATGTACCCCGAGAATGAAATATGATCCGTCCAAAACTTATACTTGTTGATCTTGGCGTACAACTGGTTCTTTCTCAGAATTTGTAGCACTTTCTTGAGGTGATCTTCATGCTCTTCTTCACCAGCTGAGTATACGAGAATGTCGTCGAGGAACACAACGACAAATTGATCTAAGTATGACATAAAGATGCGGTTCATCAAATCCATAAATATTATTGGAGCATTGGTCAAACCAAACGGCATAACTAGGAATTCGTAATCCCCGTACTTTGACCTGAATGTCGTCTTGGGAATATCCTCTTCTCGAACTCTAACTTGATGATATCCTGACCGAAGATCTATCTTGGAGAAAACTCTTGCTCTGCTCAACTGATCAAACAAGTCGTCGATCCTTGGTAGCGGGTACTTGTTCTTTACTGTTCCCGCGTTGAGCTTTATGTAGTCAAGGCACAATCTTGATGACCCATCCTTCTTTCCTACAAGTACCACTGGTGCTGCCCATGGTGATTCGCTATCTCGAATGAACTTCTTCGCCTTCAGTTCTTCTATGTGCTGATACACCTTGGCCTGCTCTGAAGCCGACATTCTGTAAAACTCGATCTGTCACGCCCCAGTACCGAAATACGGGGACGGACGTCGGCCAGCTATACCGTATAAGGTACGAATATGATATACGGCGATGACGGCTGTCAAGTCTTGCTGGGTATCCTAGCATGCAATCAATCTATGGCCTAATTCCGATCTCATATCCACAGATAAATCACAATAAAATACTGAACAAAAGAGAGAATCATATGGAAAACAGGAAATACTCATATGATAATCAGAAAATCTACACTACAGGATAATAATGTAGATGAGTATACCGTCCCACAGTTCCTAGCATGGTCGAAAACTGAAGCACATCCTCCAAGTCGAGTCTGGAAGATCCACAGGGTCGGTCTCAGGCAATCTAGGAACAATCAAGTGTTGGTCAGGCCAATCGTAGCAAGTACCAGAAAGGAAGGCTCAAGGACGGGCGAAGAAAACCAGCATGATATGATATATAACAGGAATAATACGTATGAACAGCAGTAATAAGGGTAAAGGATCGTGTGGTACCAACGCACGATTACAGAATATAAGGCAGCAATCCAACTACTAATACGTAAGTAACCGACAATCATCACAGTCATCCTAACATCCACTAATGCTTGCATCGCCAACTGGAACTCGTAGTCTGTCATCGGAACAGTAACTCACCCCTATATCAAATAAGAACAAGAGAATAAATTACCGCACCGGGACAGCGTTACGTGCCAGCCAACTTAGCAAGCAACAAGCCATACAATTTAGAAGAATAAGCGGCCACTCAAAATGCCTACGTCTCTCTATGTGGAGGTTGGGTTACCCCAACAATGCAAGTATGGGAATCCTTAGATCGTGCCGTCCTAGCAGGGCTAGCGAGGCCAAGTATAGCATGTAAGAAGAGCACCGATCCCTCGTAAGGCCACCGGGCTCTGCATGTCACCACCGGTCCCTCGTAAGGCCACCGTGCCGAGCATGCCATGTATATAATGTATAGTACATAAGTAGCCGGATATTGCCATCCACTAGTACGAATGGTAATAATATCCTTGGCGGCCAGCCTGCTGGCCATGACTAATGTCTGGGATAAGGCTGGTAATGCACGATCTCGGGATTCCGTTCCCCCCCAATGCTTCTACCAGTTTAAGTTACCTAGATTATCCATATAGTTATCCGGAGTCACATGCCGTGGTCACATGATCACCCTCCTAGATATCGTACCTCAGTACGGGAACGCTAAGTAAGAATCAACCTCGGCACCTGTAGTCCCAGTTGTGATTCATCCTTAGTGTTATGCAACAAGCAAGCAAGCAATCCTGACCATGCTAAGACTAAAGGCCAACTACCAAGGTACCCATACAGGTAATCATATAATATAGCTAGAATATCAAGATGGCATCGCAATGCCATATAATCATGGAAGTAGCACCTCAAAGTGCCAGTAGACAAGGAGCACCACAGTGCAAAATCAGGGCCAGTACCTCAAAGGGTAAGCTGGACTTATAGTACGGATACAAGTAGTCATGTCAGGAGCAAGGATAAATCTGTCAGTCACATGAAATCATCTGCCCACATCGTGGCATGGATATCAGGTCAAGTACAAGATCAGAACCTCTACTATAATAACATCTCAAGCATATATGGGAGCCTAGAGCTCCAATCATCCAGTCGGTCTATCCACCAGATCAATCTATCAAGAGTCACCCCTCTACGATGGAATCAATATCAGGTCAGAAAGGTCAATAACCAAATACCAAGCTAATCACTATAAGCAATGCTAGGCCCTCTGGCTCACAAGAATCCTCCAAGTCAATGATCACAAGCTACTAGAAAACGAGCCCCTCAACTACCAAGACATAGCAATCAAACCAGGTTCCCCAACTACCGAATTACACAGAGGTACTAGGTTTTGGGCATTTAGGAAGTCGAGTAAAAATCATATAATAATACCCTCGATATTCTCCTCGTTTCGCGAAATATTCGCACAATAATCCAACTCCAGGAATCCAATGAGTCTACCGATACATTATTCTAGATCAATCCTCAAATACTATGCACTCTAAATATTTCCAATGTCACAATTCCGATACATAAAACAATTGTCAGCCCTATCTGGCTATACTAGGACAACTCCTAGAATGAATGGTCAGAGTACAAGTGTTTATTAATTAATGCCGTCGAAAAATGACAGGGATTACATGAACCACTCTGGAGCATATCCACAACCTTTAAACCAAACAACGACCAGGGTTGTAGACCGTCTCCCGAGTAGAACCGCTCTCCTTACGCTATCTGACGGACAAGACATGCTAAGACGCTAGGAGACTAATTTAGTCGGGAGTCTACCTAGCAGGCAATGGGATCAGGTAAACTATGCCAAGGCGAACATGCATGAATCCAGTCCAGCAAACCAAAGAAATGGTTCTGCCTAATCCTTCGAACAAAATTCTCAACTGGAAATTCTGGAAAAATCCGACAGAGTCTCCTTTGTAATCTGGACGGGAGCACCCTACGAATTGGGGCTAAAACTACTCGGCACAACCCGCCGCAGAATCGCAGGATCGCAGGCTGAGAACACTAAGTCTCAGCTACCAGCAGCACTACGATGCGTACTGGGAACAATTTGATAGCCGAGAACACTAAGTCTCGGCCTCCAGCAGCACTACGATGCGTACTGGAAACCAATCGAACCCGAGACCACTAAGTCCCGGCCTTCAGCAGCACTACAATGCGTACTGGGTGCAAGCCAAGACATATAACAAGAAATCGCCTCGCAGGGCGCATCACAGCACATGTCCATAGTTCTAACCCAAGCACAATCACAGCTACAAGAATAGTTAGCCAGAGCCGTTACCCGACCGCGAGTCGGACACGGGGCATACGGGAACAATCCATACAAGTGAGTCGTGCGCGTGTCCTCGGAGGTGTGGATGATCCATCCGAGTTGTCCGATACGGTCTATCCCGGTATCGGACCAAGCTATCCTAAGTTATCATCATGGCAGTTCTACTACTAGGCTACACTAATCATGGTTATACAATTTATAAGTATAAAATTAATTAAATGCAATAAAATTCTAGGATAGAAGGCAAGAGCCGTCGATGAGCAAGGGATACTTGCCTAGAGGGCTCGGCTAGGTAAGCAAGTCTTCGGCAATCATGATCCAAGCTTGCACGCCAAGCGAGGTCCTCGGAACACACAATAAATAATCATTATAATTACATAATAAAATAATGACGAGAAATCACGAAGAATGACAGGAGGCTATACCGTGTGGGTCTCGCAAGTAGTGCAGGGATCTGGCACGGAAACTGAGGCACGCGGATCGATACGGACACGCAAACCGAGACATACACGTATATCGAAACACGTACGAGAATCGAGATGACTCGAAGATCGAGATAAACATGAGACATAATGTGCACGTAAATCGAGACGCGCACGTAGATCGAAGAAATTACGAATATCGGGATGGAGCACGAATCAACGCGATACGCAAATCGAGGCATGTACGTAAATCGAGACGGAGCGAGATTCAAGGAAGCACGCAAATCCATGCGACATACAAGTCGACATATGCACGTAAATCGATACGGTGCAGAGTCCAAAGTGATACGCAAACCAAGGCGGTACGTAAACCCGTACGTGTACACAAACCGGGATGGCACCAAGTCCAAGGTGGCACACATACCAATACGGCATACAAATCGATACGACACGGAGATCAAAGTGGCACGCAACCAAGACGACACGTAAATCGGTACGGGTACGCGAATCGGAGCGGCACAAAAACCGAGATGGGCACAAAGGCTGAGACACAAGAAACGGGGCAACACGCAAACTAATAAGGCACGGTGCCCGAGGTAGTGCGGGGCTCAAGGCGTCCCACTGCCCAAGGCAGCGCATGGATCGAGATGGCACAGAAAAAGAGACGGCACACAAATCGAGGTACACGCTGTTGGCCCATTGGTCATATGGTCAACCTGATTTTAATAATTGATAAAACTCTGTCTCGATATATGAAGCTAGTCAGGATGTATCAGACTCTTGGACATGATCAAGAATAGCTATCTACACAGTTCAAGACCGAAGCTATGTTTGCCTGTTCGAGTCTGTATTTCCTTTGAGCAATGTATTTTTTATTTTATTGAGTCTAGGAATACGTTGTACACCGAGTCGTACTGGAAAATAGGCTATTCCAAAATGTTTTCAAAATACTTTTAAAATATCCTTTGTTTTGAAAAACATTCTTTTAAACAAAAGCTTCAAAAAGGTTTTCAAAAAGGTTTTCAAAAATCATCAAAAACTAATTTTTAAAACCTAACCTAACCCTGACAGAACTCGGCCAGAGTTCGGCCAGAGTTCGGTTGGTGGCCGTTTGATTTTTGAATTCTCTGGAACTTGGTCCTCCTGCAGTTGCGGATTTGACCGAGATTTTCTCATCGAGTTCTGTTCGAATTCTGCCCAAATTCTGCCAGAATTCTGTCTTTGGAATTCCTATAAATAGAGAAGGATTTTGATCATTTCAATTCACTCATTCACTTTTAATCTTCTCTCTATCTAAAGCTTTCAGTCTTCCAAAGAGTTTTTGCTTGAGCTTTAAATTTCAGATCCCAAGCCAATTACAATCCTCTAGTCGATTTGCCAGTGTGGTACGGTCTAGAAGTTTTTGAGAGATTATAATCAGAAGGCTTGATTGAAGAATACCTCTTCACATTTGAAGTTGGACGAGTTCTTCGTATCAAAGCTCGCGTTGTAGAAGTTGCAAGGACTTCGTAAGAAAACTTGCGATTTTGCCAATAGTGGATTCAACTGGTAGCAAGAGTTCTACCGACTGGATTAGTCCTCAACAGAGGAAAACCAGTATACATCGCTGTCTTTGCGTTTGCTTTCTTATCTCTGCCTTTACTTTACTTAGTTGTGATTATTATTCTGTGATCTTGCTGCTAACATTTTTTAATTAACAATATTCCGCTGCCTACTCTATTCACCCCCCTCTAGAGTATTGTGCTTTACGATTTCGTTCCTACAATTGGTATCAGAGCGGGTGTTACAGGTAAAGCAAGGTAACAGTGCAATTATTTATTCATTTTAATTAACTGTTATATATATCACAGCACAACACATGGCAACTGTGAAATTTACAAGTGAAGGCCAGGCCACAAATAGACCTCCACTGTTTGATGGTACGAATTATACCTATTGGAAAACACGGATGAGTTTCTTCTTGAAATCTCTTGACTTTGATTTATGGTCTATTGTTATTGATGGCTATCAAAAGCCACCTCGTATAAATGTTGATGGAGTTTTAGTTGAAAAACCCCATAGCAGATATACAGAGGAGGAAAAGAAAAAGGCCAGTCTTGACGCTCGTGCTATTAACGCTCTATTTTGTGCTTTAGACATAACTGAATTTAACAGGGTGTCTATCTGCACAACGGCTAATGAAGTGTGGAAGCTACTTGAAGTCACACATGAAGGCACGACTCAAGTCAAAGAATCTAAAGTCAGCAGACTTACTCAAGAGTATGAGGTGTTCAAGATGAAGCCCAACGAAACAGTTACTCAGATGTTCGAAAGATTCTTGGATATTGTAAATCCTTTGTCCTCCCTAGGCAAAGAGTATAGTAACCATGAAAAGATTCGCAAACTCCTGCGAGCACTTACCAAGAACTGGATTCCAAAGGCTACTGCAATCATTGAAGGGAACGACCTCACAACTATGTCCCTCGAAGTACTCATGGGTAAGCTACTCACTCATGAACTGGAGCTACAAGATTTTGAAGAGCCTGCACCAAAGGAGAAGACGATCGCTTTCAAGGCTCAGCACAGAAAAGCTGCTGAAGGTGACTCAGACAGCAGTGAATCTGATACTGAAGATCAAGCACTCATAGCAAGGAAATTTAAGAGATTCATGAGACATGAGAAGAGAGCCAAAGAAAACAACAGCAACAACTGGTATTAAGATGATGCTGTCTGCTATGGCTGCAAGAAGAAGGGACACATGAAGAAAGATTGTCCTACAAACTCATCATCAAGCAAGAAAAGCAACAGGTATGAAAAAGGGAACCTGAAGAGATCAACATCTAGGAGATATGCCAACACCAGCATATGGCATGAAAGTGAAGCCAGCGACTCAGAAGACGAACAATCAGAAGACGCTGCAAACGTATGCTTTATGGCATCCGATCAGGTACCTACTGAACCTGTAGTTGATACTTATGATGACTTCACCTTTGAGCAATTAGGAGATGCCTTTAGTGAACTGATGACTGATTACAGGAAACTGTGTAGCAAGTATCAGACCTCTAAGAAGGTACTCAAAGAGTACAAAGGTGAAATAGGTAGACTTACCGACCTACTAGCTGAGGTTAGAAATAATGTTAGTGAGTCTGGTGAGCTTTCTTCAATAAAGCTCTTATTACACGAGACTACCAAGTCATCTGAAAAGAAAGACAAAGTTATTGACCAACTCAAAGAAGAACTTTCTATAGAGAAGAAAAGTCTTCGATGTGCACAAATCAGAATGGAAACACTCACTTCTGATTATACTAAGTTGTATGACACTTCCAAAAGATTGGAAATTAGGTTAGAAAAACAGCCGAAGCCTGCTGCTTCCTACCCTAATACGTGTCACTTACCGAAAAATCGGAACATTCCCAAGCCAAACACTGTCAGACCTAACCCTATCAAACCTTTACCCCAAAAGGTTAAGCCCAAACAGGATTATAGGCATGCTTTCTTCTATACTAGAAAACCTAAACCTACCAACCATGCACACCACTCAGCTTTCAACACTCGACATGCACAATGTCATTATTGTGGTCTCAATGGTCATATCTCTCCTGCATGTAGAGTCAGAAAGCTTGTTGATTTAAATATTTATGCTTGGATACCAAAAGCTAACATTTCAGGACCCTACAAGAAATGGGTACCAAAAGTTTCATCTACAAACTGTTTTGTAGGTGGAACACCTTTCACATGCTAAAAGCAAATGGATCCTCGACAGTGGTTGTTCACGGCATATGACCGGTGACGCTACATTATTTGTAATACTATCGAAGAAGAAGAAGGAAGGTTATGTTTCCTTTAGTAATAACTTGAAAGGATATATTATTGGTATCGGTGATGTTGGTAAGTCTTCCTATCTTGTTATTAAGGATGTCTGTCTGGTTACCGAGTTGAAACATAATCTACTCAGCGTAAGTCATCTAGCTGATCATCGTTATGGCATCAACTTTGGCAAAGACAAATGTACTATAGTTGATAGCTCAACTGGTAGTACTATCTTTGAAGGTATCAGGGAAGACAATATATATGTTTTCTATTTGTTGGAAGAAACTAACGTTTCAGGTAGATGCTTAATGGCTAAAAGTGATGAGAGTCATCTGTGGCACATGAGACTCGGTCACGCAAATATGGATACAATATCAAGATTATCCACAAAGAAGCTAGTATGCGATTTACTGGACATTACATTCAAGAAGGATTCGGTATGCAGCCAATTTGAAAAGAACAAAGCTACCAGATCCACATTCAAGTCAGTAAACACAGTATGTACTACTAGACCTCTACAATTGTTTCATATGGACTTATTTGGTCCTAGCAGAGTTGTTAGCCTCGGAGGTAAACTTTATGCTTTTGTAATTGTAGATGATTTCTCTAGATACACGTGGGTATACTTCTTGATACGCAAGAATGATGTATTATCCGAATTTGTCGCCTTTTGCAAGAAAGTTCAGAATGAAAAAGGTTACATGATCACTCGTATTAGAAGCGATCATGGTGGCGAATTCGAGAATGCAGAGTTTGAGCAATTTTGTGACACACACGATTTTGTTCACGTGTTCTCCTGCCCTAGGACTCCACAACAAAATGGAGTTGTGGAACGTAAGAACAGAACTCTATCCGAAATGGTCAGAGTAATGTTAAACCAGTTTAGTCTACCCAAATATTTCTGGGCTGAAGCTGTCAATACAGCTTGTTTTGTTCTCAATAGAGTTCTAATTCGACCCAAATCGAAGAAGACTCCATTTGAGTTATGGTTTGATAGAATTCCTTCTGTTTCACATTTTAGAATATTTGGTTGTAAATGTTTTATTCTTAATACAAAAGACAATTTGGGAAAGTTTGACGAAAAGGCCGATGAAGGTATATTTTTAGGTTATGCGACCAAGAGAAAAGGATACAGATTCTTCAACAAACGAACCATGATCATCGAAGAGTCAATCAACGTCACTTTTGATGAACTGAATCAAATGACTATCGATGACAATGACGAAGATCCAACTGTACCAAGCTCAACAACAGCTGATTCTCAACCAAGCTTGGCACTAGCTGATCCTCCTAGAGAAGATCCAGGAACCAGCTACCTTCAGAGTCTGCCGAAAAGATTAAAATTTACGGCTGATCATCTAAAGGATTTGGTAATAGGTGACATTACCAAAGGTGTAAGTACTCGTACATCCAGTAGAGATATTGTTTCTAGTGTTGCATTTATTTCACAGCTAGAACCCAAAACTATTGATGAAGCATGTAGTGATAGTTTTTGTATAGATGCTATGCAAGAGAAATTAAACCAATTTGAACAGAATTAAGTTTGGGAACTTGTTCCCAAGCCTATTGATCGTCCGGTCATTGGCACCCGTTGGGTATTCCGAAATAAACTTAATGAGAATGGTTTAGTGACTCGTAATAAGGCTCGACTCGTAGCTCAAGGATACAATCAGGAAGAAGGTATCGACTACGATGAGACTTATGCCCCAGTTGCGAGATTAGAATCTATTCGTATGTTATGTGCATTTGCATGTTTTTATAATTTCAAATTATTTCAAATGGATGTCAAGAGTGCATTTTTAAATGGTTTTATAAAAGAAGAAGTTTTTGTAGCACAAGTTCACAGATTTTAAAAACCCTGATCATGTTTTCAAGCTGAAGAAAGCTTTGTACGGTTTGAAATAAGCCCCTCGTGCTTGGTATGATCGTCTAAGCTCTTTTCTACTTGACAATGGTTTTTCAAAAGGCAAGGTTGACACTACACTTTTTATTAAGTCCTTTAATGGTAAGCTTCTTTTAATACAAGTCTATGTAGATGATATCATATTTGAATCTACTGATGAATCTCTGTGTCAAGAATTTTCTAAGTGTATGCAGAATGAGTTTGAGATGAGCATGATGAAAGAGCTAAAATTCTTTCTCGGACTGCAAATCAAACAAACTGACAATGGGACGTTCATAAATCAAGCCAAGTATACAAAAGATTTGCTAAAGAAGTTCGATCTGGACAATGTCAAACCTATTGGCACTCCGATGGCAACTTCAACAAAGCTTGATATTGATGAACAAGGCAAGCCGGTCGACACACGTAAGTATCGAGGTATGATCGGTAGTTTACTTTATTTAACTTCTAGTCGTCCAGATATTATGTTTAGTGCTTGCCTGTGTGCACGTTTTCAAGCTAATCCAAAGGAATCACATCTGTGCGCAGTTAAGCGTATCTTTCGATACCTTAAGGGCACTTCTTCTGTTGGCTTGTGGTATCCCAAAACTAAGTCCTTTGACCTTACTGGTTATTCGGATGCAGATTTTGTCGGATGCAAAGTTGATAGAAAAAGTACCAGTGGCACATGTCATTTCTTAGGCAAAGCTTTAGTCTCATGGTTTAGTAAAAAGCAAAATTCTGTAGCCCTATCAACAACAGAGGCTGAGTATATCGCCGCAGGATGTTGTTGTGCTCAGATTTTGTGGATAAAACAAACCTTGAAAGACTATGATTTATTTTATACACATATTCCTATTTTCTGTGATAACACGAGCACTATTAATTTGACTAAGAATCCTGTATGTCATTCTCGTACAAAACATATCGAGATTCGACATTATTTTCTTAGAGATCATCATCAAAATAGAGATATTGACCTTGTATACATAGATACTGAGAATCAATTAGCTGATATTTTCACAAAACCTCTAGCAGAAGATCGTTTCAATTATTTACATCGAGAATTAGGAATTTTGGACGTCAATAATATTAATTGATTTTATTTTATGATTTTATTTCAATATGCAAAAACTGTGTTAGAGACAAGCCAATAAAGAGTCTGTCTGTCACCACAACTACGGTTGAAGCGAAGCGGTACTTAAGAGTTCCCCGGTGAACCTCCGCCAGCTGGGACAGTACTCCTACAGCTAATCTAAAATAATCGCTGTGTAATGATATTTAATCTATAAAATAATATTAATTATGTTAATTGAAGGTTGAAATTACTAATCTTTGAATTAAATATTTGAAATGAGCCAATGAAAAAGAAAGTATTTCAAACCAAACTCAGGCGAATTCGGCCAGAAGACGGACCGAATTCGGCCCGAGTTCGATTGAGGGTGTCAGGTTATATAACCAGAACCCGAGAGCCTTTCTTCCTCATTGCTTCTAAACTACATCATAACCAGCAACAGCAGCCGCGAAGGAGCCCCGAACCCTAGTTCTTCACCACCCCCTATCTTCTAATCCAAGTGGTGAAATCAATCCAAACTTTGGATTCGTGCGGAGTTCGTCGTTCTCTTCGACATACTTTAATTTCGGGAGGTATAACTCCATCTTTCTCCACTTTTCAATTAGTGTATATTTACTTCTATTTTCATAAATGGCACCTAAGGGATTCAATCCCTTTAAGAGGAAGAAGACAACCAACCCAAGTGAGGAAGGTTCATCTTCGGATCCACCCACTAATTCCCTATTTTTGCCAGTCCAATCTAGCGACGGCACGTTCGACGGGTTTTACTTTCAAACCCTAGACCAAGCCTTACTGTGGTATGGAGACTTCTCCATGAGATCCATATGCACAGGCGCACCCATCAAGTGGACTGTATTTCCTGATCATCACTATTTCTTTGAGGCATTAGGGTTATAGCATTTTGTTAAACTCTGTTTTCCCGTAGCAACTAATGCCATTAGACTGTTTTACTGCAATATCATATTAAACACTTTTGATGTAAGCACACGTGTTGGAGGATTAGATATCAATTTCAATGATGTTCTCTTAGCGGAGATCCTTGGTATTCCCAACGAAGGTGAACCGCTTGTTGACATCACTGAGTTTGATTTCCCCAATGGCACGACACTTACTAGTTTCAAAGCTGAACTTTGTGCACCTGATAGAGTTCGCTCTAGAAAGTTCAAGGCAAACAACCTGAACTTGTTTAATTATGAATTGCATCGTATCATTTATTCCACTCTCCTTTCGAAATCTACTTCGAAGGATGATGTCACATCTCTTGAATTATCTGCTATGTATCATATTCTTAAGGGGATTCCATTTTCTGCCCCTAAGACCATTATTCAGATGATGGGACGTTGTGTGCAAGAGATAGAAATCTCTCTTATGCGATGATTCTCCCACGCATCTTTCAGCGTTTCGACATTGACTTATCTACTTGTGCTCAAGACCCTGAGCCCAAGGTCCTCAAGTTATCTCGTCGCAGTATGACTGCATCTGCTCCTTCTACTGCTCCTGCTACTGCTCCACCTCCTCAGCAGTATGCTATGACTTTTGAGGGCATACACCAGCACCTTTCAGATTTGCACGTCTCCATGACGGACATGGCCTACGAATGTGAGTTTGCGATGTCACCCGTTATCAGGCGATTGCAAATTCCTTAGCTGATCTTTATTTCGCCCAGACTGGACATTCAGCCGGTTCCATCCCTAGAGATCCAGCTTTCTCTG
This sequence comes from Iris pallida, assembly GCA_029216955.1. NCBI lineage: Eukaryota > Viridiplantae > Streptophyta > Magnoliopsida > Asparagales > Iridaceae > Iris > Iris pallida. The sequence continues at coordinate 2,824,675 of JANAVB010042015.1, forward strand.
GTTACCGCTGTGAGGATGAGGCTGTTCATGCCTACTTCTAGCCCGGTAACGTATATGATTGTTACCGTTCTGACCGTGCTCCTCCTCGTGATTATGTCGGTGAGTTTTACACTGGCGCTCCTCCTCACCCTTCTGGCGCGGGTACCTCTGGAGCTAGTCCTTATGGACATGCTGGTTGTCATGCTGATGATGACGATGATGATGATGATGAGGAGTTGTGATATGCTTCTTTTTGAGACTTAGACATTATCTACTGTACACTTGAAAATGCTCCAACATTCCAAGTTTTTCTATTTTCAGACTTTATTATCAGTATTTTTTTGAGGACTTGCACTGGATTTGTTTTATTTGATGTCATTTGAACATCTTTATCTGCATCTTTATTGGTTCATGATTCACATCAGTTTATTTACTTAGCATTTATTTATCTGCTTCTCAACTATAAACTGCCTGTGATATAATTCTTTGTTTATTATAAACTGCCTGAGTACAAATACATGCCTGTGATGTCCTTCAAATTTTCTTTACTATTATTTATCATGTGTATTTTCTTGTGTTTCTTCACTGTTTGTTATTTATGCATTGATTGCGGAGGAGTTTTTACTCTTTTGCAATTATTTTGCTAAGTGACAACGGGGGAGAAAAATAAAGATCTAACATTCTTTTGAGAAAATGCAGGACATGAACAATTTTTGATTTTATTTCAAGCTTAAATGTTATATCATTCATAGTTTGTCAATTATCAAAATGGGGAAGATTGTTGGCCAATTGGTCATATGGTCAACCTGATTTTAATAATTGATCAAACTCTGTCTCAATATATGAAGCTAGTCAGGATGTATCGGACTCTTGGACATGATCAAGAACATCTATCTACACAGTTCAAGACCGAAGCTAAGTTTGCCTGTTCGAGTCTGTATTTCCATTGAGCAATGTATTTTTTATTTTATTGAGTCTAGGAATACGTTGTACACCGAGTCGTACTGGCAAATAGGCTATTCCAAAATGTTTTCAAAATACTTTTAAAATATCCTTTGTTTTGAAAAACATTCTTTTAAACAAAAGCTTCAAAAAGGTTTTCAAAAATCATCAAAAACTAATTTTTAAAACCTAACCTAACCCTGACAGAACTCGGCCAGAGTTCGGCTAGAGTTCGGCCAGAGTTCGGTTGGTGGCCGTTTGATTTTTGAATTCTCTGGAACTTGGTCCTCCTGCAGTTGTGGATTTGACCGAGATTTTCTCATCCAGTTCTGTCCGAGTTCTGCCCAAATTCTGCCAGAATTCTGTCTTTGGAATTCCTATAAATAGAGAAGGATTTCGATCATTTCAATTCACTCATTCACTTTTAATCTTCTCTCTATCTAAAGATTTCAGTCTTCCAAAGAGTTTTTGCTTGAGCTTTAAATTTCAGATCCTAAGCCAATTACAATCCTCTAGTCGATTTGCCAGTGCGGTACGGTCTAGAAATTTCTGAGAGATTGTAATCAGAAGGCTTGATTGAAGAATACCTCTTCACATTTGAAGTTGGACGAGTTCTTCGTATCAAAGCTCGCGTTGTAGAAGTTGCATGGACTTCGTAAGAAAACTTGCGATTTTGCCAATAGTGGATTCAACGGGTAGCAAGAGTTCTACCGACTGGATTAGTCCTCAACAGAGGGAAACCAGTATACATTGCTGTCTTTGCGTTTGCTTTCTTCTCTCTGCCTTTACTTTACTTAGTTGTGATTATTATTCTGTGATCTTGCTGCTAACATTTTTTAATTAGCAATATTCCGCTGCCTACTCTATTCACCCCCCGTCTAGAGTATTGTGCTTTACGATTTCGTTCCTACACACGCATCCCGAGAAGCACGGAGGACGAAGAGGCACACAAATCTAGGATGCGATGCTCGAGGCAGCACACTGTTCGAGGGTGCACGCACACCGAGGCACGCAGCCCGGGGACGACATAAAGCTCGAGGCTGTACGCTGCCCGAGCAGCGCGGGTGCCAAGGGCGTCCCGCCACTCGAGACTGGCGCACAGCGCTCGCGGCGGAGCCACGTCGAAGGAGAAGAGGAAGGAGGCGGAGAAGCTGTTGCCTGTGCGCGGGGGCTCAGCCCGCCGGCAGGAGGAAGGACAGAGAGAAGAGAAGGCCGGAGGAACTCACCAGGGCTCGGCCAGGTCGAGTCGGGGCTTCCAGCGGCGGAAGGAGGACGGCAGCGACGGCGTCGCTCGCGACGGCAGCTGGCAGCGCGACGACCGAAGGGAAGATGAAGGGTCGGAGGAGGAGATGAAGACGATGATGATGGTGGCGAGGGTGGTGGCTAGGAGGGTGGTCGCGGTAGAAGCGGTCGCCGGAGGTCGGGAGGGGAAGAGGAGAACGAGAGAGAGGAAGAGACTGAGAGTGAGGGGGAGGGGATGCGGCTGAGTGAGTGAGAGGGGAAAGAGAGAGGGTTGGGTTAGGGTGTGTGTTAGGTTTTATAATAATAATAATAATAACAATAATAATAATGGAAACAATCTAATAAAAGCTATCCACATTAACCCCAATAGTAGTAATATAATAATATTAATAACAATTCAATGGGAACAATAATCAAATGTCAGGCCTAAACAAGTAAGGCCAGCACAAGTCCGGAAAAATAAATAAAATTTTAAACAAATACGAAATTTGAAAATAACCCATATACGATCATATACCTATTATCCAAATAGGGATATGACACGATCCGATATCGGTTTAATTCCAGGTGCCAATTCTATACTGAACGCAATATATCTAACATGTGGTAGACCTGAAAGTTCTTCGAAAAATACGTCAAGAAACTCTTCAACTACCTTTGGGACTTGAACTTCTTCCATTACCGTTACTACTCTTTGTTTATGTTGGTCTGTCTCTGATCTGACTAAGGTAAACTGCTTCATGCTTGGAATATTAAAAGATACACTTCCTCTACGATAATCTATTGTCGCATGACTGTCTTTCAGCCAGTCTATGCCCAAGATAACGTCGAAATTACCAACAAGAAATTCTATCAACTTGGCGGGTAAGGAACGCCCGCACTCTACAACTCGACACGCTAGAATAACTCTACTAACTCCTACGAGCCCATTACCAGTGAGTATATTCAGCCTCTCTGGCAATGCCTCGAATATTATTCCTAGTCGCATCGCAAATCGTGTAGATATAAATGAGTGTGATGCTCTCGAATCAAACAATGCTACTACAGGATATGAGGAGACGAGAATGTTACCTGCCATAACATCTCCTGATGCCAATGCCTCTTCCAAGGATAGATTGAATGCCTGCCCTCGACCTCCTTGTTGGTACCCATGCTGCGGCCTAGCCTGGTGTTGCTGCTGGCCCCTGCCTTGGTGATGCTGGGGTGGTCTTTGTTGTTATTGCTGTATCGGCGGTCCCTGTTGCCGAAACACCTGAGCCTGCGATATCAACGGATGTTGTGCCAATGGTCTCACTGCTACCGCTGGTCCTTGATACTGGCCTGCCCCAGGTGCTGGCAGTATAGGAAATTATTGTACTGGTCCTCCTGACCTCGAATTCATAGGATAGATGGAAACCCGATGATCTGAACTTCTACATATCAAATACTGTCCGTTCAATACCCGACACACACCTCTAGTGTGCCCTGTCTTTCCATAATAGGTGCAGCCCATTGGGGGTTGCTGGTTTTTCTTTTGTTGTTGTTGTTGTCTTGTTGGTGGTGCTGGCCCTTGTATTGCCACATCATGAATGCGAATGCCAGAAGATTGTGCTGTTATTCAGGGCGCTGCTCCCCCTCCTCCTTCAATCTGATTGTGCAACCTCTTCTGACCTCCAGTCCTTGATGTGATCCTGTAGATGGTGATCTCATGCCTCCGGGTTGCCTTCAATACATCATCTAAAGTCTGGTAGTTGTGCTCCTCTATCAATTGTAAGAGTTCAAGATGAAACCCATGCTGAAACCTCATAGCCCTTTGGTCTCCATTGCTACCATCTTCAGGGCGAACCTACTCAGTCTGCAGAACTCCGCTGCTTAAGCATCCACTGTTTTGCCAGCCTGGTTGAGGTTGATAAACTTCTGTTATAGTTCAAACTGTGCCACAACTCCATAGTACTTCGTCTTGAATCTCGCAGTAAAATCATCCCAAGCAATAGGACGTCTGATGCCCACCAATCACGTGCGAGGTCCTGAAGTAACAGCTTCACTTGATCCACTCGTTCTTCCGCCGGAACCTTAGCAGCTGTCAGAATATCCTCGATGTCCTTAAGCCATGCATCCGCTGAAATAGTATCTTCCGTGCCTTCAAAACGACGGGGTTTATACTTACAGAATTTGGTTGATGCCCCTCAATCAGTCCTCACTCCTCTTTCCAAAGCCGTCTGCAATCCTTGGTTGAGTAATACATTCTTCTCTTGCAGCTGAGTGTGCATATGTTGTTAGGCCAACATCTGATGTTGCTGAGTTGCCATCATCCCTCTTATAATTTCCAGAAGGGCTGGTGTGTCTACTGCCACAGGGGTAGGCAGAACTGTTCGTGGTGTTGGAACCTCCGGATACTGCGGTCCAGCTGTTGGTTCCACTATCACCTCTTCTTGGATGTGCTCTTTAGGTAGTAACGGCCTTTGTTGTTGACCAACGTGGTCCTATTGTTCGTGTTGCCCTTGTTGTTGCTATCCAGCTCTGACAGATGCGGACGAGGAGCCCCTAAAAAAAGGTAGAAGAGAACAATCAAATGACCGGACATGAAAGATCAATGAAGCCAAAGGATACTAGAATGTCAAGCTAGGGTCGAGAGTAACGAATCATGAGATCAAGGAGAAACATGTGTGATTGAGACATCCTATAAATCAAAACACCCCACAAGTCTGAAATCAGACCTGCATGGGCCACCACTAAAATCTTGTCATGCCCCAGATCCAGAATACCGAAGAGCAAGAGAATGACTCAGCCAGCTACGTATTACGGGTAGATAAATATCGATCAATGATGTCTACAAGACAAAGGGTGCATACTACATACAAGTCTCACTAGGGTTACTCAACCTCTATTGTCCCAATCATTCAATGAAAAGCAATAAGTAGAGAACATGTAAGAATAAGCAGTAAGCCATCCCAAACGCTCAGTCAAAATGTTCTTGAGATCTGGCTTTACAAAATATAGCCAGATGATATAACAAGGTATACACAATCGTTATCAGCTGCAGTCTGACTTAGTTACAATTATGTAAAAGTAAGTGCAAGACAGTCCGACTAATATGTCGGTGCCAAGTGGCAAAAGTAAAGTAAGTAGCAAAACGAGCAGGGAAGCAAGGAACCCACTCGTGTCCTCCTGTGGTCATCCTTCTAGTATTGACCATCTTGGGGGTGGAAGTAAGCTGAGTCCTCGGAAGCTGGCTCTAAATCTGGCCATACAAAACCAGAGAGGTTAGACCTCAAATAGCAAGTACCGCAAAGGAAGCACGACATGAAGAATTAGAACCAGTGATAAGAGTTAAGAATATGATAAATAAGTCTTTGCTTGCTACTGGGATTCACACAACATCACGACACTTCAAGCCAACTTCCCAACCAAACAAAAACAGAAGTTGACCCGTCATGTCCTGACATTTTGCTCATCTCAGTAGTTAACAGAGTAGGTACAGTACACAAATAAATCAATTTAAACGGTAATACAACTACTATGACTTGCTAACTGTAAGTTCCAAGTTACCCTGGAAATATGTAATAAGGGATTCCTCAGTTCTTACAATGTACGAGCAAGGCTAGTCTATCCAATAATCAATTGTGCCAATCATGAATTAGATGAGTCCCAGCGGGACACCGTCATCAATATGTAGAAAATAAACAGATACCACTCCCTATCCGTGTGGCAGGTTTGTAATATCCGTAGGAACTAGCCGGCATGTCAGGGTACTAATTGTCCCAAGATGGCTGCCATGTAAGAACTCGAGAATCTATTCTCTCCATGCAATAGTTATTTTATTTAGCTTAATAGTCCCTACGTTAATTAAAATCTCATGCCGTGGATCATGATCATTCCGAGTGAGTATTTCCGTACAGAGTACGATATGCATAACTCTACAATGACGCCCGTGCGATTAGGTTGTAGATTTTACATAGCGTATTGCAACAATCAAACCTAGCCACGGGATAATCATGTCTTGACTGTAAGGTACACATGCTGCTTTTGTAGAAAGAAGTTGAAGTCAGCACGTGTCCATATACCAATGTTCGGGATCGGCTAGTCGATCGTAATGGTTCATGGTTCATACACGAACGTGTCTCATTCAATTCAATAAGACGACTAGCCAGTCTTTTAATCCCAACTAGGAACGCATGATCAATCATTTAGTCAAGGTAACAATCAATGTCAATTCGTAACAAGGCATGAAAATCAAACTAGTATTTATTATGGTTGAATCTTTAACTCTCAGGGTTAAGTACCAGTGATATGGGATGCCCACAAGCCAATCAAGACACAGGGCACACTCTACACAACAATATGTACTAAAACACTAACATGCATCACGTGGCACAATCCAGCGAAATGTGCAAGATAGGACAAAGCGCACTATCTAGACGGATGGTACGAGATAAGACAAAAAAAACAATCTCGACGATTGGTGCAAAATAAGAAAAAAATGTTCGAATTCGGCGAAACACGCGAGATAAGACAAAATGCTCGAATTCGGCGAATCGCGTGTGATAAGACAGATGTCGCAAATTCAGCGAAACGTGCAGAATGAAACGACTGTTATGCACACACAGGTGGAGAATGCACTGATTCCCTTTGGGCGCATAGCAGTCCCTTTGGTCGCATAGCAGTCCCTTTGGGCACATAGCAGTCCCTTTGGGCGCATAGAATGACTTTGGGCTCATAGTGCCTTTGGGTGCATAGGATGCCTTTGGGCGCACAAAATGCCTTTGGGCTCATAGTGCCTTTGGGCGCGTAGTGCCTTTGGGCGCATAGAATACCTTTGGACGCATAGAATGCCTTTGGGCACATAGTGCCTTTGGGTGCATGGCCATTCAATAATATGGGCGCATGGCCACACAATTATGTGGGCGTATAGTATGGATGCTTCTGCAGCAGCAAGCTTCGGCTATGGAGTTTCAAAAACTTCTAATGGCCATAACTTGGGCTATTGGACTCGGAATTGGGCAAAATAAAAAACTGACTAGAATTGAATTCTCTACAACATGGAACAACTTGTTTTTGAAAACAACAAAGTTTGATAGATCGAAACCACGAAAACCCATAAAATTCGAAACTTAAAACCTAGATCTACACACAACCATCCATGGAAATCAAAAACTTCAAGACCTAAACTTGTAGAGAAAAAGGAGATAAACAATATGGACTAAAGATAAATGGGGATGCATGAAATCCCTCATGGTGTGCAAGATGTACTTGCCTCTCCAAATTGGGTTAGGGTTTTGGTAGAGAAAATGAAATGAGAGTTGTGAGGAAAGAGAAAAGAAAAGGTATATAAATATCAAGTCAAGTTTGATCTCCACCACCCATTCCTTCCCCATACAATTTAGGCCATCCATCCCTTATCATGATGAAGCAAGCCAAACCAAGTTGGCTCAACATGAACCAAAATAAACCAAGAGATAAGCAAAAGCAGAAAATAAAATACAGAAAAATAATTAGCATGTAATTAAAGGAATTAAATACAGAATAAATACATGATAAATACTAAATAAATACAGCAAGTAGTACACGTATTAAAAATACATATCCCGGGAACGGGGAGTGACAGGACGCCTCGAGCCCCACTTTGCATCGGACATTGTGCCATCTTGATTTGTGCACCGCCTTATTTTTTGTATCTCGGCCTTTATGCCTATCTTGTGATTCATGTCGCTCCGATTTGCATGCACACATCGATTTGCGTGCTGTATTGATTCTGTGCCACCTTGGACTCCATGCCGTATTGATTTGCATGCATGCACTAATTTGCGTGTCGTATTGATTTGCGTACTTCCTTGAGTCTCGTACCATCTTGATTCGTACATATGCACCGATTTGCATACTGCATTGGTTTTTGTGCTATCTTGAATCTCGTACCATCTCGATTTACGTGCATACCTTGATTTATGTGCTACATTGATTTGTGCATCATCGTGATAATCCCTTAATCTACGTGTACGTAACGATTTACATGCACGTTCTGTTCCAGTTCATTTCAATACTCGTGTCATCTTAAATCTTGTACATGTTTCGATTTATGTGCACGTTTCAATTTGCGTATCCGTATCAATCTGCGTGCCTCAGTTTTTGTGCCAGATCCCAATACTGCTTGCACACGGTATAGCCTTATGCCATCCCTTGTGATTATTCTATTATTTTATTAGTTGATGCTAATGATTGTTTATTGTGTGTTCTGAGGACCTCGATAGACGTGCTACCTTGGATCCAGGATGCCAAAGACTTGCTTACCTAGCCGATCCCTCTAGGCAAGTACCACTTGCTCACCGGCAACTCTTTTCCTCATGCTAGATTTTTTGCATTTAATTAATCTTGTAATTTGTAAATATAAATGTATAACTGTGAGTAGTGTAACATTGTAGTAGAACTGCCATGATTAGGACTTATGGTATATATATTAGTTCAATATCTGGTTAAGCCGTATCAGACAACTCGGACGGGTCATCCACACCTCCGAGGACACGAGCATGACTCACAAGTATGGATTGTCTCCATATCCCCTGTCCGACTCGCGGTTGTAGAAGCATAAAAAATTTTAGCTGACAATATTCCTCCACTACAGCACAAATAATACAAATGTGCAGACAGAGTGCTAAAAAGACAAAATAGAAGATATGGAAGAAAGTTCTTTTATTATCATGTCTACAAAGGGCTAGTACAGACTCATCAAGGCTACATATAAAGGACCAACCCTATTCTTCTATAAAGGATCGATTACAGATTCAGCAAAGCCTAGAGGAGTCTACAAGGGGTTTAATCTTCGTCAAAGCGCAGTCCCCCTTCTTCTCGGTACGCATACTGGAAGATTGATCCCTATTGAAGCGTATTCTGACTTTCTTGTGGGCGCAACCCTCCAAATACGCATCAGCTACTCGTATGAAGTGAGCAACTTCCTGAAGCAGCAATTGGCCCGGGGTTCCAGAAGGCGCAGAAGGTCTCAAAAGCCCAGAATGGGCAGGGCAGAGCACAACCTGTGGCTCTTCGGGTTGGCCATCCACCCACAAGCTAGGTCTTTAGGACCTCGAAGACCTCCAAGACGTCGCCCAGGTTCGAACTCCTCATGAGAAGCGTTCCAGCACGTTCCGAGGCTCATCAACACTTCTTCTATGAAGGCATAGCCCCTTTGAATGAAGGAATCCTCAACCAAAATTTGACTAAGCAAGACCAACCGTCGCTTAAAGCTAAGTCTGGATCCAGCATGGTGTTGAAGGACAAGAAGAAGAAGAAGAATAAGAAGAAGAAGACGTGGCTCTTCAGAAGAAACTGCCCCTTTATATAGGGCGGGAATGGTCCAAAACGCAGGCCACATGATCGACTGTCAAAGTTCCCACATTAATGGGATGAACCTAGGACTCAGCACGATGAACCTCATTAAATAAAGTTCATTCGACTAAGTCCTAGACTATCCTAGGACCCCTTGAAATCTCCCAAGTGATGGTGGCAACTAAGAGGAAGTTGTTTATTAAGGAGCGGTCATTCAATGCTCTTTAAAAAAAAACATCAAAGCCAATGCCTTCAATCCAGAGGCACAACTACATTACTGTGCCAACCTCAGGCACAGACTGGTGATGTTTTCACCCCACCTCAACTCCAACGGCGCAACACTCTACTCCGACCCAGAAGCTCAACTACCTTTCGTCAGAAACTTGGGAGATACCATTGCATCCAACACAAGTCTGCATACCGCTTCAAAAGTACAGTAACCTCGTCAACATGAAGCACAAGCCTACTCGTTGCCCTAAAGCACAGTGACTTCATCGCTCGAAACACAGGCTTCCCGTCGCTTATACGCACAGAGGCTCCATCATCTTCGAAGCATAGTCCACCCGTCACCTGAAAACACAGAGGCTCTGTTGTCTCCAGAAGAATGGTCTACTCGTCGCCCTAGAAGCGCAATAGTACTTAGACCTCGCTAGAGGCATAGGTAGCATGGTCCCACCTAGTCGGTTTGCTTAAACTGACTCTCTCGAAGATAGGATTGGGATCAATCATGATTGATATCTTATAAAATTAATTTAAATCTTAGATGAGGATCAATCGAAATCTAAATCTGAGATGAAATCCTAAGATTTATTCAGTTGCATCCGAACAAGAAAATCGGCACACGCCACGTGTCTCCTCATTCGGTTATTTTGATAACCACCACATATCTCGATTGAGAAAAATCTCAATGTCCGCCACGTGTCAGCACCGCAGAAGCCCGTACCATACAATAACGACAAATTTCTTCATATCTCAAAACCTTAATGCACATCGCATATGTGCTTTCTCCCCTATAAATAGAAGGAGTTTTCCTTCAACCAGAAAGACCACCAAATATCAAATCTCCAGCTCTAGGCATCCTCTTGATCGGCAACTGTAAAACCCCTATTTTTTTAATTATTTTTTTAATTTCTTTATTATAATTTTATTAGACTTAAAAATAAATTTATACAATTTATAGTTTTTTTTTAAAAATGACCTTAGCCATTGTTGTGTTTTGAGCACAAGGCGACCATGAATTTTGGCACGAAAGATGTAGCAGTGTGCTTTGACCAGTATATTAGCCATGTCGTGGGAGGCCTAGCCATAGTTCAGTCTGAACTAGAAAAACCAGGCCGAGTTGTGAAATAACGCATTTAAAATATTTTATTTAGATATTATTTTATATATTAATTTTTAGATGATTCAGGTTGTCCAAACCAGTCCGAATTGGACCCGGACCAATTTATGCCCATGTGAGCATGTAGTGTGACCTAATGTGGCCATGTAGGCATATTTTATGGATATATAAATATTTTCTAAATTATTTTAAAATTTTATGTGCAATTTCTAATTATTTAATTATTCGTACTATTATTGGTATTTTATTATTAAATAATATCGTGCAATATTTGTACAAATTTTTGGACCCGGATAAGGGTGTGCGGTATAAATTCACCCATTGGAAAGATTTTATTAATTTATTATTATTAAAATTTATTTTTTGAAGATTTAATAAACATGATTATTCTGTAGAGATATTATTATTATTTTTTGTTGATTTTTTGTGATTTGAATTTTATATATATGTAGATATCTTTAAATATATTAAATAATTGGGTATATAATATTTAATTTGGTATTTAAATTTTTAAATAAGATTTATGGTGGAAATTTATGGATATATGCATATATATATACATGGTTATAAATATATAGAAAAGGTTTAAAAAGAATAAGAATAAGAAAAAGAAAAGAAAAGAAAAGAAAAGAAAAAACAAAAAATCAAAACCACCCACGCACTTAAGTGGGCGGGCCCCTCTTCTCCCCCACAAGCTGCTACAAGCAGCACCAACGTGAAACCCAACCCGTGAGCACGTGTAAAGCCTTATTAGAATGCTATTGGAATTAGATTTTGACAAAACTTGTTATATATATATATCTTCCTCCACGAACCTCAAAACCCTAGACTTCCAAAACGAAAATTATAGTAGAACATACCCTCTTCGCCTAGGAGTTCGTTTCACCAGCGACGGAGTTTTGTGCGCGACGAACGGAGCATCGAAAGTCAGCCCCTCGTCATCCAAGGAGCAGTTTTCCCACTCAAGGTACCCTACTTTCCGACGACGTAACGTTTTACTCGTAGCACCGATTTTTGATCCGTAATATTTTTTGGAAAGTAGACTTGACCCTCTTCGAGATCCTCTAGGTGGATTTCGACATGGCCATCCAAATTGCTCAAAAAATTGAGACAAAGTTGGAGAAAAATCACTTTTCTGGAATATTAAAAATTGTTTTAAAACACCAACTTGTCGGCCACTCTTCTTGCTATACAATAGGATTCTGTAAAAACTAATTAAAGTCAGAGAATAACAACATAACCAAGATTGTAACGCACCTTCTGGATTCACTTTTCATTTAGTGTATAAAAAGTTACACGTTGTTAAAGTTTTACGAAAAATTATAATTTCTGTTTCCAAAAAGTGGAAAAACACCCTATACGGCGTGCGCCCCGACAAACCGGGCGGCGTGGTCACGCACTATATGCATCGAAAGGCACGTATGGTTGTTGTCGACGTGTGGGAACTGACGGAACCCGATTTCGTTGCATGTGCGCGACGAAATCAGTACGTATCCATCGAGATACCCCGTATCGACCCTTTGTAAATTAAGTCACAACTTTGTGCACACTCATCAAATCGCGACGAAACTTGCGCCATTGGACTCAAAATATTTTTCTGGTCCTGTGACCCAAGTTTGGTCCGATTCTGAGACAGTTGATCGGGACGCTATTTTGGCGGGCCCACAATCCTACTCAACGGACGATTTTGTGCACGGCCCACCGGAATCCAAAATTGGACATACCGTTGGGTTCGTCTCATCAAAAAAAATTTGTAGACATGTAGTTTGATGACTTTAGAGACCGTAGGTTCTGGCACTCATTTCGGTGCAAAGCGGGTTCAACGGCGGACATCGATCCGACCCAAAATTACGATTTTGCCCCTGTTCTAAAATTTAACTTTTGGACAGACGTTTCCTAGACATATCTTATATTCCAAACTCGTTCGTGATGTTTGTTGCAGCATCCGGAGTCATCTGCGGGATTTGGCTTTTTTGCTTTGTTTATTTGCCGGTTCGAGCTACTAGATTATTCTCTTTTGCACAAAACCTCAGGCAAGACACCTTGCCTTTACTGTTTAATTTCTTGCTCATTATCATGCATGCTTTTTCTTTATGTTGTTCTTTCAAAACTATATATAGATGCAAATTATTATACTTTATGCAATTGGCTTAGAGTTAAGGGACCACCGTATGTTTAGTGCATCTCATAAACTGTCACGATGTGCTACGGATTGTGTATGAGTTGTGAGTCACATATAGATGCGGACTTACGTGCTGACTGATCATTGGTGCGTACATGCCGTACGTTAGGATATAACTGCTAATATATTTGTGTAGAAGACTTGGCAGTTATTAAGGATTAAACAGTATCGTGGAGTCGACACATGTATAGTATCATTGGGGGGAGTGGACAGTTATTAGCGTAGGGGCTAAATTTATTTTTTACACACATTTTGGGCCGAGGGTGACTCTTATGAGCACTACCTTCTGCCCAGGGCCGATAGTGTCTCGGATGAGCGCTACTTGACGGCCACTCTCTATTACTTGCTTGCGTGAATCCGTTACAGCCCCTGCGTAGAACGTTGTCCTCAAAATGCATATCACATAGGATGGTTAGAAACCTTTACTCATGTATACTTTTCTGTTGAGCTTTATTATTCAGTTTATTGGCATGATATTCTGTGTCTTTTTACGTCCCTTTGAGGACCTGGTTATCTCGCCAGGTGTGTGCTCTTGTCTTTCGCAGGTATTCTAGCTCTAGCCATGATCATTGCTATTTCTTCGAGGATGATTGCACTTGGATCATCTTCACTTCGCTCGCCAAACTCATTTCATTTCTATGTATTTCTTTCCTTGCTTGTTTGTAGTGGATTTGTCTCCGCCCAACATATTGTATAAAGACTTTTCATAGTTGGTATTATGATATCTTTATTTTTCCTTTATTTTGTGGATGAGATTAGTCGTTATGGTTTCTACTACATATTACAGCTTATGTATGCATACGAGGTTTCCATATATTGGGGTATACTTCGTATGTATACAGCTGGCATGTCTACGTTCCTAGTCCTACGTATTTTGGGACTGGGGCGTTACATGTTTTTGTGGTGGCCCATGCAGGTCAAGTTTGTTACTTCGGTTACGTTACTGTATCGATGTGAGCCTGCAACATAGGATTAGAATCTAGGAATCTCATCCATACAACTTGACATTTTTCCCTTGGCTTCAAATTTTGAACTCTCGTCCGACTTCCTTGAATTGCATCTTGCTTGATTTCTTTCTACCGTTGATTCTTATTTTCGTGCTTAGTGTCAACTAGGAAGATGACTACACTAGTATATGCTCAAAGGTCAAACACATATGGCTAGAATGGTTATATTGGCTATTGGAATACATTCAAGACTCTAGTTGAGTTAAAAAGGCTTTTTAGTGTGATTTAATGATTAGTAATTGGTAAAGTAGGATATTACCACAGAAAGTTTTAACCTTGAGATTTCTAAATAGTAAACACTAGAGGATTTATAGAATTTCATACTTGGTTTAAGAAATTGATTGATTTTTAAGATTTGATATTTATGATTTATTGGGTTATAGTTATACATCCTTGCACAAGTATAAAATTGATTTGCTTTTCGAGTTGTGATATTTATGAGTTTTGGGTGATAGATATACATCTTTGAACAAATATAAAATTTATTTGATTTTCGAGTTTTGATGTTTATGATTTATTGGATTATGGTTATACACCTGTGAATGGTTATAAATTTGGTTTGAAAATGATCTTAGCTTTTAAAAATGCTCGTAGGAATTATTTAAACTGAGTTGTACAACTTACGATTTTTGTGTTTAGTAAATTTTGAATTTTAAGTGGAAGTAATGATGGTAAATTTTGGTTTACAATAATTGAAAACGATTTTTGAGAATTTTTCTTTATTTTAAATTGTGTCCTATGATTGAGGATTTACAAATCTATTTAGATTTTGGTTAAAAAAAAAGATTTTGACTGATAAGATTATTTAAAAGTTTAGTTTAATGTGGGATGGCTAATATTAAAATTCTTTTGGGAGAATTTCGAAGGATGTGATGGAAAGTTATTTTGATTGATTAAAGGAAGTTACCATTTAAAAGTTGTAATTTTGTTGGAATAACTTAGCATGAATAGAAGTTAAAATTGATGAGAGCATTAAGCTTAATTTTTTTGGAGATTGCTTTTAATATGCTAAGAGTTTTAATATGAGTTATTGGAAAATTTTAGAGTGTTAAATTTTTGATTGATTGTGAAATTTTTATGGATTCGTAAATTATGAACCCTTGAGTTAAATAGTTGAATTTAAACGTTAATTTTGGAAAAGGTTAGTAGTAACGTGATAAAGTTTGCTTTGAGATTTATGAAAGTGATTTAAATTTTGGTCATGATTAAATTGAACGACTTGCAGTGAATACAAATTTTGGGTGGTTATTTTTGAAAATTTTATTTAGAGACTTTTGGAGAAAATTTGAGAAAATTTTAATGATGGACAACCAAGCGAGTCCAAATAAGATGGATGAATTCTACAGTATTCCACACTAAACTGCCATATCACTCATGACCATGATAATAGTATGCACACAAGTGTTGTTAGTCATCTACCAAGCTATGTGACTATATTTCCACCTTGAATTACTCGACCTTCCTTCAATTATAGATCTTTTAATTGCAACCTTCTAACCCATTTGCAATTTGAATAATGAGTTAATGGTTCCTTAACTGAATTCATCTAGGAGACTATCTTCTCTCCAGAATTGTGTTTCTAAATTATTTTACTGGATTCTCTAATTAATTTTATTTTATGCTTTATTTTTGTGCATTAATTATCACCGCATGAACTCCCACTTTCTATTTTTGACCTTATGATGCCCCTACCGTGACTTGTATATTTGGAGTACAACACTATACTTTTACTCTCAACAAAATTTTATATGTAAGACCTAGACGAGCCTACCTTCATGTAGATATATCATGTCCCACTAAAACACGTCTCCTTGTACTCTATTTCTTGATATGACTTTATGGTCAAAATGGCCAAACTATAACATCTACCATGACACCAAAATACTTTTCGACTTCAATTAAGAGATCCAACCTTGATTCAATCCCTTAACCTGATATGTGAATATGTTCTACTTAATTCCCTAAATGCTAACCTTGTGCTTTATCTCGATTGCTTGACCCGTTGTCCCATCACACTACTAGTTTAACTCTTGTAACTTGGGTAGAATACCTCACCACCTAGCAAACCTTTTTTTCCTCGTAAACCACATTGGTAAGTTCACTTAGACTATAAATTCAGAGGACCCTACCTTATCTAGTCTACCAAGCCATAAATGAGGAAACACTAGGACAACTGTATAGCTCCCAAACTTCGGGCGAGACTTGATTTTAAAAGATCTTGGACTAATTAAATTCCTTCGATATTACCTCCCTTACTTATATTTCAACAACCTGATGCTGCTAATTTAGCCTTGGTTTTGCAAGCTTAATTATCTTTTTCGAGCTTGATCATGACATATTTTATTGGGTGCACCCACTAACATATTGTCTAATCAGAACCGGTGCATGATAGTCTGATCAACCTATTGTACTTTGGTTCGCTTTTATCTATCGTTCTACGTGGATGTGGACATAGCTAAACTTGTCCTCTAGAGTCCCATCTGCGATAGCCTTGGCAATTCTTTTTGAATTACTCACTCGCCTTTGAACCACATATTGGTAATCGAAAGCAACTTCTTTGGACTCATATTGGTTTTTGTCTTTCACCTATTTTAGACGAAGACTCGTACTTGATAGATAGACCCAAAGTATCACCTTAGTTGTCCCACCATCTATTGCCAAGATAGTTAGCCATGGACCAACCAAGGTGACTATATCCTCGCTTTGAACTACTCGTCGATTCCATATCTACTATCGCGACCTTCTAATCATTCTTGATACTTGAGGATGATTCAAACCGTTCTCTTAATCATGCCCTCAACCTGGACGACCAATATACAACTATTCTCAAGGAACCATCTCTCTTAAGTCTCCAAATTATTTTTCTCCTTAATATACTCGATTCTTTTCTATTCCTTAAACTCGTGTTTTATCTTGATCTACTTAAAACCCTTGATCATTTTCAATCTTGCATTAATTAGCTATATCCATGATTATTTTCATATTTATCTAAATCATGATTTTCTAATTCATGTTTTGTTGAACGTTGTGATTTGATGATTCCTCATCGACATACCCATGTGACCCTTTTTAACCTCCTACTTATTTTTTTATTTCGAGGACGAAATTCTTGTAAGTTGGGTAGGATGTAAAACCCCTATTTTTAATTATTTTATTATTATTTTATTAGACTTAAAAATGAATTTATATAATTTATGTTTTTTTTTTTAAAAATGACCTTAGCCATTGTTGTGTTTTGAGCACAAGGCGACCAAGAATTTTGGCACGAAAGATGTAGCAGTGTGCTTTGACCAGTATATTAGCCATGTCGTGGGAGGCCTAGCCATAGTTCAGTTCGAACTAGGAAAACCAGGCCGAGTTGTGAAATAACGCATTTAAAATATTTTATTTAGATATTATTTTATATATTAATTTTTAGATGATCCGGGTTGTCCAAACCAGTCCGAATTGGACCCGAACCAATTTAAGCCCATGTGAGCATGTAGTGTGACCAAATGTGGCCATGTAGGCATATTTTATGGATATATAAATATTTTCTAAATTATTTTAGAATTTTATGTGCAATTTCTAATTATTTAATTATTCGTACTATTATTGGTATTTTATTATTAAATAATATCGTACAATATTTGTACAAATTTTTGGACCCGGATAAGGGTGTGCGGTATAAATTCACCCATTGAAAAGATTTTATTAATTTATTATTATTAAAATTTATTTTTCGAAGATTTAATAAACATGATTATTCTATAGAGATATTATTATTATTTTTAGTTGATTTATTGTGATTTGAATTTTATATATATGTAGATATGTTTAAATATATTAAATAATTGAGTAGATAATATTTAGTTTGGTATTTAAATTTTTAAATAAGATTTATGGTGGAAATTTATGGATATATGCATATATATATATATATATATATATATATATATATATATATATATATATATATATATATATATATATATATATACATGGTTATAAATTTATAGAAAAGGTTTAAAAAGAATAAGAATAAGAAAAAGAAAAGAAAAGAAAAGAAAAAAAAAATCAAAAAATCAAAACCACCCGCCCACTTAAGTGGGCGGGCCCCTCTTCTCCCCGACAAGCTGCTACAAGCAGCTCCAACGTGAAACCCAACCCGTGAGCACATGTAAAGCCTTATTAGAATCCTATTGGAATTAGGTTTTGACAAAACTTGTTATATATATATATATCTTCCTCCACGAACCTCAAAACCCTAGACTTCCAAAACAAAAATTGTAGTAGAACATACCCTCTTCGCCTAGGAGTTCATTTCACCAGCGATGGAGTTTTGTGCGCGACGAACGGAGCATCGAAAGTCAGCCCCTCGTCATCTACGGAGCAGTTTTTCCACTCAAGGTATCCTACTTTCCGACGACGTAACTTTTTACTCGTAGCACCGATTTTCGATCCGTAAGATTTTCTAGAAAGTAGACTTGACCCTCTTCGAGATACTCTAGGTGGATTTCGATATGGCCATCCAAATTGCTCGAAAAATTAAGACAAAGTTTGAGAAAAATTACTTTTCTGGAATATTAAAAATTGTTTTAAAACACCAAATTGTCGGCCACTTTTCTTTCTGTACAATAGGATTTTTAAAAACTAATTGAAGTCAGAGAATAACAACATAACCGAAAATGTAACACACCTTCTGGATTCACTTTTCATCTAGTGTGTAAAAAGTTACACATTGTTGAAGTTTCACGAAAAATTGTAATTTCTGTTTTGAAAAAGTGGAAAAACACCCTATACGGCGTGCGCCCCGACAAACCGGACGACGTGGTCGCGCACTATATGCATCGAAAGGCGCGTATGGATGTTGTCGACGTGTGGGAACTGACGGAACCCGATTTCGTTGCATGTGCGCGACGAAATCAGTACGTATCCGTCGAGATACCCCGTATCGACCCTTTGTAAATTAAGTCACAACTTTGTGCACACTCATCAAATCGCGAAGAAACTTGCGCCATTGGACTCAAAATATTTTTCTGGTCCTGCGAGCCAAGTTTGGTCCGATTCTGAGACAGTTGATCGGGACGCTATTTTGGCGGGCCCACAATCCCACTCAACGGACGATTTTGTGCACGGCCCACCGGAATCCAAAATTGGACATACCGTTGGGTTCGTCTCATCAAAACAAATTCGTAGACATGTATTTTGATGACTTTAGAGACCGTAGGTTCTGGCACATATTTCGGTGCAAAGCGGGTCCAACGGCGGACATCGATTTGACCCAAAATTACTATTTTGCCCCTGTTCCAAAATTTAACTTTTGGACAGACGTTTCCTAGACATATCTTATATTCCAAACTCGTTCGTGATGTTTGTTGCAGCATCCGGAGTCATCTGCGGGATTTGGCTTTTCTTGCTTTGTTTATTTGCCGGTTCGAGCTACTGGATTATTCTCTTTTGTACATAACCTCAGGCAAGACACCTTGCCTTTACTGTTTAATTTCTTGCTCAATATCATGCATGCTTTTTCTTTATGTTATTCTTTTAAACTATATATAGATGCAAATTATTATACTTTATGCAATTGGCTTATAGTTAAGGGACCACCGTATGTTTAGTGTATCTCATAAACTGTCACGATGTGCCACGGATTGTGTGTGAGTTGTGAGTCGCATATAGATGCGGACTTACGTGCTGACTGATCATTGGTGCATACAGGCCGTGCGTTAGGATATAACTGCTAATAGATTTGTGTAGAAGACTTGGCAGTTATTAAGGATTAAACAGTGTCGTAGAGTCGACACATTTATAGTATCATTGAGGGGAGGGGACAGTTATTAGCGTAGGGGCTACATTTATTTTTTACAGACATTTTCGGCCGAGGGTAACTCTTATGAGCACTACCTTCTGCCCAGGGCCGATAGTGTCTTGGATGAGCGCTACTTGACGGCCACTCTCTATTACTTGCTTGCGTGAATCCGTTACAGCCCCTGCGTAGAACGTTGTCCTCAAAATGCATATCACATAGGATGGTTAGGAACCTTTACTCATGCATACTTTTCTGTTGAGCTTTATTATTCAGTTTATTGGCATGATATTATGTGTCTTGTTACGTCCCTCTGAGGACCTGGTTATCTCGCCAGGTGTGTGCTCTTGTCTTTCGCAGGTATTCTAGCTCTAGCCATGATCATTGCTATTTCTTCGAGGATGATTGCACTTGGATCGTCTTCACTTTGCTCGCCAAACTTATTTTATTTCCATGTATTTCTTTTCTTGCTTGTTGGTAGTGGATTTGTCTTCGCCCAACATATTGTATAAAGACTTTTCATAGTTGGTATTATGATATCTTTATTTTTCCTTTATTTTGTGGATGAGATTAGTCGTTATGGTTTCTACTACATATTACAGCTTATGTATGCATACGAGGTTTCCATATATTGGGGTATACTTCGTATGTATACAGCTGGCATGTCTACGTTCCTAGTCCTACGTATTTTGGGACTGGGGCGTTACAACAACCCTAGAGTTCCACCAAAGGCATCAGAAAGTCAGAGCAAGTTCAACCTGTCATCAAATCGTCAATGAAGTAAAGGAGCCGCTGCAGTGCTCGATCTCTACTATCACACTTTTCCAGAAACTCTTTCCCTTTTACTTAGAATATCTTGTTTAGGACTTCCTTCTCTGTACACAGTTCTTTCCCTTGTACTTAGAATATCCTATTTATGACTTCATTCTCTGTACACAGGTCTTTTTACGTTCAATAAGCAAAAAGTTCGTTTAACCTTTTGTGATGTTGAACAAAATGACGACTTTGCTGGGACCACCTTCTCCTCCAACGAGAAGACGGTGATGCAATCTGACAACAACATGCTGGGATCTTTCCAGAAGATGCTGGTTGTACGCTTCGACCAACAAGCTTTTGAAGATCTCCTTTCCGATGAGAAGTCGAATCCTTCGAAGCGGTTCATAAAACCGAAGAAGACTCGACGTGTCTGGAGGCCCAAGGCGGCTGCAACGAGCAGCACGATAGAAGGAACTGCGATCCAGAACCCCTTCAACATTGAAGCCTCGACGAAGATTTCGGCTGCTACAGCCATATCTTCTCGCTCGATTCCTATCCTGGGAAAGTATAGCGAGGAAGATGGTATCTCTATGGCGGGCCTGACGAAGGTACAACATCGAAGGAAGCATGCACCGGTTCAACCCCTCACGATGAGAGCATTGCCGGCGAGAAGATTCGTCTTCGACAGAATCGCCTTCCCATCAGGCGAGCCTTCATTGGATTCTGAATACTATACACCCGCTGGGGATAGTAGGAAGAAATCCAAGATAGTACGTGCCTCGTACAACAAACGTACCGCTCTATGGCCGACCAAAGGCCTACGTTGACAGTCTCATGCGCTGTCGATGGGAAGTTATACAAGACTGGTCCCCGTGCTCTGATGCTTCGACTAGTTGAACCCCTATTTCGCTTGAGCACTCCTGTGCGTGATGCAAGCCAGGGGGTACATTCCGTAGAGAGAGAGTCATGCTAGCAGAGTTCCGGCAAGGATGATAGGAGTCTGTCCCACCGTACCCTCTCTGATCATACCTACGTGCAGTTTCCCTGTACGTACAATGGGGGTACCACGACAGAAGACCTGGTGCTGTCCCAAGCAGAAGAAGAATCGGCGGCACGGGGCTTGCCTAAATCAAGGCATCCTTGTACCCAGATTACCATCAACTGCTGTTGTCAACAGACGGCTGTACAACCACCGAGGAGGCGCTCTGTATTTCAAAGACTTTAACCAACGTCGACTGCACGTCAGAGACTCGATAGGGTGTCGTCGAGCAAGAGAGAAGATAAACTCCGTGTCGTCATGTGCAACGTGGTGCAGGATTTTAAAACTCTCAAGAAGTCATCCAAGAATCCTTCCGTATCGGCTACCAAGGCCAGGAAGCGGCCCGAGAGTAGCAAGGCAAAGGTACCCAGCACATGTGTGTTCCAAGGCACATGTTCCAAATCTCTATTGGGTGCCACGTCAGATGTTGGGATAGCCAACCTCCCACTATGTATGACAATGCTGCGTTCCAATCTGAGGATGTGCCATACTATACGAATGCCTCCACAGGCGCAGCTAGCCACCAAACTGGGGTAGCAACCGCAATGAGTCTGAGGAAGACCACAACCTCCTAGTCTATCCTCAGGACGACAAGGCTAGAACGTCTGAGCCAGAGAGCGAAGGATCAACTATCCCTTCCACCCATCCACACACAAGGTCCGTATTTATGGCCGATGGTGATGAGACGGACAATAGCGAAGCACCTGACCAATTGAAATGCATCGAAGCTCTCGAGACGAGCCTAGATACGTTAAATGCCACAATAAAGACTCTATCTTCTCTCATGCTTGTCACTCCCCGTTCCCGGAATGCGTATTTTTATACATGTACAACTCATGAGTATTTATTTAGTATTTATCATGTATTATTCTGTATTTAAATTCCTTTAGTTTCATGTTAATTAATTATCTGCTCTTTAAATTTTTATGTTAATTAATTTCCTGCAAATTTTATTTCTGCAATTATATTTCTGCAATTTTATTACCTGTATTTTATTTGCTGCTTTAGTGTTATTGGGTTTCGGTTTGCTGGATCTCCTTAAACCCGGCCCAACACCCCACCTACCACCACCCTTCCTATTTAAAGCTTCCTCCTTCTTTTCTCTCCTCATTACTTCATTCTCACCATTACTTCTTCTTCTTCCTCTCATTACTCTCCACCACCTACCAGCAGCGGGAGAAGGCAAGTGCAAACTTGCTTCTCAATCACCCATTTTTATGGATCATTATTCTTCCTCTCATGATCCCGAGAGAGTTTAGTTCTTAGCATTTTTGATTTCTACGGCTGGTTTTCTCTAGATCTAAGTTATAGTATTTCGGCTGTTCTTGGGTTCTTGGTCCACCAACTTAGCGTATATTTGGCACTGGAGCGAAGGCTCCATGGGACTTGGAGTTTGGGAGATGTTTCACGCACACGTTCTTACGTGCTCGCATAAACATCAGCCCAGTCACGCACACGTCTATACATGTTTGCGTGTATTTTCAGTCATGCTCGTATTTGCGTGCGTGTATTTTCAGTCACGCTCGCATTTGCGTGTGTGTATTTTCAGTCACGCTCGCATTGGCGTGCGTGTATTTTCAGTCACGCCCGCATTTGCATGCGTGTATTTTGAAGTCACGCTCATGTCCATGAGCTTGCGTGTGTGACTTTTCACGATCACATTGTGCGTGACTTTTGGCATGCATGACTTTTCACCCTCACGCTGCACGTGCGTGCGTGAATTATTTGTCACGCTTATACGCTCACGTTGCCAGCACGTATCACTTGTCACGCTTCACTGTTCACGCTCACGCTTTCCTGAGTGTACTACTTCTTTTACGCTCACTCCTTCATGCCAGACTTGGCGTGCTTTTCATGCATACGATTCTCGCGTGACTATTGGACTTAGCTTAGACTTGTTAGCATGACTTCCAGACTTGGAAGTTTTATTTGTTCTATATTTTATTCATTTAATATTGGCATGATAATTCCCTATTATATTCTTACGCCTTTTTGCGTGAACCCGATAATCTTAGCATGTTAATATTTTAATACCTATGGTTGTGTATTAGTGCCAAGTGTCTGGATTGGTATATGGATATCCAGTGAGACTGGAACTTGACCTCGAGAGTTATAGACTCAACCCTATTTAATGCTAATGACTTTCATGCCTTGTCACCATTAATGACGATGGTTATTTGACTAATTGATCATGCGTTCCTAGTTGGAACTAAGAGACTGGCTAGTCGTCTTATTAAAATAAATGAATGAGACACGTTCATGTTATGAACTATTGTAAATCGACTGGCTGATCCCGAATATTGACATACATGCACATGCAGGCTTCAATCTATTTATTTATTTTCTACAAAAGAAGAATGTGTACTTTATGGTCAAGGCATGATTACCGTGGTTAGATTTGATTGTTGCATTACGCTATGTAAGACCTGCAACCTAACCGCACTGGTATCGTTGTAGAGTTGTGCATATCGTACCCCGTACGAAAGTACTCATTTGAATGACCATGATCCACGGCATGGGATTTCACTCAACATAGGGACTATTAAGTTAAATAAAATAATGATTGCATGGAGAGAATAGATTCCCGAGTTCTTACATGGCAGCCCCCTTGGGACGAGTAGTACCCGACGGGCCGGCTGGTTCCCACAGATACTGTAAATCTGCCACACGGGCAGGGAACAGTATCTGCTTTTATTATTATTGTATATTGTATATTGACGGGCGTCCTGCTAGGACTCGTCTAATTCATGCATGGCGTACATGATTGACTGGATAGACTAGCCTTGCTCGCACATAGTAAGAACTATGGAATCCCTAATTGCATTATTCCAGGATAACTTGGGACTCACAATAGCAAGCCGTAGAATTTGATTGGCCGTTCAAGATGATTTGTTTGTGTACTGTACTACTCTGTTACCTAACTGGGATGATCAGAATGTCAGGACATGACGGGCCAACTTCTGTCCTTGTTTGGTTGGGAGGTTGGTTCGAAGTGTCGTGATGTGATGTGAATCCTAGTAGCAAGCAGAGATCTATTATTATATTCTTTTACTTACTTGTTTATGTCCTTCATATCGTCCTTCCTTGTGGTACTTGCTATTAGAGGTCTAATCTCTCTGGTTTTGCATGGCCAGATTTAGAGCCGGTTCCCGAGGATCCAGCGTACTTCTACCTCCAAGATGGTCAACACTAGGAGAATGATTGCAGGAGGACTCGAGTGGGTTCCTTACTTCACCGCTCATTTTGTTATTTACCTTTATACTTAGCCGTTTGGCACCGACATGTTAGTCGGATTGTCTTGTACTTACTTTTACATAATTGTAATTAAGTCAGACTGTAGCTGATAACAATTGTGTATACTTGCTATCTCATCTGGCTATGTTTTGTAAAGCCAAATCTCAAGAACATTTTGACTGAGCGTTTGGGACGCCTTACTGCTTTATCTTACATGTTCTCTATTTCTGTTTCCTTGATTGAATGATTGAGACAATAGATGTGAAATGACCATAGTAAGACCTTTATGTAGTATTTACCCCCTCGTCTGGTTAGACAGCATTGATCGTATTATACGGTATTCATCTACCCGTAATACGTAGCTGGCTGAGTCATTCCCCCGCTCTCCAGTATTCTGGTTCTGGGGCATGACAAGGTTTTAGTGGTGGCCCATGCAGGTCTGATTTCAGACTTGTGGGGTGTTTTGATTTATAGGATGTCTCAATCACACATGTTTCCCCTTGATCTCCTGATTCGTTATTCCCAACTCTTGCTTGACATTCCGGTATCCTTTGACTTCATTGATCCTTCATGTCCGGTCGTTTGATTGCTCTCTTGTCCCTTTTCTTAGGGGCACTTCGTCCGCATCGGTCAGAGCTGGGCAGCAACAACAAGGGCAACATGGGCAACATGACCAGGATGGTCAGCAACCAGGGCCAGTCTCACCTCAGGAGACTATCCAGGAAGAAGTGATAGTAGAACCAGCGGTTGGGCCGCAGTATCCAGATATTCCAGACCCACCCATAGTTCCACCTACCCCTGTGGAAGTGGACACACCAGCCCTTCTGGAGATCATGAGCGCATGCACACTCAGCTACAAGAGCAGAATGTGTTGCTCAACCAAGGATTGCAGACGGCTTTGGAAAGAGGAGTGAGGGCTGATTCAGGAGCATCAGCCAGGTTTTGCAAGTACAACCCCCGCCGTTTCGAGGGCACGGAGGATGCCATCTCAGCAGATGCATGGCTTAAGGATATGGAGGCTATTCTGACAGCAGCTAAGGTACCGGCAGAAGAACGTGTAGATCTAGTGAAGTTGTTACTTCAGGATCTCGCACGTGATTGGTGGAAAGCAGAAGAAGTAGGCATCAGACGTCCTGTGGCTTGGGACGATTTCACAGCAAGATTCAAGACCAAGTACTATGGAGTTGTGGCGCAGTTTGAGCTACAACAGAAGTTTATCAACCTCAGGCAGGCCGACAAGACTGTAGATGCTTATGCAGCGGAGTTCTACAGATTGAGTAGATTCGCCCCAGAGATGGTAGCAACAGAGCGCCATAGGGCCATGAGGTTTCAGCAAGGGTTTCATCTCGAGCTCTTGCAATTGATAGAGGGGCACAACTACCAAACTTTTGATGAGATATTGACGGCAACTCGAAGGCATAAGATCACTATTCAGAGGCTTGCGGTGAGGACTGGGGGTCAGAAGAGATCCCACAGTCAGATAGAAGGAGGAGGGAGAGCAGCGCCCCGAACAATAGCACCATCCACTGGCATTCGTATCCACGATGTGGTAATACGAGGATCAGCACCACTCAGGCAGCAGCAGCAACAGCAACAGAGGAAGAACCAGCAACCCCCGGTAGGCTGCACTTATTGTGGAAAGATGGGACATACTACAGATGTGTGTCGGACATTGAATGGACTATGTCTGATATGTAGAAATCCAGACCATCGGGTTACCACATGTCCTATGAATTCGAGGTCAGGAGTGCCAGTGCAGCAGTTTTTTGCTCTGCCAGCACCAGGGGCAGGCCAGTATCGAGGACCAGCGGTGGCAGTTAGGCCATTGGCGCAGCATCCGTTGGTACCGCAGGCTCAGATGTTTCGGCAGCAGGGACCGCCGATGCAGCAACACCAGCATAGACCACCCCAGCATCATCAAGGCAGGGGCCAGCAGCAGCATCAGGCTAGGCCGCAGCATGGGAATCAGCAAGGAGGTCGAGGGCAAGCATTCACTTTGTCCTTGGAAGAGGCATTGGCATCGGAAGATGTTGTGGCAGGTAACATTCTCGTCGCCTCATATCCCGCAGTAGCATTGTTTGATTCGGGAGCATCCCACTCATTTATATCTGCACAATTTGCGACTCAACTAGGAATGGAGTTCGAGGCATCGCCAGGGAGGTTGAATATACTCACTGGTAATGGGCTCGTAGGAGTTAGTAGAGTTATTTTAGCATGTAGCGTTGTGGTTTACGGGCATTCCTTATCTGCCCGGTTGATAGAATTTCCTGTTGGAAATTTTGACGTTATCTTAGGCATGGACTGGATGAAAGACAGTCATGTGGCAATAGATTGTCGTAGAGGGAGTGTATCTTTTGATATTCCAGGCATGAAGAGGTTTACCTTAGTCAGATCAGAGGCAACTCAGCAAGAGCAGGAAGTAGTGACGGCAATAGAGAAAGTTCAGATTCCGAAGGTAGTTGAAGAGTTTCTAGACGTATTTCCCGAAGAACTTCCAGGTATACCACCAGTTAGAGATATTGAGTTCAGTATAGAATTGGCACCAGGAACTAAACCGATATCAGATCGGGTTTACAGAATGGCGGATTCAGAGCAGGCCAAGGTATATCAACATATAGAGGAACTGAAGGAGAAGAAGTTCATCCAAGCTAGCGTATCACCATGGGCAGCACCAGTGGTACTTGTGGAAAAGAAGGATGGGTCGTCCAGATTGTGTATTGACTACAGGAAGCTTAACGCGGCAACAGTGAAGAACAAGTACCCATTACCCAGGATCGACGACTTATTTGATCAGTTGAGCAAAGCTAGAGTTTTCTCCAAGATAGATCTTCGTTCAGGGTACCATCAGGTGAGAGTTCGAAAGGAAGATATTCCCAAGACAGCATTCCGGTCGAAGTATGGGCATTACGAATTCTTAGTAATGCCGTTTGGTTTGACCAATGCTCCAGCAATATTCATGGATTTGATGAACCGCATCTTTATGCCATATTTAGACCAGTTTGTCGTTGTGTTTCTTGACGACATTCTCGTATACTCTGCTAGTGAAGAGGAGCATGAAGACCACCTCAGGAAAGTGTTGCAGGTTCTGAGAGAGAACCAGTTGTATGCCAAGCTCAGCAAGTGTGAGTTTTGGTCGGATCATATTTCATTTTTGGGTCATATCATATCAGGAGCTGGAGTAGCAGTAGATCCCAAGAAAGTAGCAGCAGTAGAGAGTTGGCCAGTACCCAAGACCGTAGCAGATGTGCGAAGTTTCTTGGGGTTGGCAGGATATTACAGAAGGTTCGTGTCAGACTTTGCAAGGCTTTCAGCGCCCATGACCCGTTTGACCCGGAAGGATGTGCCATTCGTTTGGTCGGCAGAATGTCAGGCATCATTCGAGACTTTGAAGCAGAAGTTGATATCAGCACCTATCCTTATATTGCCAGTTGGGCCCGGAGGTTTTACAGTATATTATGATGCGTCAGGTAAAGGACTTGGATGTGTCCTTATGCAACATGGGAAGGTGATAGCATATACATCTAGGCAGCTTTGGGACCACGAGAAGAATTACCCAACTCATGATTTAGAGTTAGCGGCAGTAGTGTTTGCTCTGAAGCTATGGAGGCATTACTTATATGGTGATCGAGTGGAGATGTACACAGACCATAAAAGTCTGAAGTACATCTTTACTCAGAAGGAACTGAACATGAGGCAGAGAAGGTGGTTGGAGTTGATCAAGGATTATGACGTGGAGCTTCAGTATCACCCAGGCAAGGCTAATGTAGTGGCAGACGCTCTCAGCAGGAGAGGCGACGTATTTATGTTGACAACGCAGAAGCATATCTTAGAAGACCTTCAGGAGATGGGCATCGAAGTTATACTTCCTAGTGACGTAGGAGTTCTAGCAAGTCTGCAAGTTCAATCTGACTTAGTAGACATGATCAAGGCAGCTCAGGCACAGGACCCAAGGATTCAGAAGCTTAGGGCAGAATGTGAGTCAGGGCTCAGGAAGGAGATGAGAATTCATGAAGATGGTACACTTAGGTTTGGATCACGTCTATGTGTGCCTAGTGGAGATATCAGACAGGAGGTTATGGCAGAAGCTCACAGTTCTCAGTATTCTTTTCACCCTGGAGGGACCAAGATGTACCAAGATATCAAGCAGCATTTCTGGTGGAACGGAATGAAGAGAGAGATAGCTAGATTTGTTTCCTGTTGCTTGGTATGTCAGCAAGTGAAGGCAGAACAGCAGAGGCCAGCTGGGTTATTGCAACCGCTTCCTATTCCGAAATAGAAATGGGAGCATATTACGATGGACTTTGTGACCGGTTTGCCGAGATCACCAAGTGGTAAGGACGCTGTTTGGGTAATAGTGGACCGACTTACGAAGGTAGCACACTTTCTTCCTTTCAGAGTAGGGCAATCTACAGAAAAGTTGGCAGAATTATATATGCAACAGATAGTCAGGCAGCATGGAGTCCCTGTCAGTATTGTGTCGGATCGAGATACCCGCTTTACATCACATTTCTGGAAGAGCTTGCATCATAGTCTGGGTACCAAGTTAAGATTTAGCACGGCTTACCATCCGCAGACGGATGGGCAATCAGAAAGGACGATTCAGACTTTAGAAGACATGTTGCGAGCTTGTACTCTAGATTTTGGAGGGTCTTGGAAGAGTCACCTGCACTTGGTCGAGTTCTCATACAACAATAGTTATCAGGCCAGTATCCAGATGGCGCCATTCGAAGCATTATATGGTAAGAAGTGCAGGTCACCGCTTGCATGGGATGATATCGGGGAAAGGAAGATGCTAGGCCCAGAAATGATTATTCAGACGGTTGAAGTAGTTAAAGGGATTAGAGAGCGACTTCGAGTTGCGCAGGACCGACATCGTTATTGGGTGGATCAATATCGTAGGCCGCTAGAGTTCTCTGTTGGGGACCACGTATTCTTGCGGATCTCACCTACTCGTGGGGTCATTAGATTTGGCGTTCGCGGGAAATTGAGTCCGCGGTACGTGGGCCCATTTGTTATCCTTGATCGGATAGGCGATGTTGCTTATCGTTTATCACTCCCACCTTCGTTACGAGAGGTGCATGACGTGTTTCATGTATCTCAATTACGTAGATATGTATCGGACCCAAGTCATGTCCTCGATCATTCTGAACTGGTTGTTGGTACCAACCTGTCTTACGAGGAACAGCCTGTGTCCATTTTGGACCGAAGAGAGAAGATACTCAAGAACCGAACAATTAGTCTTGTCCGTGTTGCTTGGGGTCATCACTCCTTGGGAGAGTCAACGTGGGAACGTGAGGATGATATCCGATCACGGTATCCACACCTGTTTGACTCACAAGGTATATCTTTTTCTGTATACCTTGATTGTCTTGATTTCTCATGCTTATCGCCTTATGGATAGAACTACCTGATATCGTAGATTGATGGATTTACATATATAGTACTTGCTTTTGATATGGTAACAATGATTGCTTGCTTACTAGAATTGCTTGTATTAGTTTAGCTCTGGTGTTTCTATCCTGCTTGGATTTGAAATTCCGAGGACGGAATTTTTCTAAGGTGGATAGAGATGTCACTCCCCGTTCCCGAAATGCATATTTTTATACATGTACAACTCATGAGTATTTATTTAGTATTTATCATGTATTATTCTGTATTTAAATTCCTTTAGTTTCATGTTAATTAATTATCTGCTCTTTAAATTTTCATGTTAATTAATTTCCTGCAAATTTTATTTTTGCAATTATATTTCTGTAATTTTATTACCTGCATTTTATTTGCTGCTTTAGTGTTATTGGGTTTCGGTTTGCTGGATCTCCTTAAACCCGGCCCAACACCCCACCTACCACCACCCTTCCTATTTAAAGCTTCCTCCTTCTTCTCTCTCCTCATTACTTCATTCTCACCATTACTTCTTCTTCTTCCTCTCATTACTCTCCACCACCTACCAGCAGCGGGAGAAGGCAAGTGCAAACTTGCTTCTCAATCACCCATTTTTATGGATCATTATTCTTCCTCTCATGATCCCGAGAGAGTTTAGTTCTTAGCATTTTTGATTTCTACGGCTGGTTTTCTCTAGATCTAAGTTATAGTATTTCGGCTGTTCTTGGGTTCTTGGTCCACCAACTTAGCGTGTATTTGGCACTGGAGCGAAGGCTCCATGGGACTTGGAGTTTGGGAGATGTTTCACGCACACGTTCTTACGTGCTCGTGTAAACATCAGCCCAGTCACGCACACGTCTATACGTGTTTGCGTGTATTTTCAGTCACGCTCGCATTTGCGTGCGTGTATTTTCAGTCACGCTCGCATTTACGTGCGTGTATTTTCAGTCACGCTCGCATTGGCGTGCGTGTATTTTCAGTCACGCCCGTATTTGCATGCGTGTATTTTGAAGTCACTTTCATGTCCATGAGCTTGCGTGCGTGACTTTTCACGATCACATTGTGCGTGACTTTTGGCGTGCGTGTCTTTTCACCCTCACGCTGCGCGTGCGTGCGTGAATTATTTGTCACGCTCATACGCTCACGTTGCCCGCACGTATCACTTGTCACGCATCACTTGTCACGCTTCACTGTTCACGCTCACGCTTTCCTGAGTGTACTACTTCTTTTACGCTCACTCCTTCATGCCAGACTTGGCGTGCTTTTCACGCATACGATTCTCGCGTGACTTTTGGACTTAGCTTAGACTTGTTAGCATGACTTCCAGACTTGGGAGTTTTATTTGTTCTATATTTTATTCATTTAATGTTGGCATGATAATTCCCTATTATATCCTTACGCCTTTTTGCATGAACTCGATAATCTTAGCATGTTAATATTTTAATACCTATGGTTGTGTATTAGTGCCAAGTGTCTGGATTGGTATATGGATATCCAGTGAGACTAGAACTTGACCTCGAGAGTTATAGACTCAATCCTATTTAATGCTAATGACTTTCATGCCTTGTTACCATTAATGACGATGGTTATTTGACTAATTGATCATGCGTTCCTAGTTGGAACTAAGAGACTGGCTAGTCGTCTTATTAAAATGAATGAATGAGACACGTTCATGTTATGAACTATTGCAAATCGACTGGCTGATCCCGAATATTGACATACATGCACATGCAGGCTTCAATCTATTTATTTATTTATTTATTTATTTTCTACAAAAGAAGCATGTGTACTTTATGGTCAAGGCATGATTACCGTGGTTAGATTTGATTGTTGTATTACGCTATGTAAGACCTGCAACCTAACAGCACTGGTATCGTTGTAGAGTTGTGCATATCGTACCCCGTACGAAAGTACTCATTTGAATGACCATGATCCACGGCATGGGATTTCACTCAACATAGGGACTATTAAGTTAAATAAAATAATGATTGCATGGAGAGAATGGATTCCCGAGTTCTTACATGGCAGCCCCCTTGGGACGAGTAGTACCAGACGGGCCGGCTGGTTCCCACAGATACTGTAAATCTGCCACACGGGCAGGGAACAGTATCTGCTTTTATTATTATTGTATATTGTATATTGACGGGCGTCCTGCTAGGACTCGTCTAATTCATGTATGGCGCACATGATTGACTGGATAGACTAGCCTTGCTCGCACATAGTAAGAACTATGGAATCCCTAATTGCATTATTCCAGGATAACTTGGGACTCACAATAGCAAGCCGTAGAATTTGATTGGCCGTTCAAGATGATTTGTTTGTGTACTGTACTACTCTGTTACCTAACTGGAATGATCAGAATGTCAGGACATGACGGGCCAACTTCTGTCCTTGTTTGGTTGGGAGGTTGGTTCGAAGTGTCGTGATGTGATGTGAATCCTAATAGCAAGCAGAGATCTATTATTATATTCTTTTACTTACTGGTTTATGTTCTTCATATCGTCCTTCCTTGTGGTACTTGCTATTAGAGGTCTAACCTCTCTGGTTTTGCATGGCCAGATTTAGAGCCGGTTCCCGAGGATCCAGCGTACTTCTACCTCCAAGATGGTCAACACTAGTAGAATGATTGCAGGAGGACTCGAGTGGGTTCCTTACTTCACCGTTCATTTTGTTATTTACCTTTATACTTAACCGTTTGGCACCGACATGTTAGTCGGATTGTCTTGTACTTACTTTTACATAATTGTAATTAAGTCAAACTGCAGCTGATAACAATTGTGTATACTTGCTATCTCATCTGGCTATGTTTTGTAAAGCCAAATCTCAAGAACATTTTGACTGAGCGTTTGGGACGCCTTACTGCTTTATCTTACATGTTCTCTATTTCTGTTTCCTTGATTGAATGATTGAGACAATAGATGTGAAATGACCATAGTAAGACCTTTATGTAGTATGCACCCCCTCGTCTGGTTAGACAGCATTGATCGTATTATACGGTATTCATCTACCCGTAATACGTAGCTGGCTGAGTCATTCCCCTGCTCTCCAGTATTCTGGTTCTGGGGCATGACAATACTGGAGATCAAGGGGAATATGGTACCCACTGTCTCCACACCTACTGCTGGTCCAACAGCCAATGATGGATCCAGCAAACTGCCCGTCGTCCATCAGACGGGACCACCGTCGTCTACTCCATCGACTATAGGCCCGACAATGTCAACCGAGATACAGTAGGCCATCAAGGAACTGTATGCTCGCTACGATGCCAAAGAGAAGCAAGCAACACTCCAGATGATAGGGATTCGGCAGCCATATCCTGCCGAGTGAGATAACGTAGTTTATCCTCCCAAGTACAATCGGCAGACGCTCACGCCCTACGAGGGAAATGAGTCTCCCCGACGATACTTGAGGAACTTTACCTCAGTGATAGGGCACTTGCCAAAGGATGATGCCCTTCTTACCAACATCTTCATATGAGCTCTACAGGGGATAGCTTATGAATGGTTCTGCAGCCTTCCAGACAACTGTATTTCATCGTTCGAGGACCTGAAGAATCTATCGTAGATCGATTCTATGAAGGAGGGATGGATATAAAAATTTCAACTCTCCTGGAGGTCGTCCAGAGAGAGAAGGATCCTGTCCGTGCATACATTGAGCGCTTCCGTCAGGCAGCCTTAAGGCTATCGCCTGGTATGCCCGAGCCCATGCTTATGGACTCATGCCGCAAGAACATGCTGCCTGCGATAAAATTATGGTACAATGCTCCTTGCACAAAGTGGTCGTCTTTTATTACAGAGGAGAATGTGGCACAAAGGAAAGCCCAGGACGCGCAGCTCCTGGGACTGAATTTTCCTTCTATCGAAGACAAAGGGAGACGTTAGTCTAGCAACAATCCCAAGGACGAAAAAGGCAAGGAAGCCATGACCGTCAACATCTCCAAAGGTTCGGTAACCATAAACCCTAAGTCTGCAGAAGAGCAGAAGCCGAGGGAGACTTACTCCTTTAACGACGAGGATACGCTGGAACTCTTTAATATGCTGACGAAGAGTCGCAAGCTGTCTCTCCCAACACTAAGGCGCCTCGACGAAGTGGGGAAGGTAGACAACCCTAAATACTACCATTATCATCAGTATGTCCCCCATTAGACATGAGATTGCTACGTATTAAAAGGACAGATTCAGCGCCTCATCGACGCCAAAGTCATATCACTTGACTATGAAGAAAAGACTATCATGGCCAACATGGTTACTCTCCAGTTTTGAAGTTTTCCAACTACAGAGGCACAGGACGGGGTCATCCCCATCTAGAGGGCAACAATGGAAGTAGTTAATCTTCCACCAATATGTGACAACGTTCAAGGGCTCATCCCGTTCTCCATACCACGAGGCGAGGTCATGTGGGTCCACCCCGACCTTACTTCCGACAGGATGGTGCCCACAATTTCTTCTGTCAAAGGGAAGAAGGTCAGGACATGTCGCATGGTCTCGGCTTCGACCGATGACACCCTGGTGACCACTCGCTCGACGCAGTGGCAAGAAGAGAACTAGGCTCCAGAGGAGACAACGCCTCCACCAACTACAGCCCATGTTCCTGATGTATCAGAGGCAGGCCCATCTCAGACTTCTTCCACAGATAGGCAGAAGCAATAGGAGGTTCTCTTTGACAAGTCTCACAGAAAAGACTCGGCAGTAGGACCTAACAAAACCTACAACTTCGACATACTGGCGCAGCTAGCCGACACCCTGGCTAGATTGTCACTTTTCGATATCCTCCATCTCTCCAAACCTGCCCACATTGTCACAGCGTGGTCGAAGTGAATCCTAGTATCACCTTCACCCAATAAGACTTGCTGCTGAAGAACAACCGGCATAATGGGCCTCTATACTATACAAGGTATGTTGGTGCCATTAAAGTCGATCGCATCTACATCGACCCGGGCTCCTCTTTCAGCATCATCCCAAGGAGTCTGCTCCAAACTTTATGGATTTCGATGCATCGACTGATTGCATCAAACATAACAATTAGCGGCTTCAATGCAAGGAAGAGCGAGCCTCTGGGCAAAATTTGCTTGAAGTGCCAAATCGACGATCTCCACACCGAAGTGACTTGCTATGTTATCGACGCTGACATAAATTACAACATGTTGTTGGGACAACCATGGATCCATGAGTACATGATCTTTCCTTTCACCCTCCATCAGTGCATGAAGTACGTGGCCAGTGACAGGACTATCAAGATTGAATTCACTGATATCGTCCCATTCCGAGGACTTGAAGCTTACTGTACGAATGCTGATCTATACAAGTCAGTCCCTTGGGACGATGGAGGCAATGATGCTGATGACGAGGCGGAGACGGCCTCAGGAAGTGCAGCAGTTGCCGTAAAACCTCTAAAGGTTCGACTGAAGGGAAGACCCCCTAAGGTGTCTGCACCTCTCATCGTCAACCTTAAGGCAGAGCACCACCTTTGCCCTCAGTAAGGTCAGATCATAGCCAGGACCCTTTGCGCATAAGGCTACCACAGTGGTCCCCAAGGTCGACTATGAAGGTGCAGGAGCCTCAGACTGCGACCTCTTTGGTGATCAAACTAAAAGGGAAACGTCCTTCTCGCCCTCCCTCGACAGCCCTAGTTCTCACCGATGAGGAGCTAGGAAACTACGTTTGTGCCAACACAGAAGTGCACTCTTTTGATGATGTAATCCCCCGAGATAAAATATTTCATTTTATAAATAGAAAGTTGTCTTCGAATTACTCTTGTGCATAATAGAACACTAGATATTTCCTAGATAACTTTCTATGTAAGCTGCAAACACAAGTGACAACCGCCAACCGCCAACCATGCGAGCCAAGTTGTCCCCTCCCTGGGTTCCTACTTCTTCGTTCCAGCAAGGAAAAAGAAGAGGAACCCATCATCTTTGGTCGAGTAGAGCATCCTTAGCGACTAGTTCCCGACGATCTAGAATCCGACAGCGGCAAGATGCAACTCTACCACTATGCTACTCAGGCCAAACACCTCATACAGAAGATGGATTACGACCTGAACAACAACAAAGGGCGCAAATATGGTAAAGGTCGGTGCCTTTCCTTACGAATTCGAGTTCTAAAGGGAAAGGCCCAAAACTATTACCAGCACACCCGCCGGGGGTTGATTACGCCCACTTCTACTTCAGAAGGCTCGAAGACAGAAGTCATTATGCACTCGCACTCTTCTGACTCCTCAACCTGGGACTCCGATACCCGTAACGGCCATGTCTTCAAAAGGATGCTGTCAGCTAACATGGCCTCTGCAAGCTCTCCAATCAAGGAAGAAGACCAGGCACTCGAAATACCTCAGAGATGAACCTTGGGCTCAACGCCTGGGATTTCAATGAGAATTGCGCCGCGCGCAGTCCAAATCCCCCATATTTTAGTAAGTGTTCATGAATTCCTTTGAAAGAATTAATCCCTTCTATACCTTTCCCTAGCGAAAAACCTTCACGTTCGTGTTACCTTTGGATTGATTCCCTACACCTTAGTCAAAATTGTGGCTACCATGTCCATATTACCTCTGAGTAGTCGCCTATCCCATGATGTCTCTATGTTGTCATGACCATATAGAAAATATTTCACGTCCATATCACCTCTGAAGTGTTATTCTATACCGTATCTACCATGTCCATATTACCTCTGAGTAGTCATATTTTTTCTATGATAGCCCCGAGTTGTCATAGTTCTCTAGAAAAAGTATTTCATGTCCATATTACCTCTGAACTGTTGTTCTAGAAAGGGTGATTGCCATGTCTATATTACCTCTGAGTAGGCAACCCTTCCATAATAACCCCCCACAGTTGTTACTCATAGAACCCTTCACGTCCATATTACCTCTAAGTCGTTTTATACCCCCGTGGAGTCTATCCTTGCCATGTCCATATTACCTCTGAGTAAGGAAAGTGTCTCTACAAAAATTCTCGTGTTTACCATGTCCATATCACCTCTGAGTAAACACCCAGTTCCCAATAGAGTTATCTACTCTAAGGGGAATTCTTACTTCTGTACAAAATACACAACCATGAAGACAGACAGATTAAAAAAAAAGAGAAAGCAAACAATGTCATATATATATGTAAGATGATGTTTTCTGTTATATATATATATATATATATATATATATATAGCCTCTCATAAACTGAGAGACAAGAAGAAGCACGATGTCAGCCTAGCAACCGAAGTGATAGGCATCTCGCCTACAAAGAGACACGTGTTCATGCTTCTGTTCAAAGTACCCCGAGCTTGACCCAAGCTCGGAACAATTTGAAGGGGGTCTTGTAGAAGTATGAAAAATTTCAGCTGACAATATTCCTCCACTACAGCGCAAATAATACAAATGTGCAGACAGAGTGTTAAAAAGACAAAATAGAAGATATGAAAGAAAGTTCTTTTATTATCATGTCTATAAAGGTCTAGTACAGACTCATCAAGGCTACATATAAAGGACCAACCCTATTCTTCTACAAAGGATCGATTACAGATTCAACAAAGCATAGAGGAGTCTACAAGGGGTTTAGTCTTCGTCAAAGCCACCCCCCTTCTTCTCGGTATACATACTGGAAGATTGATCCCCATTAAAGCATATTCTGACTTTCTTGTGGGCGCAATCCTCTAAAAGTGCATCAGCTACTTGACTGAAGCGTGCAACTTCGTGAAGCAGCAATTGGCCCGGGTTTCCAGAAGGTGCAGAAGGTCTCAAAAGTCCTGAATGGGCAGGACAAAGCATAACCTGTGGCTCTTTGGGTTGGCCATCCACCCATAAGCTAGGTCGTCAGGACCTCGAAGACCTCCAAGGCGTCGCACAGGTTCGAACTCCTCATGAGAAGCGTTCTAGCACATTTCGATGCTCATCAACAGTTCTTCTACGAAGGCATAGCTCCTTTGAACAAATGAATCCTCAACCAAATTTTGACTTAGGCAAGGCCAACCGCCGCTCGAAGCTAAGTCTGGATCCAGCATGGTATTGAAGGACAAGAAGAAAAAGAAGAAGACGTTGCTCTTCTGAAGAAACTTCCCCTTTATATAGGGCGTGAGTAGTCCAAAATGTAGGCCACATGGTCGACGATCAAAGTTTCCACATTAGTAGGATGAACCTAGGACTTAACACGATGAACCTCATTAAATAAAGTTTATTCGACTAAGTCCTAGACTATCATAAGACCCCTTGAAATTCCCCAAGTGACGGTGGCAATTAAGATGAAGTTGTTCATTAAGGAGCGGTCTTTCATTGTTCTTTAAAAAAAAAACATCAAAGCCAATGCCTTCAATCCAGAGGCACATCTACATTACTATGCCAACCTCAGGCTCAGACTGGTGATGTTTTCACACCACCTCAACTCCAACAGTGCAGCACTCTACTCCGACCCAGAAGCTCAACTACCTTTCATCAAAAACTTGGGAGATACCATTGCATCCAACACAAGTCCGCCTGCCGCTCCAAAAGCACAGTAACCTCGTCAACCTGAAGCAAAAGCCTACTCGTCGCCCAAGAGGATGAAGATTTTTATTTTTCTTATTCTTTCTTCTTTATTTGTATAGCGCTCTTTTTTGAAAATGGATAGATTTTTGATCCCACCTCCGATCAAACTTGCTTGCGATGGGTCATTTTGCCGATTGTGTTATTATCCAGTTTGGATAGTTTGTTAGTTAGGAAAATGTTAGAGTTAGCTTAGTCGTCCTTTCTCCTGTGGTTAGCTACCAGGATACGAGAGAAAGGAGGTCGTTTCTATTCCTGGGGGCTTATCTA
This sequence comes from Iris pallida, assembly GCA_029216955.1. Taxonomy (NCBI): domain Eukaryota; kingdom Viridiplantae; phylum Streptophyta; class Magnoliopsida; order Asparagales; family Iridaceae; genus Iris; species Iris pallida. Next base: position 2,863,633 of record JANAVB010042015.1, read on the forward strand.
ATTTAAGGATTTTTGGTTCAAAGTCTTGGTCTCATGTCAGGTAGGTGCTTCTTCAATCGGAGCAATCAAAGAAGGAGTAGCTTGGACTTGATTGACCATAGGTAGAAGGCAGCAAAGGTTGCATGGTCAGAATAAATGGAACAAATTGGCATTTATAGTTTGTTCTAAAGGAAATATGTCATTCATGTTGTGTAATTGAGATGGAGCACAAGAAAGTGTGTTTGTGTGGGATGTGTATATCATGCGTGTAGCTTGATTGGTCTAGTTAATGAGTGTGGACCTTCTTGGAAGGAAAAAGGCTATTGTTATGCTTCAAATATCGAAGTCACGAGAGAGGGTACCAATTTATACGTATAGGAGTAAACATTATGAAACATTGTCCTATGAGTTCAATTGAAATCAATCTATACCAATCATTTGCAAATTCTTTGAGAAGCTTGCCTATATATTTAAAGAAATTTTGTTCTCGAAATGAAACTAAGACACGATTCTATGTTAGAACAAAATTTGAAGAATCATGGTTGTGATCCTTAACCATGGTTATCTAAACGCACGAGCAAGTGATAAAATGCAATATGAAGATTGTATCGCAACTTTCACACAGATGAAAGAATGATTATAAACATAATCTAGTTTAGCCTCCCATCTTAAAGGGTTGAGCTTACTAAGTTCAAGGTCCTTATAGAACTTAGTTAATCATGAGAAGCACAATAGAAGGTTTTCTAAGAAGGTCCAATTTTTAAGAAAATGTTGTGGATATGAGTTACTTCTGATCGTGTTCATGGACTCTATGGGAAGCCTATGTATTACTCATTTAACATTGCCCATGTATTGACCATATTTCATCAAGGCAATAGGAAGGGTCTTGGTTAAGCATAACCACTAACAAGTTGGTAAAGCAGGATTCCATTCTTCGCATAATCATAGTCTCTGAAGAGATACAGTTATGGGATTAATGGAATGAGAAGTTAGTGGACCATGAGATGGGGACTACATAATAGGGGTAAGGGCCTATTTTATCAAGTTTGGTTTTATAGTCCAGCTATGGTTATTTGCAAGGATGGGTCTAACTAGGTCTTAATGGATTCTTTAATTGGACATCGATCTATGATTGAATGAATCATAGGTTTTAATCTATCTTGACTGGACGAGATGTTATGAAATCAATTTGAGCCATTCCTAGTAGGTTAGGGTAATCTTATATAGGTTCCAACAAATGGTCGGGCTAATTTCAGCCGAGTTGGTTAACCAGGTTCCTAAGCCCGAGAATACGCCTTCTGTGACTTTTGTGTTTAAGTAGCACAAGACGACTCAATTGAGTGGCACACTAGTGACATGCGCGTAGTAGGCTTCGAGTAGGACACAACCATATATTGGTTCAAAGTTTTGAGTCAAGGTTGGATCTCTAACTGGAGTCGGGAAGTACATCAACATTATGGTAAGGGTTATGGTTAGTCTTTTTGACACGAATGTTGCATCATAAAAATAGAGTACAAGGGGACGTGTTTGAGTGGGACATGATATGCCTACATGAAGGTGGAGTCGTCTACGTCTTGCATGTGAAATTTATTGGGAGGTAATAGCTGGTCTCGCGCTCCGAAATTCAATGTCACGGTCGGGGACACCAAATGATCTAAATAGAAAGTGGATGTTCATATGGCATTGATTTATTATCCTAGTGGGAACCAAATTTATTTATTCCATCGTATGCTTAGTGAATCCAAAATATGGAAAGCTTACAATCTATTCACTCTAGAAACGATGGTATATTTTAGGAATAATGAGATTAGGAATATTTCAATCACTATATCGTGCCTTGACCTTTGATAATAAGGCACGATGTGATTGATAACGTGATATGGTGGTATGAATCAAACTCGAGGACTGTGCCATGAATTCTTATAAATGGATATGATTACGTACCACGATACATGAGTCGATAGAATATAATGACCCACTCCTCTATAGTATGCAATAGTTTATCGGTGGGATAACGAATTCTACTGCTCATCATATGAAAGATTTCTAATGTCCAAGTCATAAATTTCTATTTGTGTCAAGCCTGCTAGGCTATGGTTATAAGGGTTTTAATGGTGTTGCACATACTGCTCATGCATTGTTGTTGATAACTAGTGGATTAATATGATGGAGCATAATGCTACAGATATTGGCTAAGCTGGTGGAGGTACGGTTCTAATGCTAAGTCATGTCTTTAAAATTTTGATCTAGAATAACACTTGCTGAATCTCAAATCTTAGGATGGGTGTATATCATAGTCATGGTAAATGTTTGCCCTTGTTTTTGTTCTATTCCTCTCTTGTCTAAACTGTGGGGGCCTAGTCAAGTAAGGGTTGAGTTAAGGCATACGGTTTGCTAGTTAAGCCATGAATCAAGCTGGATAATTGGAGGCTCACAATAATTGATTTCTAGAGATTAGATATTCTCCTAGGTTAGTGTGCAAACCAAGGATAAGATCTTAATCATTCTCAAATTCAAATGACTAGGAAGTCACGATACTCGTTTTAGGGTCGAGGGAAGGACAGGTAGCTCAAGGCAAGGTTGTAGTCACATAGCTTGGCCGATGGTTGCTACACTTGTGTATGCAACTATCATTGCCATGGGGGATACTCTGTATCCATCTATCAAATACTAGCATTCGTCTTTCCAAATCAGTGAAAGACAGAAGCAACAAAAAGTTCAAGAAAGATGTCATCGAATACAATTACGCGATTTAAAGGCGAATGTATAGTTCAAGAGAAATTATCAATGCAGTCGCAGATAAGATCCTAGATATCTCTATATCTCAATCCACGTGGGATAATCATATGAAGAGCGAACCAAGTGCACTATGGTTGATCAGACCATAATACATTAATTCTAATTAGACAATATGTTAGTGGGCATCCCCAGTATACATATGTCCTGAACAAGCTCGATAAAGAATAAGCTTGCAAAACTAGGCTATAAATTGTAACATCGTTCATGATATTACAGAGTATAAATACGGGAGATAATGTTGAAAGCAGTAATAAATACTTCAAGTTTCACAAGGATCTAAGTCTTGTCCGGTGTTCCTGCTTATACAGCCGTCCTACTATCTCTTGTATCAGGCCTTGGTTGACTAATGGGGTATAGGCTACTAAACTCTATCTTCTAGCTAAACATATTTTCCTACACTAGCATATATTCATTGTCACCCAGTTATACTTCATTAATGGGTTATAAGAATACGGTGTGGTAGGCCATGAGGCATACTACCCAACTTATAAAAGTCAACTAATAGGGTGATCGAACAACATAACACGTATAACTAGTATGAGTCCTCTTCCTAACCTCTTTATCAAGCACAAAAGAAAAAGATAAGATTTTACTGTGGGAAGGAATCAAGCAGAAGAAAATTAGGGTAGTCAACCGAGAGTTCGAAATTGGATATCAAGGGAGGAGATCAAGCTTGTTGATGAGATTCCTATATCCTAATCCTATATGCAGGCTCACATCGGTACAGTAACGTAATCGAAGTGACAAACTGACCTGCATTGGCCACCACAAAAATATGTAATGCCCTAGTCCCAAAATACTTAGGACTAAGTACGTAGACATGCCAGCTGCACACATACGAAGTATACTCCAATATATGAAAAGCTCGTATGTATACATAAGTTGTAAAATTTACAGTAAACTAGGGTAACTAAATCTCATCCACAAAAATAAAAGAATAATAATATAAATCAACTATAAATCTTATCATTTATACATGTAGTTGGGCAGAGACAAATTCATTACCAACTATTTTAAATAAGAGAAAATATACAAGGAAATGATGGATAAAATAGCAGGATGAACCAAGAGCAATCATCTTCGAAGAATAGAGAAGATCACGGCCTTGATTAGAACACCTGCGAAAAGTCACAAAGCAACACCTGGAGAGATCACCAGGTCCTCAAAGGCACGTAACAAGATACATAAATAATATGCCATATAAACTGTGATATATAATAAATAAAACAATGGTACATGCAATAGGGTGCCTACCAGTTCTATTGTGATAATATAGTTAAGAACAAATCTTTAACGCATGGGCACTCTGGCTACAGGTACAGGAAAGTCAGGTATGGTCCCACCAGGATACCAGGGACCTCAAAGCATAACATTCACTGAATGTCAGCGGCCAGCAGGAAATCAGGTATCAGGATCCAGGACCATATCTCCAGTAAAAATAACCGACAATAATAGAAAAGTGCATACGTGGCCCATATGTTAAGGAACTGTACTTCCCACCCAATGCCTAGTAGGGTCACATCCATGACTCATAGGAACATCTAGTAATTGTCAAGTCTACCAGCATGCAAATCTATTGGCAGTTACTCCAAACCGTTGCATGTCTCATACGTATCGGTGGCCAGCCGACTACACGAGTACGTGTCCTACATATGACTCACATCATATGATAATGCATGTGTCAAGTCCTATGAGATATACCAATACATCATTATCAATGGTTGGTCACTAGACTAAGTCAATGTAAGAAAATAGAAAAAAAAACGACCGATATAGTTGCTTGCACCCAAGTGTGACTTGGACACACAGTGATATAGAATAAATAGAATATATGAAACTGCATATAAATAACTGAAAAATAAAGTAAAATAATCACAGAGTATGGTGGCAAGGTAGCAGGAATAGCAACTCCAAGCAGTCAATCACATCAGCAAGAATCTAAAAATCCATGAACGGCTCCGGATGCTAAAATAGACATCAAGAACGTTCCTAGTGTAAAAGATATATCTAGAAAATGCCTGTCTAAAAGTCCAATTCTGGAACAGGGGCAAAATCGTAATTTTCGATCAAAACGATGTCCGCCGATGGGTCCGTTTTGCACCGAAACGCGTTCCAATGTCTATAGTCTCTAAAGTCGTCAAACTACATGTCTATAAATCTGATTTGAGAAGACAAATCCATTCGTATGTCCAAAGTTGGAATCCGACGGGCTATGTACAATTTCGTCCGTTAGATCGGGTCGCGGGCCTACCAAATAGGCATTCCGGTCGACCTTCTCAGAATCTGACCAAACTTGCCACCCAGGAAAAGAATTTCGATACGGTCCTATTGGCGCAAGTTTCATCTCGATACGACAAACGTACACAAAGTTAGGGCCAAGTTTGCAAAAGGTTGATACAGGGGTATCTTGACGGATACGCACTGACTTCGTCGCGCACAGGCAGCGAAATCGAGTTCCGTCAGTTCCCACACGTCGGCAGCATCCATACGCGCCTTTTGATATGTATAGTGCGAGCCCACGTCGTCCGATTTGTCGGGGCGCACGCCGTATCGAAGAATTTTCTAAATATTTTAGTTTTCGAAAACAGGTTTTTTTGGTTTTTTGTAATCGAATAACCATGCACCTGATTGATGAAATCAGGATCTAATAAAAGGGTTCTGATCTCATATATATTTTCTATAAACCTCTTTAATTAGATTTTTTTGAAACTGTCGAAGAACTGACAAAAATCTGCCTTCAAAGTTATGTTTTTGAAGTCTAAAACTGTTCTATTTTCGAGTAGTTTCTCGGGATTTTTGCCGGGGTTTCCTGGTCGACCTAGCGCACCTTATTAAAGTCTATTTAAAAGGGAAGGTAGCCGTATAGGTTGTGAACATACCCGAGAAGACGATTTGGCAAACGATCAAATGACTGCTGGGTTATCGTGCCGTGAAGTAGCCTCCCCGCAGGCTTCTACTGCTGCTGCGGTCTCTGTTGACTTTAATGTGCACGCCAATTTTTTTGCCACTCGCGGCTTCCTCGGGCGGCACGCGTCCCATGGGGTGGCCGCCCAGGGGATCAGGATGGAGTGGCGGAGGTTTCGGGATTTTAGTTTTACGGTTTTGGGGTCGTTTCTATTACCGAGTATAGGTATATATTGTCGACCACTCGTTCGGTTGAACACACAGGGGTCGCGGGTTTAACGTGGTATGCTTCTCACGAGATTATGCGAGAAGCTGCTTTTTTAGCCAATATATACATACTACAAAATTTATTAAATGTTTATAATAAAAATTCTAAAAAGATACATACAATATCATCTCCAAATATTTATCTAATAGATATTTAATATATATTTTACAATATTTATAACACAATATATATAAAAGCGTAGTCATTATATATATATATAAAAACATATATATGAATATTTATCCTTATCAAAATCAAAGTAATGAAGCAACTATACTTTAATATATAAACATCATGAATTTATGAAAATCTTCTAGCTGGTATATCTATTTATTATATCAAAATATCTTTATTTAAAAACATTTACTAATATGTTCATACAGAAAACACGTATATACATATTTTATGCTAGTAAAAAACAAATAGAATTATAACACATAGAGGTCATATATATATACCTAATTTCATAAACGTATAACAATTAACACTCAACAAGGATGCTAAAATTTTAGTACCAAAAAATCAACAAAATATTTAGTGGGAAATTTTTGGGATTTACATGCTCGGACTTGAATCCACTATAGTCACAATAGTGAAATACAAGCTTTGAATCCAAAGTTGTCACGACCCGCTCCCGCTTTTCGGGATACGAGTCGGTAGCCAAGTCCAGCCTTTGCCGCAACATCGATGGTAGTACGCTGTCTAGGTCTTAATGTCAACTCAAGTACAATAAATCAAATCTAATTGCTCATTTACAATAATTATTCAAATTACAAATCCAATAATTCATCAAAATGACATTCGAGAACCAACCCGCTAAAAATAAAAGAACTATCTAATCTAGAATATAAGGTCGACATCCAAGATCTCTATCTCCTCCATATGGTCTATAGAGCAAAATTAGAAAGCATGGCAAGTCACCTGCAACGATTCAGTCAGGAAAGGAGCAAGGTACAACCATATTATAATAATGTAACTTAATACAAAATAAGATAGACAAGTATAGATGCAGTAGAGAATAAGAAAACATCTATATGAACTAGAAACAATAAACATGTACAAGAAATCACTACCAAGAACATGTATGAACGAGACAACTAGCAATAAATTCATGTACAAGTAAACAGACAATGTATTTGAAATACTTTTCGACATGTGAGCGGCTTGGATAATACGACAAATCGAAGATGGCTATCCATAATAAGAAGGTACGGTTAACCCATTCATGAAGTGTATGACTTAGCTATCCACAATAACAATCATTAGGCTTTGTTTACATATCTACTCGCATTTCCCCTTCCTACTCACTAAACAGTCAAAAAACGAGCGATGATGCAATCAAGCCTATCGTGTCACAATCGTGTCTCAACATGATACTCAATGAAACACAATAAAAAATAGCATTATAATGTAATAAGCACCTAAAGCAATAGTGTACTTGCCTGAATTCCTGAACGAACTGGTTTCACAAGTTGATAACAAGAAACTATCAAACCATACCATACCATCGTACCATGAACCCGTGTACGAATAACCACAAGTTAGATCTAAAATCCCATTCTAAAAGTCATAGAAAATGGCTAATCGGTTAACCTACTTAATTCTATTTAATTCTAGAATAAAACATATAAAAACCCTAATTTAATCTAATATAATTAAATAAGGAATTTTGGCTATAGAAAGTTACGGTTCCAATTTTTAAATCCATGGCACACAAATCGAGACGTACTATTGACTAACTAGGTAAACATTATGAACTCAATAATTTGAGGCTGCATCATGGTAGATTTTAGCGCCACGAGTGCACCGGAATTGAACGTGTCACAAAATCACGATTTGACAAAAGTTATCGCCGTTATGGCTAACCGTGACCAAATCGGTGAATTATCAGTCAAATCTGAGATCAACGTAATAAATAAAATAATAAACAAATTTTTGAATGTTTGGAAAAGTTATATGTTGTAGATCTTCGTGCCAGCTTTCCAAAACTTTAAACGGATCATAAAACAGAGTTCGAGATCTCCCAGAATCTCAAAAATTGTGCGACACGTCAATTTTTAGACAATTGACACTCAAATAAATCTCTATAAATTTGTGTATATAATTACAACAAATAAAATATATTTTTTGTAATATAACCTCGATACGCTTCTAACAAAATAAATGCCACTTGAAACGGACGTTAGAGTTGATCGCAATCATCTCGTGATGTTGGAAGATCTCTAAGATCAAACCAAAAAGGAGGCTGGAATAATAAACTAGGGTTTATTGAATATATATATATATATATATATATATATATATATATATATATATATATATATTAAACAAAGCCAAGTTTTATTGAGAAGAGGAGGAGCCAAGGCTCAAGGGTGGCGCCGGGAGATAGCCCGGACGACCTACAAAAGCGTCAACATTGGGGGGTGGCCAGAGCGGACACGGACAAAAGTGACCGGGCCATGAACAGGCCCAAGCAACAAAAAGTGGAAGAGAAAGATGAGATGGAACCCTGACCTAAAGAGAGAGTCCGAGTGTCAAAAGCTACGGGGGTCTGTCGGGATTGGCTGATTTTCGCTGGGATCGACCATTGTTGGAGCGAAAATAACGAGGCATTGCCGTCTCCTTTTCCTTCTCGAGTTTGCATGCCAGGTAAGCCTCTATTTCGGAATGAGGCCAGGTCCGAATACCTTGTGCAACGTCGATGGCCTGTTCAATCTCCAGTATTCTGGTCGGCATCGTTTCACAGTGATTTGGTTGCTCGGTCAGTTTTTTAATGACTACGTACTCCTTGAAAGCCTCCTCCGGAGAACGGAGAGCAGCGATCCGATCAAAGTAATCTCGCAGGAAAGCGGGGTGTCTCTGATCGGAGCTAAGGCAGCCGTGGCGCGAGTAGCGTCTGGAGTGATATCGGGATCGGGGGGGGAGGCTCCTTCTACCGGGGGGTTCAAGTGAACGACGTTTTCAGCAACTGGTTCCTCCGAGACGTTATCTACTTCATCATCTTCTGTACTGGTGTGTCAGCCCCTATTTTTCAAAATTGATTTAATTAGTGTTAAATTAGTTACTAATGGCATATTTAGCTTTAAAATATTTTATTATGATTTTAGGAATTTGTTTAAATTTTTTAAATAGTTTTTAAGTAAATTATATCATTTTGTAATTAACTAAATTATTTTAATAGTAGTTTGTAATTAATTAAAATGTTTCTAGGGCAGTTTGCAATTAAGGAATTGTTTATGCAAATTCATTTTTTTGCATATTTAACCAGCGGAAGAACTTTTGCAAATTAGATTTTTTTACAATGTTAAGGCGGTTAGGTTCCTTTGTAAAACCTAAAACTACGGGGGTCTAACTACAAAAAACACCGTCTCCCACGTTCTCCTCTCAACTCACCCCACGTACTCCCCGACGACCCGGGCTGGCCGACGTCCGACCCCGATCTTTTCCCCCTTTCCGGCCAGACACCGACCTCCTTCCCCTACAAATACACCCCCAGACCGAACCCTAACCCTAGAGCACCACCACGACCCCCACGAACACCGCCGCAACGCCGTCGTGCCCGCCCACCGACCAACCTCGGTGAGGATTCCCCTCATCCCTCCATCGATCCTTCGACTTCTTGACACTATTGTGTTCGTCTCAACAACATGAACCATTTGCCCTATTTTCGACTCACCCCGACACACGAACACGGAGTTATAGCTTGCCCTAGTTTCGGACACGTCGGACACGGTACCAATTCGTGTCCTGGTGACACGAGGTTATTACCATTGTGTGGAGAATGTCAAGGCGAACACGCCAAGGCCCTTCGACACGAGTTTTCGTGTCCGTATAGGTCAAACACGAGTGTGGATACAAAACCCGAGTGTCCAAACCGCTCGAGACACGAAGATGATGACCCCCCCTTTTCTTTCAAATTAAATTTTCCAAACCCCCTTCCCTAACTGCAAGCTCGTGCTGGCCTATTGGTCAGCCGAGTGGAGCTCAGAAACCCCCCTTTTACTGGGACCCGAGTTCATGCTTTGGCTCTGTTATGTTTTATTTTTATTTTTATTTTATTTTTCTTTTCTTTTGTTTTAATTTAAATATTTAATTTATATATATATATATTTTTTTAATTTATATATATATATATAAATGTATATATATATATATATTTTAATTTTATATATATATATATATAATAAATAAATAAATAAATATATATATATATATATATATATATATATATATATATATATATATAAATATATATATATATATATATATATTTTATATATATATATATATATATATATATATATATATATATATATATATATATATATATATATATATATATTTATATATATATGTATATTTGTATGTATATATATACTATTATATATATTATATTTACTGTTATTATATTTGTATATTTACTGTTATATATATATATATATATATATATATATATATATATATATATATATATATATATATATATATTATGTATATACGTATATGTATATATTATATATTTATTTCTTATATATATATATTTCCTTATATATATATATATATATATATATATATATATATATATATATATAAATATATAAATGTTATATATATATATATATATATATATATATATATATATATATATATATATATATGTTACATAAAAAAAATATATATATATATATATGTTATATTTTTTAATATATATATATGTTTTATATGTATATGTATGTAAACATAACTATTTAGCCTCTATAATTTACGTAATATTGTACATATGATATACTTTAATATATGTAAATATACTTGTCATATTTATATGACTACTATGTATAATTTTACCTTGTTAAAATATTAATATTTATTATATACTTTTACCTCTTTGTATTTTTGTGTATTTTAATTACTACGACCATTTAATGTCCTAACCTAGCATGGGTTTCTGGACCTAAATGAGTCTAACACATTCAAGGTCTGTACAAGTCATATTGGACTTGATTCATGGCCTTAAGTACTGTAATTGAACTCTGGTTCAAATTATGTACATGGACAAAATACGCAGATAATTAATTATTTAATTTTAGATTGTGTTCCATGCTGTTTTTGAATTTCTAAAAATACTTTCTTGCTGTTAAAATTCTGGAAAAATAATATTTAGATACTATGTTAATTTAGCTAATTTAGCATAATTTTTACAGTATTTAATTTATAGTTTTGCTACTGTTTTGACATATGAAACCAGAACTCACTTTCTGTGTACTTAGGAAAACTGATTTTGTAAAATACATGTGCTGGTTAATAAATTCCAGAAAATTATAATAAATTTCTATAATTAACAAGTATCTTTTTGGTACTTTATTTATATAAAATTGAGCTTTTCGTCTATCTCAGAAATTGTTGGAACATAGTGTACAGTTGATTTATTTATTGAATAATTACGACTTGCAATTTTTTGTGTTATTTTGAGTTATAGCCGTATTGAACCTCACCCCGCATTGGTGTAAAGGCCCTAGAAAGTTAGTTATAGTATTGTGTCACCCCATATTGGTCTCCTATGCTAAAGTCACCATTTGGCTAGGTGTCCAATCAGAAAGTCGTGTTGCACCACTAAGTGTCTTAGTGTTTAACTTAGTATAAAAACTATGTTATGTATTTATTTCTACAGTGACGAGTTACCAGGCATCTATAGCATTTTATCGCTGCTTTGCTTTGCTAGAAGCAAGTACTTTCTACAAACTTTACATACTGCTATAAGCAATAAACTGTGATTCACCAACCATGTTAAATGCTGATCCTTGGGGTAGCAAGTTAAAACTTCATATGTTGTATTACTTTCAGTCTCTACCATGTTTGGGATAGTTTCATATCTCTCACATATTTAAACAACGGGTTAAGGAGAAACTGCTAGTAGTGTACGTGATCATGACCTCCTTCTTCGTATGTATTTACCGAGCACCGTTACATTCTATATGTATCTGTTTCGTATGTCTGGTCCCGCGTTTGTGTATGGATGTACACCGACGCCGTTAAGTGTACGTATGTACACTTCAGAAAATTGATATGTACCGCTGTACATCCTGATTACCTATTGACTGATCACTCACCTACTACAGTTTTAAACTTTAAAAACAATAAATTATTGCCATGATAAAATATAACTAAAACTGGATAAACATGATATGTCATTTCTGTTCATCACATGATCAATATTATATGTTTGTTAGATTCAGTACTTGCTCCCGTCCTGACAGGATAACGTTGTAGGTATTCTTACTGAGGAGGAGTTACTCTGTGACTCATATTATGGGGATACCGTCGAGGACCCGGCTTTGTCTTACGAGGACGTACCTGCGGGGAAACTCGCCTAGTTTGTGTAGTTGTTCGGGATATTTAGTGTAGTCATGTATTAGACTACATATTTTATAACTGAAACTGTATCCAGTTTTACATTTCAGACTTGTGTACTTGGACTCACTATTCTATGAGATGACTTTTATGTTTGGAGCATTTATGACTCTTTATTACTTATAGAACTGTTAGCACATTTAGTCTTATCTTGTTATCTCTAGAACAACTTACTACGCTTTATCTCAAGCGCTGGCTGGACATGACTCGGCCCAGCCTAATAATTTGGGTAGCGGGTCGAGACATGTTTTTAGTGGTGGCTCATGCAGGTCGAGACTAAATTGTTTGGTTACGTTATTGTACCAAGCATGCCTGCAATTAGGAACTTAAGGTAATTAGATAACATTAGGAATGACGCTTAGAACACCTAGAGGAATACTAGGATTGCAACCTAGGAAATACATCACATGCTTGCTATTATAATTAGATTTTCTTGTCTATGATTGTTTACTTTAAAGAGTCCTTATAAGTCCTTTTATTTTATTTTAGATGGTGCTTACTCGTTCATCCCAGTATGTCACACCTGAAAATGGCACACTCCCCATCCAGTCAGCTGACCAGTTGACCGATACACCTCTTCCTCCACCCACCATATTCCCCCACTCCACAAATCCAAAAACCCAAATGCCTCCACCACCTTCCACATCACAGTCCCAGCAGGACCCGATACTCCCACCACTACCTATCACTATACCCACCCAGGCTTCCATCACACTTGACGGGAACCAACTGCTCACTCTGATCCAGGGGTTCCTAACGACCCATCAGGAGCAGACCACCCTACTCCGCTAGAGCATGGAGCGTTCTGAGGAACGTACCGTGGTCCCATCACCTGTAGAGCTACGACAGAGAGCAGGGACGATCAAGGACTTCATGGGTCTGAATCCTAAGGAGTTCTTAGGGACTGAGGGCATAGTTGTAGCAGATGACTGGCTAGACTCGGTAGAGAGGAAGCTCCTTGGAGTTGGGATGCCGGATGACCTCCAGGTCGAGGCAGCATGATTTCTGCTGATAGACTTGGCAGGAGTTTGGTTCCGGAATGAGCCGTTATTTGCAAGAAGGAGGGCCACTTGGGATCAATTCAAGACCCATTTCAAGAAAAAATTCTTCTCGACCACTGCTAGAGTAGCCATGGGGCTACGATTCCAGAACATCCAGCAGGAGAACCGTTCTGTCGATGAGTATGCGGCAGAGTTTAGTCTCCTGAGCCATTTCGCTCCTAGTCTAGTTGTTAACCCAGAGGAGATGACGTGTAGGTTTTACCATGGTCTAGTTCCAGACATTGGCATTTTTATAGTGGCAACGTTCTGACTGACTACTACCAGAGCCTAGAGTTGGCCCGGAGCATAGAGGAGCGTCTTCAGTCTTGCAAGAGGCCGGCTTCTGTACACCTTGAGGGACCGTCCAAGTGTCCGGCTTTCCAGCAGAAAGTACCGACGCCGCACCAGCAGACATACCGTCCTCCCATATCACATCACCCGACCCCGCCAGTTAGAGCCCCGGGACCCCGGCAGCAGTAGAAGGGAGGTTTTTGTGTATTCTACAAAAGGGTAGGCCACGACGCTACCATTTGTAGGAAGAGGTTGGGGCAGTGTTTGGCTTGTGGGTCTGCCACCCATCATCTTTGGAGCTACCCAGTAGCCACGTGATCTAGAGGGCCGCTTCCGACTCAGCAGCAGAGGTTTGGGAAACATCTGCAGCAGCAGAAGGGACCTCAGGGGAAGGCTTATAGTCTAGCTCTTGAGCCGGAGCCGGAGCAGGTGTCGGAGCCAGATTATTTGGCTGACATCATCACAGGTCATATTTATTTGCATACTTTTCTAGCTCTATGCTTGTTTGATTCCGGTGTATCTCATAGCTTCCTGTCATTAGAGTTTTTGCATAAACACCACTTAGTAGCTACACCTACCGAGGAGATTAGTATTGTAATAACGGGAGGAGGACCAGTGCCTATTAGAGCTATCTATAGATGCTCTATTACAATAGCTGGGAGAGAGTTCAGGGGACGATTCTTTGTGATGCCACTCTCCGGGTATGATATCATATTGGGGATGGACTGGCTTAGCTATGCCCATGCGGCTATAGACTGTCATGAGGGTAGTATTCTGTTCAGTCCCCCAGGCACAGTACCATTCAGTGTCAGGAGGACAGGGCCGGAGATCAGCCTAGAGCCGAACTGCTGTGCGACAGTTGGGGAGTTAGCACCGCCACACCCTATCATTAGGGAGTTTATGGATGTATTCCAAGAGGATCTTCCAAGACTTCCGCCTGACAGAGATGTGGAGTTCACTATAGATTTAGTACCGGGTTCATCACCAGTATCCTGAGCTTGCTATAGAGTGAACCCCAAGGAGGCCGTAGAGATGAAAGAACAGATTGATGACCTATTGAAAAAGGGTATCATTCGATCTAGTACTTCTCCATGGGGAGCGCCAGTGCTCTTTGCGCCTAAGAAGGATGGTACAGTTCGGTTGTGTATTGACTACCGGGCGTTGAATGCCATCACCATTAAGAACAAATATCCTCTGCCCAGGATAGATGATTTATTCGACCATTTGAGTGGGGCGAAAGTATTTTCCAGGATAGACTTGAGATCCGGGTACCAACAGGTGAAGGTCAGGGCAGCAGACATCCAGAAGACGGCGTTCAATACGAAGTACGGGCAGTACGAGTTTCTGGTGATGCTATTTGGTCTCACAAATGTGCCAGATGTCTTTATGAATTTGATGAATAAGACATTTCACCAGTATCTGGATAAGTTCGTCATAGTGTTCATCGACGACATCCTGATATGCTCGAAGACGCTGGAGGAGCACGCAGAACACTTGCAGATAGTTTTGGGGATTCTGAGGAGGGAGAGATTGTTTTCCAAATTGTCAAAGTGCGAGTTCTTTTTGGACCGAGTGGAGTTTCTTGGTCATATAGTTACTGGAGAGGGGATTTCGGTGGATCCCAGGAAGATTGCTGCAGTTGAGACATGGAAGGCTCCGACGTCAGTTTCAGAGATCAGAAGCTTTCTGTATTTAGCCGACTATTATAGGAAGTTCGTCCAGGACTTTGCTAGGATAGCTGAACCCATGACGAAGCTGACGCGGAAGGACGCAGAGTACATCTGGTCAAAGGACTGCCAGGCAGCATTTGAGGAGCTGAAGAGGAGGCTGACGACCGCTCCAGTTTTGTTATTACCTTCAGGATCTGGAGGTTTCACCATATACAGCGATGCTTCGGGAAAGGGGCTAGGATGTGTCCTACAGCAGCATGGAAAAGTGATTGCTTATGCATTTAGGCAATTACGGACTCACGAACGGAACTATCCTACCCATAACCTAGAGTTAGTTGCGGTAATCTTTGCACTCAAGTTATGGAAACATTACTTATACGGAGAGCGTGTGGAAATCTTTACTGACCATAAAAGCTTGAAGTATGTGTTCATGCAAAAAGAGCTGAACATGAGGCAAAGATGATGGTTGGAGTTAATGAAGGACTTCGACATCGATTTACAGTATCATCCCGGGAAGGCAAATGTGGTGGCGGATGCGCTGAGCAGGCATCCGATGGCATGATATCTGATGATATATCGGCATTTACGGGAAGATTTGGAGAAGCTCGGTATCGAGATAGTTCAGCCAGGATCAGTGATACAGATGATGGCGCTTGACATTCAGTCAGGTTTGATGGAGCAGATCAGGGAGGCACAGTCTACAAATGAGAGCCTTCGTAGACTTCGAGCCCAGGCTTTAGCTGGATTACTGGATGACTTCACCATAGCAGAGGATGGATCATTGAGGCATGGCAGTCGATTGTGCGTGCCGAAGGAAGAGCTGATAGAGGCAGTCTTGTAGGAGGCGCACCGATCGAGATATTCTATTCACCCGGGTGCTAACAAGATGTACCGTGACCTGCGAGAACATCTTTGGTGGCATGGGATGAAGAGAGACGTATCACATTTCATTTCGAGATGCCTAGTTTGCCAGTAGGTCAAGGCAGAGCGCCAGAGGCCAGCTGGTCTATTACAGCCATTACCCATTCCCGAGTGAAAATGGGAACACATTACGATGGACTTCGTCTCAGGGCTTCCTCGTTCCCAAGGAGGGAAGGATGCCATTTGGGTCATCGTGGACAGGCTGATGAAGTGTGCACACTTCATACCCTTCAAGGTGGGGCTTTCCACCGAGAAGTTGGCGGAGCTATACATGCAGCAGATAGTTCACTTGCACGGAGTACCAGTGAGCATCCTATCGGACCAAGATAGCAGATTCATGTCCCACTACTAGAGGAGCTTGCAGGAGGAGTTGGACAGTCGGCTCAAGTTCAGTACGACGTACCACCCGTAGACAGATGGGTAGTCCGAGAGGACGATACAAACGCTGGAGGACATGCTGAAGACTTATGTGCTGGACTTTGGCGGATCATGGGAGAGCCATCTGCACTTGGTAGAGTTTTCATACAACAACAGCTACCAAGCCAGTATCGGTATGTCTCCTTTCGAGGCACTATATGAAAGATGATGCCGTACGCCGCCCTTTTGGGATGATATTGGGGACAGAGTTATGCTTGGGCCAGAGATGATCACGGATGCAGCAGAGAAGGTCGGGATGATCAGAGACAGGCTCAGAGTAGCTCAGGACAGGCAGAAACACTGGGCCGATGCTAGTCGCGGACCGATGGAGTTCGCAGACGGTGATATGGTGCTAGTGAAGATATCACCTACTAGAGGGACGATCCGGTTCGGACGAGGAGGGAAGCTGAGCCCCAGATACATCGGGCCGTTCGAGATACTTGGCAGGATCGGAGAGGTAGCTTACAAGGTTGCACTTCCACCCAACCTAGTAGGAGTTCACGATGCCTTTCACGTATCTCAGCTGAGGAGATATGTTCCGGACCCCAGCCATGTGCTAGATCATTCAGAGTTAGAGATCGGACCGAGCCTTGCAGTTACTGAACAGCCCGTGGAGATATTAGACATGAGGAAGAAGAGACTGAGGAACAAGGTTATACCCTTAGTATGAGTAGCTTGGAGCCGTCACTCTCCGGATGAATCTACTTGGGAGAGGGAGTCGGAAATGAGGGAGAGATATCCTTACTTGTTCGACCCAACCGCGGCGAGAGAACCACCCGTTCCCGCTTGATACCCTAGAGGTTAGTTTCGATCACAGCCTTAGTCTTTTGTTGCATTTCCTGTTATGTTAGAAAATTGTAGGGTCTTCAATCCTTGTGAATTTCGAGGACAAAATTTTTCAAGGAGGGAAGACTTGTCAGCCCCTGTTCTTCAAAATTGATTTAATTAGTGTTAAATTAGTTACTAATGGCATATTTAGATTTAAAATATTTTATTATGATTTTAGGAAATTTTCTAGAATTTTTAAATAATTTTTAAATAGTTTTTAAGTTAAATTATATCATTTTGTAATTAACTAATTGTTTTAATAGTAGTTTGTAATTAATTAAAATGTTTCTAGGCCAGTTTGCAATTAAGGAATTGTTTATGCAAATTCATTTTTTTGCATATTTAACCAGCGGGAGAACTTTTGCAAATTAGATTTTTTATAATGTTAAGGCGGTTAGGTCCCTTTGTAAAACCTAAAACTACGGGGGTCTAACTACAAAAACACCGTCTCCCACGTTCTCCTCTCACCTCACCCCACGTACTCCCCGACGACCCGGGCTGGCCGACGACCGACCCCGATCTTTTCCCCCTTTCCTGGCCAGACACCGACCTCCTTCCCCTACAAATACACCCACAGACTGAACCCTAACCCTAGAGCACCACCACGACCCCCACGAACACCGCCGCAACGCCGCCGTGCCCGCCCGCCGACCAACCTCGGTGAGGATTCCTCTCATCCCTCCATCGATCCTTCGACTTCTTGACACTATTATTTTTGTCTCAACAACATGAACCATTTGCCCTATTTTCGACTCACCCCGACACACGAACATGGAGTTATAGCTTGCCCTAGTTTTGGACACGGTACCAATTCGTGTCCTGGTGACACGAGGTTATTACCATCGTGTGGATAATGTCAAGGCGAACACGCCAAGGCCCTTCGATACGAGTTTTCGTGTCCGTATAGGTCGAACACGAGTGTGGACACAAAACCCGAGTATCCAAACCGCTCGGGACACGAAGATGATGACCCCCCTTTCTTTCAAATTAAATTTTCCAAACCCCCTTCCCTAACTGCAAGCTCGTGCTGGCCTATTGGTCAGCCGAGTGGAGCTCAGAAACCCCCCTTTTACTGAGACCCAAGTTCGAGCTTTGGCTCTGTTATGTTTTATTTTTATTTTATTTTTATTTTCTTTTGTTTTAATTATATATATATATATATATATATATATATATATATTATATATATATATATATATATATATATATATATATATTATATATATATATATATGTATATGTGTATGTATATATATATATATATATATATATTTTTACTATTATATATTATATTACTGTTATTATATATGTATATTTACTGTTATATATATATTATGTATATATGTATATGTATATATTATATATTTATTTCTTTATATATATATATATATATATAGATATATATATATATATATATATATATATATATATATATATATATATATATATGTTATATAAAAAAAAATATATATATATTTATATATATGTTATATATGTATATGTATATATACATAACTATTTAGCCTCTATAATTTACGTAATATTGTACATATGATATACTTTAATATATGTAAATATACTTGTCATATTTATATGACTACTATATATAATTTTACCATGTTAAAATATTAATATTTATTATGTACTTTTACCTCTTTATATTTTTGTGTATTTTAATTACTACGACCATTTAATGTCCTAACCTAGCATGGGTTTCTGGACCTAAATGAGTCTAACACATTCAAGGTCTGTCAAAGTCATATTGGACTTGATTCATGACCTTGGGTCCTGTATTTGAACTTCTGTTCAAATTATGTACATGGACAAAATACGCAGATAATTAATTATTTAATTTCAGATTGTGTACCATGCTGTTTTTGAATTTCTAAAAATACTTGCTGTTAAAATTTTGAAAAAAAAAATATTTAGATACTATGTTAATTTAGCTAATTTAGCATAATTTTTACAGTATTTAATTTACAGTTTTGTCACTGTTTTGACATATGAAACCAGAACTCACTTTCTGTGTACTTATGAAAACTGATTTTTGTAAAATACATGTGCTGGTTAATAAATTCCAAAAAAATTATAATAAATTTTTATAATTAACAAATATCATTCTGGTACTTTTTTAATATAAATTTGAGCTTTTTGTCTATCTCAAAAATTGTTGGAACATAGTTGTAATGCCTGTGGTTCGTATTACGTATTTCTGGAATACGTATACGTATTTATTCTTGTATTGCATGATTTCCTTGTTTAATTTCCTCCCTGGGCTTGGTTTATTCTTGGTTTGGGTCGGCTTGGTTCGGTTTGGGATTGCTCTTGGTTCATCATGAACCAAGGAGTGAACCCCCTACCTACCACCACCACTCATATTTATTACCTATTCTTCTTCTCTCTCTTCATTAAACTCTTCTTCTTCCATTTACTCCCTTCCCCTACCAGAGAGAGAAGAGAGAGGTCTAGGCAAGTACAACTTGCTTCCACATGAGAGCCCATTTTTATTGTTCTATTAGCTTTTTTTCATGTTTCTAAGACACATTAGAACTTGTCATTTTCCATTTTGAGGTTTTAAATTTTGTAGATCTAAAAATTAGTTATTTTTGGATTTTTGGTGGTTTTGATCTATCAAACTTCTTTGTTTTCAAGTTTTGATGGTTCCATGTTGTAGAGAATTTTATTCTACCCAAATTTGACCTTTGAAAAGTTGGATTTGGACTTATTTTGACCAAGTTATGGACTTTTGAAGCTTTGGATTCAACCATGGAGTTCTTGCTGATTTGGAGAAGACAGTGAGCGGTACGCGAGCTTTTTAGCTCGTGTCACCGAGCTGCACGCGCTCTTTAGCGCAGCACAATCTGACTCATACGCTGCCTTTTGGAGGCGTATGGACCTCATACGCTGCCTTGATGAGGAGTCGTATGGACCTCATACGCTGCCTTGGCAAGGAGTCGTATGGACCTCATACGCTGCCTTGATGAGGAGTCGTATGGATCTCATACGCTGCCTTGAAGAGGAGTCGTATGGAGTACATACGCTGCCTTTTGGAAGCGTATGTCTTACATACGTTGACCTGAGCGTAGCTTGACCTGAGCGTAGCTTGACCTAAGCGTAGCCTGACTTGAGCGTAGCCTGACTTGAGCGCAGCCTGACTTGAGCGCAGTCTGACTCAGGCGCAACCTGATGTTTAAGCGCAACTGGACCTGACCCTACTTACCCTGGATCTTCTATAGCCCTGTATATTGATATTTTATTAGATATTTAACGTCCATTTTATATCCTTACGCCTTTTGTCCTGAACTTGATAATCACGAATTTACTTGATATGTTTGGAATTGATAATTGAGCATAACGTGATAGTGACCCGTAGTGGTGCACTCCTGACATAATAACCTGACATGAACGGATAGTGGCCCGTCATGGCGCACTTCTGACAAGTATACTTGGCATGATTACCTGACATGATTATCTCGAATAGCTGTTGCGACGGCTACCTGACATGACATGACCTGTATAATTAATCTGGACACCGTGGGCGATTGTGTTTGTATAAATAAACCAGTCCTGTCTTGCATCATGTCTAGGACAGGGACTCCTGAGTACCACGGTCAGGAGTACCTACTAAAATGGACTAAGGCTAATAACTAGATTAATACATTAGTCATGACGAGATTTCCCAGCTACAGGCAATCCCGTTACCTGGGCACGCCTTGGGATCTGTAGCCTGCCGTCGAGTAGGGCACATTTCCAGCACATTGTCATGTGTTGCACCCTTCAAGCTACCTAAGGGTACATTCGTTTCCTGGACGATGTACCCACCTGAATTCAACTCTAAATCTTTTAACCCGGGTAACCTGGATGGTCTGCAGGGCTTGTGGCTGTGGAATAATCTCACTGCATCTTGTTAGTAATTAGGCTTGTGACAACCCTAGTTAGTTAACGTATCAAGCCGTAGTTCTTGCTTGGCCGTGAAATGATTGGATGGAGTCTAACCAGTCTAGTCTTTCCCCGATCCTGTTCCAGATTACTGTATGACCAGAATGCTTGTATTTATTTTACCGATAAATGGTGAGAATTCCAAGTTCTGTTCAGACGAAGGGTTACAACCCCGGTCCTTGTTTGGTTTACGGGTTGTAACCTGGTTATCTGAATAGTTCCATGGTTATCTCGTCGTATATCATCCTGGTGTATTTTCTTTATTTCCAGTTCTTACTTTTATTTATATCTTGTGCTGATTGCTGGTTTTGGTTCTTAAGTGAAGCCTCCTTTGTGGCACTTGCTCTTTCTGGGGTCTGACCCAGCTGGTTTTGTGTGGCCAGATTTCGGAGCAGCTCCAGAGGATCTACCGACCTTCCAGGCAGATGGTGGCCACTAGACGGAACCCTGGCAACGAGTGGGTTATTTTTGTCTCTCCCACTCTATTGTAAAAATATTCTTTTGAGGCGTTTAGCCGACGAGCACCTGTTTAGCTCGATTGCACTTACTTACTGTCTGCCTACGGGCTGTAACATGATTAACAGATCCTAGGGTTGATCATGTATGACTAAACTCTTGCTAGTCCTGACATTTTGTAACGACTAGCTCCATGATCAGCTGAATATATAATGTTTGGGACGCCTTACTATTATATATTTAATGATCATACATCTTGTGACTTTTACTTACTTGCTTGTGATTGAGACACTAGGCTTGTTCATGACCTTAAGAGACTGTTGGCTTGTAGATAAACCCTCATGTATCTAGACAGCCGTGACCGTATAGCGAGAT
Source organism: Iris pallida (assembly GCA_029216955.1). Classification (NCBI taxonomy): domain Eukaryota; kingdom Viridiplantae; phylum Streptophyta; class Magnoliopsida; order Asparagales; family Iridaceae; genus Iris; species Iris pallida. Next base: position 2,885,928 of record JANAVB010042015.1, read on the forward strand.
GGATTCCATTTCATATACGTAGCTGGCTATGTCTGCCCCCGCTCTCCAGTTTTCTGGTTCTGGGGCGTGACATGGTTTAAGTGGTGGCCCATGCAGGTCTTGTAAAATCAAGATATGTGAGGGTTTACCGAATAGATGTCTCAATCAGTATTCGTCCTTGATCTCTGCTCGTATCTTCTGAATCCCTGGATTCTTGTCCTGATCATATGCTTGTATCGTTGATCTGTCCTGGTCCTTCCTTATTGTTCCCTATGTCGTCTTCTTCAGAGGCATTGTTCGTGGTCCTACCGACCAGCAAGGCAGAGCACCTCCCGCGGACCAGCAGCAACCTGGAGATCAAGTCCAGCATTCCGGAGTAGCCTCCAGAGTCGTACCTTCTGGCGGAGAGCCACCAGTCCAGCCAGTTAAACCTGTAGAACAAGATGACAGCACTTTGGTAGGACTCGTCAGGACCTTGATAGCTTCCCAATACCGACGTGGAGATGCCTTGTACCAGGCAGTGACGGATGCTTTGACCCGGGGTGGTCATCAGGGTAACAGCGCGGCCAACAGCTTCAAGCGCTTGAACCCTCCATTCTTTGACGGTAGTGAAGATGCTATCGCGGCAGATGCATGGCTTCAGGACACAGAGGTGATTCTAGAAGCAGCCAGGACCCCAGATAACGAGAAGGTGGCCGTTGTGCGCCTGCAGTTGTTAGATCTTGCCCGCAGCTGGTGGGCAGCGCAGGCCGTTGGATGAACAGCACCCATTGCTTGGGCAGTATTCAGAGAGAGATTCCAGACCAAGTATTTCGATGCCGTGGCTCGGTATGATCTGCAGACGAGGTTTACCAATCTGAAGCAAGGAGGCAGGACGATCGACGGGTATGCGGCCGAGTTTTCTAGACTCAGTCGGTTTGCTCCCACTTTGGTGGCAACCGAGTATGATAGAGCCCATCGGTTCCAGCAGGGACTTTACCTGGAGATCTTGTTGGCAGTTGAGCAGTTTGAGTATCAGACTTTTGATGCAGTCTTGAGAGCAGCCCGGAGGCATGAGTATACCTCCCAGAGGATTGTGGATATGGCCGGAGGTCGGAAGAGATCTCACGGCCAGATGAATCAGTCTTCAGCACCGACCCCGGCAGCCAGGGCTTTGACTATTGGAGCTCCGAGGCGAGCAGCCTCAGTAACGTCGGTTCAGCATTCAACCCCGACGTACCCTCAGCAGCAGCAGCAGAAGCAGAAGCAACCTTCCGCAGTGGGTTGTTCTCATTGTGGGAAGCCAGGCCATGTGGTGGCAGAATATCGCAGGGCACAGGGTTGTGTCTGGCTTGTGGAGCACCAGACCATAGGGTTGGATCCTGCCCGAATAGGGGTGGTTCATCATCGTCCAACCTTTCTAGCTCTTTGGTGAGAGGACCAGCTCCGGTCCAGCAGCAGCAGTATCTATTGCCGAGGCCCTTGCCACCTCAGACCCAAGTGTTCCAGCAGTAGAACCCCCAGTATTATGCACAAGTCTAAGCCCAGAGTCATAGCAGGCAGCGAGGATTTCAGCAGAGGGGACCAGCACCCCGAGGGCACGGTCAGGCTATGATGATGACCGTGGAGGAATGATTGGCACCAGGAGAGGTAGTGGCAGGGTACTATTCTCGTCAACTCCTTTCCAGCTTCAGCTTTATCTGATTTTGGTGTATCGTATTCATTTATGTCTGCACGATTCGCGACACGGGTAGGATTGGAGCCCGAGTCATTATCAGTAAGGCTTAATATACTTATTGGTAACGGACTTGTGGGAGTAGATAGAGTATTTTCCTCGTGTCGGATCGTAGTTAGCGGTAGAGAATTCCCCGCTTGATTGATAGAGTTCCCGATGGCCGATTATGATATGGTCCTAGGGATGGATTGGTTGAGGAACCAGTATGCTAGGATAGACTGCCACATTGGCAGGGTTGTTTTTAGCATTCCAGGCGAGCCGGAGTTTTCTTTCTCCCGAGGCGAAGTTGAGTCATCTCCTCCAGTATTGCGGATGGCAGTAGCAGCAGTTCAGTTGCCCAGGATAGTCGAGGAGTTTCCAGATGTTTTCCCAGAAGAACTTCCAGGTATGCCTTCGGAGCGGGAGATCGAGTTCACTATAGACTTGATTCCCGGGACAGCCCCAGTGTCACAGAGAGTCTACAGGATGGCGCCGTCAGAGTTGGAGATATTGTACAAGATGATTGAAGAACTCAGAACCAAGGGATTCATTCGTGCTAGTGGATCGCCTTGGGGAGCCGCGATGCTTCTTGTGAAAAAGAAAGATGGCACGTCCAGGTTATGTGTTGATTATCGTACCTTGAACTCAGTGACAATCAAGAATAGATACCCTCTTCCGAGGATAGATGACTTGTTTGATCAACTCAAGGGGGCTTCAGTATTCTCGAAGATTGATTTGCGCTCAGGTTATCATCAGATCAGAGTCAGAGAGCAGGACATCCCGAAGACAGCTTTTAGATCGAGATATGGGCATTGGGAATTCTTTGTTATGCCTTTTGGAGCAACCAATGCGTCGGCAATATTTATGGACCCCATGAATCGCATCTTCATGCCTTACTTGGATCAGTTTGTGATTATGTTCTTGGATGACATTCTGGTCTACAGCAAGAGTGAGGCAGAGCATGAGTAGCATCTCCGTATAGTTCTTCAGATCCTCAGAGAGCACCAGTTATATGCCAAGTTCAGTGAATGCGAGTTCTGGCTTGATCGTATTTCGTACTTGGGTTATATCATCACTCGTGAAGGAGTAGAAGTGGATCCCCAGAAGATTATGGCTATTGAGTCATGGCCAGTGCCCAGCACAGTTGCAGAGGTTCGTAGTTTTCTTGGATTGGCCGGCTACTACCGACGGTTTGTTCCGAATTTTGCTCGAATTTCAGCGCCATTGACGCAGTTGACCCGTAAGGATACGCAGTTTGCTTGGACAGCAGAGTGTCAGAGTTCTTTTGAGCAGTTGAAGCGAGGCCTGATAACAGCTCCTATTCTCACGCTTCCAGATGGGACCGGAGGATTCTCAGTGTACTTTGATGCTTCAGGCAGAGGTTTAGGATGTGTTCTGATGCAGCATGGGAAGGTAATAGCTTATGCGTTACGACAACTTCGTTATCATGAGAGGAATTACCCAACCCATGACTTGGAGCTGGCAGTAGTGGTGTTTGCACTTAAGTTGTGGAGGCACTACTTGTATGGAGGCAGGGTGGAGATTTTCACCGACCACAAGAGCCTGAAGTATGTTTTCACCCAGAAGGATCTTAACATGCGTCAGAGAAGGTGGCTGGAGCTTCTTATGGATTATGATGTCAACCTGCAGTATCATCCTGGGAAGGCCAATGTTGTTGCAGATGCATTGAGCTGGAGAGCGGGAGTTTATTTTCTAACAGCGCAACCAGAGATGTTAGCAGATCTTCAGAAGATGGGTATTGAAGTTGTCCTCCCTTCCAGTGTGGCATTGATGGCCAGTATGCAAGTTCAGTCCACTATAGTCGAAAGGATCTGGATGGCGCAGTCGACAGATTCCAAGCTTCAACGACTCAGAGCAGAGTATGAGGCAGGACGAAGACCAGAGTTATGCATTCATGAGGATGGTATACTTCAACATGGTAAGCATCTTTGTGTACCCAGCAGAGATATCCGGCAGGAGATCATGTCAGAAGCACACAGTTCGTAGTATTCCATCCATCCCGACAGTACGAAGATGTACCGTGATATTCGGCAGCATTTCTGGTGGAATGGCATGAAGCGGGAGATAGCTCGGTTTGTCTCTCGGTGTTTGGCTTGCCAACAAGTTAAAGCCGAACATCAGAGACCGGCTGGACTTCTTCAGCCCTTACCGATTCCAGAATGGAAGTGGGAGCATGTGACCATGGATTTTGTGACTGGACTACCTAGATCCCCAGCTGGTAGAGATGCTATCTGGGTTATAGTTGACAGGCTCACGAAAGTGGCTCACTTTCTTCCATTCAGAGTTGGTCAGTCGACGGCTCAGTTAGCAGAGATGTACCTCAGGCAGATTATCAGATTGCACGGTATGCCAGTCAGTATCACCTCGGACCGAGATTCAAGATTTACGGTACACTTTTGGCGTAGCTTACAAGAGAGTTTGGGAACTCATCTCCAGTTCAGTTCAGCATATCACCCGCAGACAGATGGCCAGTCAGAGCGCACGATCCAGACTCTTGAAGACATGTTGCGGTCTTGCACACTTGACTTCGGTGGTTCATGGGAAGATCACTTGCACCTGGTGGAATTCTCGTACAACAACAGTTTCCAGGCCAGTATCCAGATGGCACCGTTCGAGGCACTGTTTGGTAGGAAGTGCAGATCCCCGCTAGCCTGGGATGATGTTGGAGAGAGACAGATGCTCGATCCAGAAATGATTGCCTAGACAGTTGAAGTGGTCAGGCGAGTCAGAGATCATCTTTGAGTATTCGGTCGGCGATTCTCATCGGTGCCCTCTCGAGTTTTCGGTCGGCGATCATGTATTCCTGAGGATTTTGCCTAACCGTTGCGTCATTCGTTTCGGCGTACGGGGCAAGCTTAGTCCTAGGTATATAGGACCGTTTGACATTCTGGAGTGAGTAGAAGATGTATCCTATCGTCTCGCTCTTCCACCGTCGCTAAGCGAGGTGCATGACGTGTTCCATGTATCCCAATTACGACAGTATATCCCAGACCCGAGCCACATCGTGGATCATTCGGAATTGGTTGTTGGTACCAACCTTTCGTATGAGGAGAGGCCCGTGTCTATATTGGACCGGAGAGAGAAGATCCTCAAGAACAAGACTATCAAGTTAGTCCGAGTTGCTTGGGGTCATCACTCTTTGGGGGAGTCAACGTGGGAGCGTGAGGATGATATCCGATCGCGATATCCCGACTTGTTTGACTCGTGAGGTATAATGTCTTTCTTATGCCTTATGCCATCGATTCCTTGCTTGAATGAGTGATTGTCTACCTAGTTATAGCTTGTATGCGATTAATGTAGCTTGTCATTGCTCCTCTAGCCTCTTGATTAAATTCCGAGGACGAAATTCTTTTAAGGCGGGTAGAGTTGTAATGCCTGTGGTTCGTATTACGTATTTCTGGAATACGTGTACGTATTTATTCTTGTATTGCATGATTTTCTTGTTTAATTTCCTCCCTGGGCTTGGTTTATTCTTGGTTTGGGTCGGCTTGGTTCGGTTTGGGATTGCTCTTGGTTCATCATGAACCAAGGGGTGAACCCCCTACCTACCACCACCACTCATATTTATTACCTATTCTTCTTCTTTCTCTTCATTAATCTCTTCTTCTTCTTCTTCCATTTACTCCCTTTACCTACCAGAGAGAGAAGAGAGAGGTCTAGGCAAGTACAACTTGCTTCCACAAGAGAGCCTATTTTTATTGTTCCATTAGCTTCTCCTCATGTTTCTAAGACACATTAGAACTTGTCATTTTCCATTTTGAGGCTTTAAATTTTGTAGATCTAGAAATTAGTTATTTTCAGATTTTTGGTGGTTTTGATCTATCAAACTTCTTTGTTTTCAAGTTTTGATGGTTCCATGTCGTAGAGAATTTTATTCTACCCAATTTTGACCTTTAAAAAGTTGAATTTGGACTTATTTTGACCAAGTTATGGACTTTTGAAGCTTTGGATTCAACCATAGAGTTCCTGCTGATTTGGAGAAGACAGTGAGCGGTACGCGAGCTTTTTAGCTCGCGTCACCGAGCTGCACGCGCTCTTTAGTGCAGCACAGTCTGACTCATACGCTGCCTTTTGGAGGCGTATGGACCTCATACGCTGCCTTGATGAGGAGTCGTATGGACCTCATACGCTGCCTTGGCAAGGAGTCGTATGGACCTCATACGCTGCCTTGATGAGGATTCGTATGGATCTCATACGCTGCCTTGAAGAGGAGTCGTATGGAGTACATACGCTGCCTTTTGGAAGCGTATGTCTTGCATACGTTGACCTGAGCGTAGCTTGACCTGAGCGTAGCTTGACCTGAGCGTAGCCTGACTTGAGCGTAGCCTGACCTGAGCGCAGCCTGACTTGAGCGCAGTCTGACTCAGGCGCAACCTGATGTTTAAGCGCAACTGGACCTGACCCTACTTACCCTGGATCTTCTATAGCCCTGTATATTGATATTTTATTAGATATTTAACGTCCATTTTATATCCTTACGCCTTTTGTCCTGAACTTGATAATCACGAATTTACTTGATATGTTTGGAATTGATAATTGAGCATGACGTGATAGTGACCCGTAGTGGTGCACTCCTGACATAATAACCTGACATGACCGGATAGTGGCCCGTCATGGCGCACTTTTGACAAGTACACTTGGCATGATAACCTGACATGATTATCTCGAATAGCTGTTGCGACGGCTACCTGACATGACATGACCTGTATAATTAATCTGGACACTGTGGGCGATTGTGTTTGTATAAATAAACCAGTCCTGTCTTGCATCATGTCTAGGACAGGGACTCCTGAGTACCACGGTCAGGAGTACCTACTAAAATGGACTAAGGCTAATAACTAGATTAATACATTAGTCATGACGAGATTTCCCAGCTACAGGCAATCCCGTTACCTGGGCACGCCTTGGGATCTGTAGCCTGCCGTCGAGTAGGGCACATTTCCAGCACACTGTCATGTGTTGCACCCTTCAAGCTACCTAAGGGTACATTCGTTTCCTGGACGATGTACCCCCCTGAATTTAACTCTAAATCTTTTAACCCGGGTAACCTGGATGGTCTGCAGGGCTTGTGGCTGTGGAATAATCTCACTGTATCTTGTTAGTAATTAGGCTTGTGACAACCCTAGTTAGTTAACGTATCAAGCCGTAGTTCTTGCTTGGTCGTAAAATGATTGGATGGAGTCTAACCAGTCTAGTCTTGCCCTGATCCTGTTCCAGATTACTGCATGACCAGAATGCTTGTATTTATTTTACCGATAAATGGTGAGAATTCCAAGTTCTGTTCAGACGAAGGGTTACAACCCCGGTCCTTGTTTGGTTTACGGGTTGTAACCTGGTTATCTGAATAGTTCCATGGTTATCTCGTCGTATATCATCCTGGTGTATTTTCTTTATTTCCAGTTCTTACTTTTATTTATATCTTGTGCTGATTGCTGGTTTTGGTTCTTAAGTGAAGCCTCCTTTGTGGCACTTGCTCTTTCTGGGGTCTGACCCAGCTGGTTTTGTGTGGCCAAATTTCGGAGCAGCTCCAGAGGATCTACCGACCTTCCAGCCAGATGGTGGCCACTAGACGGAACCCTGGCAACGAGTGGGTTATTTTTGTCTCTCCCACTCTATTGTAAAAATATTCTTTTGAGGCGTTTAGCCGACGAGCACATGTTTAGCTCGATTGCACTTACTTACTGTCTGCCTACGGGCTGTAACATGATTAACAGATCCTAGGGTTGATCATGTATGACTAAACTCTTGCTAGTCCTGACATTTTGTAACGACTAGCTCCATGATCAGCTGAATATGTAATGTTTGGGACGCCTTACTATTGTATATTTAATGATCATACATCTTGTGACTTTTACTTACTTGCTTGTGATTGAGACACTAGGCTTGTTCATGACCTTAAGAGACTGTTGGCTTGTAGATAAACCCTCATATATCTAGACAGCCGTGACCGTATAGCGAGATGGATTCCATTTTATATACGTAGATGGCTATGTCTGCCCCCGCTCTCCAGTATTCTGGTTCTGGGGCGTGACAATAGTGTACAGTTGATTTATTTATTGAATAATTACGACTTGCAACTTTTTGTGTTATTTTGAGTTATAGCCGTATTGAACCTCACCCCGTACTGGTGTAAAGGCCCTAGAAAGTTAGTTATAGTATTGTGTCGCCCCACATTGGTCTCCTATGCTAAAGTCACCATTTGGCTAGGTGTCCAACCAGAAAGTCGTGTTGCACCACTAAGTGTCTTAGTGTTTAACTTAGTATAAAAACTAAGTTATGTATTTATTTCTACAGTGACGAATTACCAGACATCTATAGCATTTTATCGCTGCTTTGCTTTGCTAGAGGCAATTACTTTCTATAAACTTTACATACTGCTATAAACAATAAACTGTGATTCACCAACCATGTTAAATGCTGATCCTTGGGGTAGCAAGTTAAAACTTCACATGTTGTACTACTTTTAATCTCTACCATGTTTAGGATAGTTTCATATCTATCACATATTTAAACAACAGGTTAAGAGGAAACTGCTAGTAGTGTACGTGATCATGACCCCCTTCTCCGTATGTATTTACCTAGCATCGTTACATTCTATATATATCTGTGTCGTATGTCTGGTCCCGCGTTTGTGTATGGATGTACACTGATGCCGTTAAGTGTACGTATGTACACTTCAGAAAATTGATATGTGCCGTTGTACATCCTGATAACCTATTAACTGATCACTCACCTACTACAGTTTTAAACTTTAAAAACAATAAATTATTGCCATGATAAAATGTAACTAAAATTGGATAAACCTGATATGTCATTTCTTTTCATCACATGATCAGTATTATATGTTTGTTAGATTCAGTACTTGCTCCCGTCCTGACAGGATAACGTTGTAGGTATTCTTACTGAGGAGGAGTTGCTCTGTGACTCATATTATGGGGATACCGCCGAGGACCCGGCTTTGTCTTACGAGGACGTACCTGTGGGGAAACTCGCATAGTTTGTGTAGTTGTTCGGGATATTTAGTGTAGTCATGTATTAGACTACATATTTTGTAACTGGAACTGTATCCAGTTTTACATTTCAGACTTGTGTACTTGGACTCACTATTCTATGACATGACTTTTCTGTTTGGAGCATTTATGACTCTTTATTACTTATAGAACTGTTAGCACATTTAGTCTTATCATGTTATCTCTAGAACAGCTTACTGCGCTTTATCTCAAGCACAGGCTGGACATGACTCGGCCCGGCCCAACAATTTGGGTAGCGGGTCGTGACAACTGGCCTCGGTATAATCATCATCTTTCTCCACCTCCTCTACATCAGAGGCGTCCGTGGTAGAGAGATACGTCTCCTGTGTGTCATACGGGAGTACCCCCGCAAGGAGATCAAATTTGTTGGAAAGGTTTATGGTACCATGTGTCTTGGGGATGTCGGAGCTCTCCATGGGTGAAGGTTAAAGGGATAGAGTATCTGTCTCCCGGTTGGAAAGGTTTCCACTCTCCGGTACCTCGATGTTGTTGACGAGCCTCGGGTCGCCAATTGGGAGGAAGGCCTCTTGAGAGTGCTCGGGGTGCGCCAAGACGAAAGTGTCGGATTCGTTGGTTAGTTTTGGTCCCTGCAACGGGGGGGGGGGGGGGGGGAGGGGGGGGGGGGGTAGAGGAGTCTCCATCCAAATATTTGGTTTGCTGGGGTTGCCCTCTGCTTCGAGGGTTACCATCACTGGCTTCAAAGCGCAGGTGGGTGTTGGAGAGAGGGAGGAGAGGTGTCTGGTCACTGTTCTGGTTCACCTTTTTCTTCAGATCCGGGTGGGCTTTGTAGCAGAGCTCGGTGGAGTGTCCGCGCATGTGCTAGTGCTTATAAAAGATGATGCTGTTGTCATAGATGATTTGTTGCATGTGCTTCTTGCTGCCAAGCGAAATTTGAGCGAAGTTGGGGAGCTCCTTAGTGAGATCGACTTTCATACATACTTTAGCGTAATTAGCTTTGGAGATGGAACATGTTTCCTCTGACAGAGCTACGAAATTCCCAAAAGAGTTGACAATCCGTTTCAAGGCGGTGGGAACGAAACAGATCAGTTGTGGGTTCGGCAGAGTGACCCGGACCAAAACGATAGCTGAGTCTTCCTTCGTGGAAAAGTCCTGCGACCATTTGACAAATTTGCATAAGTCGAGCATCGACCCGACCATAGCCTCTGGCCCAAAAGTTATTGCGGTCAATCTCCGACGATAGAAATAAGAGGATGTGCTTGGGGTCCAGGGAGCGACTCTGTATTCGGTAGTATGACCCTAGGAAGCGATCACTTCTTGGACACACGAGATCTTCGGGCACCCTGAAGCGAATTTGAGAATGAATGTGCGGCCGAATTGATATATATATAGTGAGGCAGTTTGGCACCGACATATGGGCCCGGGTGTAGCTGACTGGGCTTCTGACTGTGTAAATGCTAATTTAAATTCAAAAAATTATTTAAAAATTATTTTAACTCCAAATAAATTACAAATTTTTTTAAAATTTTTTTTTGAAAATTCTAGAAAATATATCTAAGTGTCTAGAACCTAAGTAAAAATAATTTAACTCAAAATATCATCGTGTGACCCCACAGTAAATTCCAAAAGCCTATAAAAATAAATTCTGTATGTTTTAATTATCTAAAAATTTCTAAAAAATCCCAAAATATTGTGGAAAAAATTCTAGTCATCTAGAGCCCAATTAAAAATATTTGGTCCCGAAATACCCCCGAATGACCTTACAGTAAATTCTAAAAGTCCTTAAAAATAATAAACCCTTAAATATTAAATACCTAAAAATATCCAAAAGTTATAGAAAAATATAAAATAGCTAAACAAAACATATATAAGCTATCTAGAGGTCATATGACCTTAATATGGTCATAGCTCACCTATAAGCTTCGGCATGACTCCCAATGATCATAAAACTAATCATAATCAAATAAAATAAAAAAAATTAAAATTTGGAAAGTGGGCTTACAAATCTATCCACCTTAGAAAAATTTCATCCTCGAAATTTTAAAGGATATGATTAGGCACGATCAAGAAATGATACAATAACGATCAAAATCGGTCGACAAATTAATCAAAATCTTGGAAAATATGCGAATTGACATGATCGAAATATAATCAAAGTAGTCTAGTCACGATCAAAATCGTTTAAGAATGATCAATTCAAAATTGTTTCGGCACGATTTACTGTTTAACCAAAATCATGTAGGCACAATCATCGAATCAAAATCAAGATGTGATTATGAATTAAGTGGAATACAATCAAATATAGTAATTGGTGTAGAAGCATGGAATTTCAAGGCGCATCTATGTGCCAGAATTCCTATGCGCTCGAATACTACTCAGAACATGCACCAGGGAACTCAAAATAAAGTACTTGGCACATCAAGACAGCAAGAGTATAGACAACAAAAGAAGATTTTTATTTTCATATAAAAGTCTATTACATGTCTAAAAGGCTTTACGTAGGAGAATTTCTAAAAAAGAAAGATCCTAAGACTACAGCCAGGCGCAACAAACTGCCATGCGCCCCCCACCAGGCGCATCATCAGGCAGGCGCATCACTTCAGCGTCTCAGTCAGGCGCAGCCTTCAGCGTCTCAGTCAGGCGCATCCCTTCAGGGTCTCAGTCAGGCGCATCCCTTCAGCGTCACAGTCAGGCGTAGCCTTCAGCATTTCAGTCAGGCGCATCTCTTCGGTGTCTTAGTTATGCGCATTATGAAGTCTCAGCATATGCGTCTTACTTCGACCCGATCAAATGTTTCGACTAATGAAATATTTATTGAGTAGAACAGGAGTGGGCGATCAACCCCACTCTTGCAGGAGGAAGAGCTCTCCAAGGAAGAGGAGAGCACCGCAATCGATCTGCGACTAAAGGAGCAGCTTTCAACACAACCAGAATGGGCAACACCCACTTTGGCAGAAGAAAGAGCCTCCAAAGCCGGGAGCACCGCAATTTCGATCTACGGCTCTTCCAGCATAACGGGGACAGGGCTCGAGCATCCCGATCTTTGGATGCAACAGACACCTTTTGCCTGCATCAGAAGCCCTCGACCCCGACTTTTGGATGTAACGGTCACCTTCACGAGAGCATGAATGAAGACAATGCGTCGCATCTTCACCCTCGGGAGCATCTCGTCAACAGAATGTACTCGAGCAAACAAGTTCATTCGGGAAGACGTGAAAAAATGAGAGGCAAACTCTCTCCTTGCCACTATTTATAGGCTGGGCAAATCAAACCCATGCGCCAAGTGGCGGGCTCTCCGAATCCCTTACAATGAATTTGCATTAATGGTGATGAACCTGACGCTTCGAATTCAGCCAAGTCAAAATGGCTATTTAAAGCATTTAAAGAACACAAAAGTCGGACCAATGAAGATGCGCCATGCAAACGAATGCGTCGGTCAGACACCGCACATCGTACAGACGTGCCTATCAGCACCAAGCATCCCGTATGGATGCACCCAACAAAGCACAGATCCATGCGTCCTAATCAACATGGTCCCATACGCCCATTTCGGCTCATTACCCATCAAGCAATTAATGCTCAAGTGACAGAGTTGGCAGCACGTCCCCCGAGAACTGGACAGTTAGCAGCTTTTTTAGAAGACGAAGCGTCGCTGACGTCAGCATCATCATTACTGTCCTCGACGGTTACGACCCACGTGACCGACCAACCACTCGCATGCGCCTCAGCGGCCATGCGCCTGAAGACTCGCATGCACCTCAAAAGCCGTACGCCAGGACTGGATCGTGACTCCTGAAGGTTGTGAGCCAAAGTCTTCTTATGCACCTAATCCCAGGTGCATCCTACCAGATCACTCTCCACTAAATTCGAGATCTTTGAGCCATAGACCTACGACACGTGTCCTTTGACTCAATTTAGCCTATGAAGGGGTGCTTGTCATGACCCGTTACCCAAATTGTTGGGCCGGGCCGAGCTATGTCCAGCCTATGCTTGTTAAAGCGTAGTAAGCTGTTTTAAAAATAGACAATAAAGGATCTAAGCTGCTAACAGTTCTAATATCACAATTAAAAGGTTCATCATAACACATCATCTATAAGCGAAAGTAAACAAGTACAGACTCAATAATACACTTCCAAAGTATCTAACTGGAGAGAAAGTCCAGTATCCAAATATAAGTCCCAACCAAAGTCTAAGTCACAAAACACATGAAAAATATCTAAGCAAGGTTCCCTGCTGGGGCCTCTTCTGGAGCTAAGGCCAGGTCCTCAAATGCAGTACCATAATTTCAATCACATAGCATTTCCTTCTCGAAAAGTGAACCTACAACGTTATCCTGTCAGGACGGGAGCAAGTATAACCTCTACAACTAAAGTACTGATTATATAATGAATGAGATATACAACAAGAAACATGGTATGATAAGTCTATAAAACAGGAAATACTGGAAACATGGCCTCATGGTACAATTGGGATCACAGTATCATAGTAACATAGGGAATATGGCATATCTGGAATCATGTTATGACTGGAATCACGGTAAAATATATTTGTCAAGGTGACACATGTATATCTAATGTTTAAAAATGGAGCAGGTACGTGATCGGTCAATAGGTGCTGTGTCATCGGTAAGAACAATATGTACTTCCGTGCATGCCTAAATATACACACGTACAAGTGCCGCAGGATATTGGCCTATGGCAAGGTCTACATGCATAATGTCGTCCTTACACGGCTCATGGTCGCAGTGTGGGGGCATGATCACGTACTCAACTATCAGTTTTCTCATAACCCAGGTTCTAACATGTAAGAGCTACTGAGATCGGTATAAAGCACGGTAGGTACTGATAGTAGTAAAACAGGTGAAGATATAACTTGCTACCTCAAGGATCAGTATTTTAACAGGATTAATACATGTTCTAGCATTAAAAGACAGTAAATGAGTTTGTAGATGTACTTACCTCGAGCAAAGCAAGAATACTAGTACGAAGATATAGATGTCCGGTGTCCTGTCAAAATGATATACAACTCAGCCTCTAAGTTATGTTCAAGATTACACTAGTGGTGTGACACGACTCCTAACTGGATACTAGCCAAGTGGGGCTAGCATAAAAGTCCAATGTGGGGTGACACAATACCCAAACTAACTTCCTAGGGTCTTTACACTAGTGTAGGGGGTGGTCCAATACTACAATAACTCAAAACAACACAAAATATTGCAAGTCGTAACTATTTAATAAATAAATCAAACTGTAAACTGTGTTCCAACAATTTTTGAGATAGACAAAAAGCTCAATTATACATAAAATAAAGTACCAAAATGATCCTTGTTAATTATAGAAATTTACACTAATTTTTATGGAATTTATAAACCTCATAGATATTTATTAAAAATCAACAAACACATGTATCCTGAAAATGAGTTCTGTTTTCCTATTTTTATAAAATATCAAAAGTACTTATTAAATGCTGGAAAAATTATATTAAATTAGCTAAATTAATATAGTATTTAAATATAATTTTTTCCAGATTTTTACAGCAGATAAAATATATAAAAATCCAAAAACAGCAAGTAACAATTTCTGAAAAATAATTAATTATAAATTAAGGATGATACATAAGCAAAATCTACAGATGTCGTCGGATGACAAAACAAATATCACCAACGTGTCCAAAATGGTCAAATTAGCTAGGATAGCCTATCCATAAGTCCAATTTATAGACAGGGACAAAACAGTAATTTCGGGTCAAAATGATGTCCGCCGTTGGACACACTTTGCACCGAAAAATGTGTCAGAATAGAAGTCTACAAAATCTAGCAAATTATATGTCCATGAATCCAGAATGATACGAACGCAACGGTATGTCCAAAATGGAATTCCGATGAGCCGATCTCAAAATGACACGTTGACGCGGACATTTGAAATCCGGTTTGCACCGAAATGTGTGCCGGAGCAAATGTCTTCAAAACTCAGCAAATTATATGTCAACGAATCCAGAATTACGATACGAACTCAACGGTATATCCGGAATTGTATTCTGATGAGCCGATCTCAAAGTGACCCGTTGACTCGGAATGTGGGACCCGCTTGTACCGAAATGCGTGCCAGGGCCCACGTTCTCCAAATCAAGCAAACTTTATATGAAAATATGCCAGAACGACACCACGAGTCTACTGGTGGTGTCAGAAATTGAATCCGAAGTCCCGAATTCAAAAATGGAATTTAACAAGTGCAAATTAAAGAATTCGGACGGCCAACTTTGGCGTCGATTTTGACCAACCAAACGTGCTTATAATGAAACGAAACTTAAGAGACAGGAAGAGGGTTATACCAGCTGTGCACAGGAACTAGTGGCACGCCAACCGTAGCTGCGACGGCAGAGTTACGAGTTGACGAAGTCGGCTCCACAAAACTGTCCAAAAACAGTACAATTTAAAGTGTCAACTTGGTGGCCAGTTTTGAGGTATCAAACAATAAAATTAACGGACGAAAATTGAGGGGTTTGAATTGCTATATACCGATATTGAGACAGCGAAGGAGTTTGTCGATCCATCGGTCGGATCTCTCAAAAAACACGTACAAAGTTGCTGCGACGGAGCGCTATTTCCGAGTTCAAAACTCGCGCGTCACGACGGGATTCCGATCAAAACGCACGAATAGCCTATGCGTCGTGCCGGGAAGGAAGGCGATGGCCTGGGGGAGGTCGCCGGGGGTGCTCGCGCGCCTAGGGGGACCGGCTACGGCGTTCGTGCGGCGGCGCGACGGCACACGACGGCGGCGCACACGCGCACACATACGCGCTGCTGCCTCCTGCGGCTGCTGCTGCGCGCCTAGGCTGTGCGCGTGCTGCCTTGCTGCTGGCGGAGGCTGGCCATGACGGTGGTGGCGGCCAATGGCGTGGGCACGGTGACGAGAATGGAGGAGAGGTCATCGAGCTCGGTGGTGGAGTGGTGTGGTGTTTGTGATGGAGTGGTGTTGATGGTGGTGGTGGTGTGTGGTAGAAATGGTGATAAAGAATGGAGGAGGAGGAGAAGATAGAGGTGGTGGTGTTGCTTGCTGCCATGAAGGGAGGAGGAAGGAGGGAGGCTATGGTGGTGGTCAGCTGTGAGGGTGAGGAAGAAGAGGATGAAGAGAATGAGAAAGTGTTGAATATATGTGTGTGTGTATATATATTGATATATATAGAAAGAGTGCGAGAGAGTGTTAGAATAGAGAGATATTTAGAGAGAGGGGAGAAAAGGAGGTCGGCCACAAGGAGGGGGGGATTGATGTGCTGTGATGGGGGGTTGTATGTGTAAGGAGAGAGAGAGAGCGTGATATATATATATATATATATATATATATATATATATATATATATATATATATATATATATATAATATATATAAGATATTTAAGAATATATATTTTATATATAAAGTCCGCTCCGGAAGTGCCTTGGCGATTTTCTGGCGCACGAGTTCTCCCTCCAGCATGCCTTCCCGGCCGCCCATCCCTCTCCCCCCAGCTCGTTCCTCCCCTTCCCCGTTCCTCTCCCCCCTCCACCACTCCTCTCTCCCCTTCCTGCCCCCTCCCCCCTGGCGCCTACGGCGGCCAGCCGCTCGCGACGCTCGTGCTCACCCCGACTACATCGTCCCCGCCGCCTCCTCAGGAAGTCTTCCCCCCGCCGCCTCTCCAGGAAGCCCTCCTCCTCTTCCGTCTCCGACGCGCTCCATATCTTTCCTCGTCGTCGCCGCCCTCCGCCTCTCTGTCAGGCTACGCCCCGAGCACCCTCCCGCCGTCCTCCCTCCCCTCTCTACTCGGTGCCCCCCGCCGGATTTCCCGGCCTGGACCCCCGACCAACTCTCCCTCGTTGGTCGGGGGGCCGCCCCACCCCAGCCCCAGCGAACTTCCCCCTTCGCCACTCCCTCTGGGCCTGCTCCGCCGGCACCCTACGCCTTGGCACGACCCCCCTCGGTCGCGACCGACCGCGGAGCAGCGTACTCATCCCCGAGTACGGCCTCGGGCCCAGCGGTGGTCAGCCTGGAACTTTCGTTCCCCCCCTCGGCTCCCGTGACGAGCTGGCTCGGGGCCCCACATCTTTTCAGCCACACGTATTCTGATGCAACTGATGGCGTTGCTCTTTCTTCACGCCAAGCAGCGGCCTTGGAGACTGGGCCAGCGCACCCTCTCTTGCGCAGCTCTCCGCTTGGGGAGGCCAGCGTATTTTGTAGCTCTACGCTTGGGGAGGCCAGCGTATTTTGCAGCTCTACGCTTGGGGAGGCCAGCGTATTTTTCAGCTCTACGCTTGGGGAGGCCAGCGTATTCAGTCCCCCCGTGGCTACGCTCTTTGGGGGTAGCGTAGTTCTTAACCCCCCTGCGTTGGGCACGTGCGCAGGCTTCCACTGTGTGGATAAGCCTGTCCCCATGATTGCCAGTTCCTTCGAGATTGAGGGCCTCCACGGTATGGGCAAGCCCTCATACTCGGTTTCGGGCGCTTTCGCGCCCGGTGGCACCGACGTAGTGGGCCAGTCCTCGCCCTCTGTAGCGTAAAGCGTTTTACGCTCGCTCGGCGGCCCCTACGTTATGGGCCAGCTTCCCCCCTCTGCCGTGGGTTTCCATGACCCTGGCGAATCCCACTGTGTGGGCCTGCCCCCCTCCTCGCTGGCCTCCCCCGTGCTGGGACTTCTTCACCCCTTGTTGGCGGGTCAGTTGTCGGAGGTCCCGTCATCTCGACCGCTCCCGCCACCAGCTACGCACCCATAGCCCCAGCCCCCCTCTCCCCCCTGTTGGTGGACCGGTCCCTTCCCGTGTCCCTTCCTATGCCGAGGCCTTGCGGCCCGACCGTGCGAAGGTCCTTCCACCCTCTCCCGCGGAGATCATCCTTCCTGAAATCGCTTTCACTACTCCATCTGACGGATACCCAATCCGCGTTCCCTTCTCCGACGCGGACATCTCTTCCCTATCCTCCACCTTTCTAAAATCCTTCGTCCTAAAGTTCACCTCCGGGTGTCCGAAGATTGCTAGGGTGAAGGAGGCAATCACAGCCTGGGGTCTCTTGGACACCTACCGGGTCGTACCTCTCGACCCCAAACACATGTTCCTGCACCTATCCTCCGACCAGGACTACAACCTGGTTTGGGCCAAGGGCCCCACCAAAATTGACTCACAGATTGCTAAAATCGTCAAATGGTCACCCAAATTCAACCCCGTTATGGATTCATCGATCGTAGCCATATGGGTCACCCTGTCCAACCTCCCCCTGGTGTGCTTCCACGCAGCTGCCCTTAAGCGTATTGCCAGTTCCTTCGGGTCCCTGGCTGCCATCGCGGAAGAAACACGTAACCTCTCAAAATACAACTATACGAAGATTTGTGTTGAGCTCGACCTCGTCAAAGAACCCCCCAAAATGATTGAGATAGATCTTGGAGATCAGACCATCAGCCAATCGCTGGAGTATGACAATAACCTTATTTATTGCCAACATTGCCAGATGAGCGGTCATTCCTTGTCGCGCTGCTTCTGGGACAACCCGGCTCTCAAGAAGCCAGGTCCTCGCAAACCTCGTGACCCAGTCGCATCCACAACCCCCCGCACTACCTCGCCAGACACCTCACCCACTCCCCCCTCCGGCACACAGGAACCCTTCCTCGACAGCGCACGAGATCCATCTCCCCGTCCGCCTCCGCCATTGTCCCCTGCAATCCTTCCACCATCACCCTCGCTAACTCCTTTGCCATACTTGACATAGATTACTCCCCCGAGAGCCCTTGTGAGCACACCATCGACCACATATGCCCGGACTCAGCCAATATCTCTCAGACAGAGCCGGAAGCTCCGCGCACTGCCGTGGTCATATCCGACAGCCTCTCCACCCCCCACCTCTACCCCCCTTTTTGCCAGCACTGCTCCCACTGAGATCCCCCTCATCACCTCCCCCAAGCCCTCGGGCACCACCTCTACTGTCCCCCATCACCCTAGGCGGCCACCCACGTGCCCTGCCCGTGGCGGCCTACGACCCTAGCCATGCTATCATCGGGCAAGAGTTGTCCACGACAGATCCGACCCTCACTTCGGCCTTCACCGATGCCCCCTGACCCTTGTTTCCCTCTCACTAGCAGGTTCTGGCAAGCCAAGGACGCTGGTTTCCTTGATCGCAACAACCCGATGTGTGCGCTTGATGACGTCGAGGAAGCGAGTTACTCCTCAGCGGCCGTAGTTCGTACGTCCTCACCAACTGGTTTGACTGCGGCCGGTGACAACCTTAAATCTTCCACCAAGAAATCTTCCTCGAATCAAAAGAAGAAGAAAAAAAATAAGAAAAAGAATCAGCAAGCGGCCATGACCACAAGGTCAGCAGCCAAGCTCAACCTCTCCATCCTCTCCCTCCAACCTAATGTTTAACATCCTCTCGTGGAACGTTAGAGGCATAGCAAACAAACCGACGCTGAATAGACTCCTCAGCCTCAAGAAAATTCACAAAATCGACATTTTAGTGATTATCGAACCCAAAATCCCCAAGAAAAGGATCACCGATATCCAACTTCATCTAGGTTTCGCGACCGCGCTGGCTGGCAGTCACGACATCTGGATTCTCGCCGGGGCTGGCATCAAATCAGGTATGGTTCAGGACTCCCGCCAAGCTCTCTCCTTCTGGGTGGAACACCCTCAACTTAGGAACAGAACCTTAATCTCCGCCGTTTACGGCAGCTGCGACTTCCAAGAGCGTAAACTCCTTTGGGCCGACCTGTTCGACACCCACCTCTCCTTCCGGAACCTCCCATGGATGTGCTTGGGCGACTTCAACATCATTTCAAGTAGTGCCGAGAAGTCCGGAGGACGTACGCCTATGCCCTCGGCCATGGACGACTTCAACACTTTCACCTTCAACGTTTACCTCGCTCACCTCCCCTTCTCCGGCAACACTTTCACCTGGTGCAACATGCAGGAAGGCTCCCGACGTCAATACTCCCGACTAGACCATGCCCTCATCAACAGCCACTGGGCAGACATGGGGCTCATCTCCAGCCTCTCCCACCTAAATACCACAGAATCCGATCACTCACCCCTTCTCATTGAGATCAGCAGAAACTCCCACCGCATCAAGAAACCTTTCCAATTCCTGGATTTCTGGAGGCATCACCCTAGTTTCAAATCCGAGGTGGCATCAACTTGGTTCTTAGTGAGTGACGTTGATCCGCTGCACAGAATAGCGACCAGACTGCGAGCCACGAGCAGGCCTCTCTCTCGGTGGAGCAGGGCAGCTTTCGGCAACATTTTTCAGGAGATCAAAAATGCGAAAGATGATGTTACTCGCTCTGAAACCTCTTTCGTTACTAACAGATCCCCCGAAGTGCGGACCACGCTTAACCTCGCCAGAGCTATCCTCAAGTCCAGGCTTAAAGTCGAAAAGGAATTCTGGAAACAAAAAGCTAGACTTAAATGGGACAACGAAGGGGACCGCAACTCCAGCTTCTTCCACGCCTGCGTGAAAGGCCGCAGACAATAGCTCAACCTTCATCGCATCTCCGATAACAGCGACAACCAGCTGACGGACCAGCTTAAGATTCAAGAGGTGGCGGCCAACTTCTTCTCTAATCTTTTCACCAAAGAAGCGGTCTACTAGGACGAGGGAGTGCTGGCGGAGATCCCTAGCCTCATCACCGAGCACGAAAACGCACAGCTACTGTCCCTCCCTTCCGCCGCCAAGGTGCAGTCCGCGGTTTGGGACCTTGACGAGCACAACACCCGGTCCGGACGGCTTCAGCGGGGTATTCTACCGTCATTGCTGGGACATCATCGGCCCCAACTTTTTGGAGGCTTCGGTTGCCTTCTTCCAAGGAGCTAGATATCCCAAATCCTTATCCAGGGCCAATCTCTTTCTCATCCCTAAAAAAGACAACCCAGAAACCTTCAAAGACTTCCGCCCCATTAGTCTATGCAACTTCGCCAACAAAATCATCGCGAAAATTATCGCTAACCGGATGACGGATCTCCTGTCCAACATCATATTCGAGGAGCAGAGCGGCTTCGTGAAAGGGCGTAACATCGTCGACAACATCCTGCTCGCTCAGGAGATGGTTACTTGCATGAAATTCTCGGCTAGAGGGGGGAACATCGCAATTAAGCTGGACATGGAGAAAGCCTACGACCGCCTTGACTGGCAATTCATGATCTGGGTTTTCAGGGCTTTTGGCTTCTCTGAACCATGGATTGACATCATATTCAGGTCCATCAACAATTCTTGGTTCTCCACCGTTATCAACGGCCAGGTTGAAGGATTCTTCCACGCTAGCCGTGGCGTCCGCCAAGGGGATCCTCTTCCTGCCACTATCTTCATCATCTCTGCTGAGGCCCTCAGCAGGAACCTCAAGAGCATGCCCTACACCCCGCGGTTGACCACTTTCATACCTCCATCGACTGCCCTATTATCACCCATCTTGCCTACGCCGATGATGTCCTTATTTTTTCCTCCGGCGACATCGGCGCTATCGAGGTGGTCCTTCAAACGCTGAACAGCTACACCAGATGCTCCGGTCAAAGAATCAACAACAACAAGAGCTTTATCTACACCCACCATAAAACGGACATGTCCCACTCTGCGACGATCTCCAACCTGACTTCCTTTGCCACTGTATACCCCCTTCACATACTTAGGGTGCCCTTTGGTCTATGGCAAGGCCAACTCGGGTATCTTTGAAAACATGGTCAGTGCCGTCAGGAAAAGGATTGAGGGCTGGCACAACGCCACCCTCTTGCCCGGAGGCAAGCTGATTCTGATCAAGCACATGCTATCCTCCATCCCTATTTATACCCTGGCGGTCTGCAACCCTCCCAAGAAGGTTCTCGCCTCGCTTGAATCCCTCTTCGCCCGTTTCTTCTGGGGTCACAACCAAGGCAGAGATAAGCACCACTGGGCCAGCTGGACTACTATGGCCAATCCTATATTCGAGGGAGGTCTGGACTTCTGTAGACTGGAACACAACGCCGACGCCTGCTCCATGAAGTTATGGTAGAAGCTGTGCACAGACAATTCAATTTGGACTCGCTTCATGCAAGCGAGATACTTCAGATATTCCCACCCTGGGACGGCCTTAGTCAACAACCGTTCATCGACTTCCTGGAGACGCGTCACCCGAGGCCGTCAGCTCGCTGATCCCCTTATGCGCATCCAACTGGGCAACGGCTTCTCATCCATGAGCCACGATCGTTGGCTGGGAGGGATCCTCTAGCACCCCCTCGGATCCCCTCCGTACGAGGGCCAGATTCGCGAGCTTTGGGACCCTTCGTCCGGATGGATCTGGGCCCGTGTCAGGATCTGGCTCGGTCCAGCAGCTGCCGCTCGGCTCGCCACTGCGAATCTCCGCCTATCCGACACTCCTGACATCCTGACATGGTCCTCTAACCCGGACGGCCAGTTCACTCTGTATTTCGCCAGGTCAGTTTCCCGCGACATCGGGACCCCATCCCCCCTCATCGCTCCTTTCTGGCACGCGTGCATCCCCATCAAATGGTCGATCCTTATCTAGCGAGCACACTTCCGTAAGCTTCCCACCGACGACGCCATCACATCGCTTGGCTACAGCCTAGCTTCGCGATGCCATTGTTGCTCTTCCCCTCAAGTCGAATCCGCTGAGCACATCCTCACCTCCGGTGATCTCGCCAAGAATACTTAGACGAATCTCAGCAACAAGTTTAGCAAGGCCCCCCCACCTAGGGACTTCAACGATCTTCTGTCCAGCTGGGGCCTCTCCCACGGACATCAGATCGTCGTAGCCGCGGGCATTTGGGTCCTGTGGAAAAACAGGAACAAGTTCCGATACGAGGGCCGGTACCTTCCTCCATCCTAGCTGAACAGAAAAATCATCAGACAAATCCAAAAGATCCGGAGGCGCTGCTCGTACTCCGCGCCCAATTTCTGGGGGACCCTAGATTAATCTTTGTCTTCTCATTTCTGTTTTGTCGGCTTGCCTAGCCATTCTGTCAACGCTAGGCGCGCTTCTTGTATAGACTTTACCATTTTGCGCCTGATACATCAATAAAATTCTTCCTTCTTAAGAAAAATAAAAAAAAATAAAAAATAAAAAATAAAAAATATATATAAGATATTTAAGATATTTAATAAAGTAGAGGGAGGAAGAGATATTTTCAAAATAGGAAAAAGAGAAATATTGTGTGGGGTACTTGGGTAGTCATGAGGGAACAATATGGAGCTTGGGTTCGGGTTCGGGTTCGGTCGAGCCGGGTCGGGTCAAAATCGGACATGGTGCAATATTTGAATTTAAATGGGTATTTATAATCAGGGGTAAATAAGTAACATATGGGGACTCAAATAAATGGAACATAAGTATCATGTGGGTAGTAGGCTTCACGTGGGCCATGTCCATACTTTGGGTCAACTAGGTTGGATCGATGTCGGGTCCCAAAATTAAATTGGAAATTAAATCAGGTTTTACGGTAGATAATTAATTGGCCTAAATTGACCCGAAAGTTGTGCGAAAAAAATGAAGCACAAAATGGAGTGTCTGAGTGGGACATGAAGGTCATGGGTGAAGAGCGTCTCGAGTAGATCATTCATGAGAAGTTGGTTCTAAGAAAACGACTGATCTTGTGCTCCTAAATTAAAAGTCACGGTAACGTGCAAACGATGATCAAAGATAAAAGTAGAAATAATTATTCAATGATTAATTGGTCTAAGTTGACCCGAAGTTGCACAATACAAAAAGAGCATAAGGGAACGAGTTTAAGTGGGACATGATATATCAAAACGAAGATAATCTTGTCTACTACAAAACTCGTAAAGAGAGTTTACAGAGATTGGCATCCCTGACGTTCCAGAAGTCAAAGTTACGGAAAGTAACATTAATGATCAAAACAATTAAAGAATTAAATATTTATTGAAAATAATTCATTCAGAAAATTTAAAATAAACCCTAAAATTCAGGGGGCTTACATCCTACCCACCTTACAAAAATTTCGTCCTCGAAATTAAAAATCATCCAATAGGTCAAACTATAACATGTAGTTGCTCTGGCTACGATACTCAATCTGCTACCCTTGTAATCATCTGTCCTATTTCTCTTTACAATCTTTTTGGTTTAGGTTCAAGAAGGTCCTTCTATCATAAACTACGTCATATATCCTTTAGAATCTTCTATACTAACATGGAACCTTTATGTATACCCTAAAATATATAGGTCATTCTCTGGGTATGTTTATAAGCCTAAAATGCTTAATCATCAACCATATTTCCAACCTCCATTGTAAATACTTGATTTTCTTATCACATCCTAAGTATCCTCATTCTATCAATCCACAGTTCTTTTGCATTATTTGTCTTCAATCCTTTTCTACAGCTTCTCCTTGAAATAGTACGTTCAATTCTTATTCTTGGCGTAGACCCTTCTTCTTTTACTCAACAAGTCCTCCGAATATAAATCCTCGAGTTCAAACTCCCAATTTATTAATTACTAATGTACATATGTCTCTGTCTTATTTTTTGCCGTTTTAACTGATATCTTTCCGATCTCGTATGCAATATTATATCTCATTCTAACTTAATCTATACCATTCCAAATATCGATCTACCCTCTAATCACATGCAATTAGCTATAGGTAACCAACCAAAATTCTATAAATGCTAAATCCTCAACTTCTAAGCACAAGATTTTAATCCTCAAGCCATAGTCACAACAATATACTATCTCATTTATCCATCTTAGATACCATACCATCAATTTATACTATCAATACAATCGTTCTTAATGGTTTCCAAGTCTACTACAGTCAGTCACCCATACTTGCCCTATAAGCTTAATCTAACCAATCCCTAGGAAAAGTATTTATCACAATCACACAATACATTTATAGTTATACTATAGAATCAGTTAACATGGTTTAGCTATTTCGGTCGTCCATCAAATAGAAGGGAACAAGGCCTAAGACTGGGTCAAGCAATCCATAATAGTGTCCAAACAAGTTAACGGTCAAGCAAGACAGAAATGTTCGTCAGAATATCTCCAAGAATGGTATGAAGACAACGAGATACATAACGAGAAGAATTACCCAAGAGGTTAACGAAGAAGAGTTTAGTCAAGTCATAGGATAGATGGAACACAAAAATAATTATGTCCAAAAGATAACATGAAAGCAATCATGTTGGAGAGTCCTAGAGAACCTGTAATCCTAGTTGTGGATGTAGATAGGACAAAGTTAATCAAGATGGGAAAGAATGATGATAAGAATTTGTTCGTGCTCGTTCGGTCATAACGAAGTGAACCAAGTTGAGATATGATCTGATAACCATACACGTCTTCCTGAAATCATGTTGCCAGAATTTTTGCCACACCAGTAAGCTTAGATGCAATAAACGATAGAGTCATAACTATGGTATACACCCTAAAATCATATTATCAAGAATCCTCGCCACGCCAACCAGTATGGCTGCGAGAAAATCTAAATTTCATAACTAAGATAAGTATACCCAAAATCAGGCCCTATGTTTTTGTCATACCAGCTAATATGGCTGCGATAAATTCTAAATTCCATAACTAAAATAAACATTTACCTTATCAGGATATGTCACAATGCAATCCACAAAATTTATCATGATGCAAGATCAAAGTCAACAACGAAATTCAGAAATTAAATTCAACAATGAATTTAAGGAAGAGAAATGAAAATAAGTGGAAACAGATTTCTAGGTAAGATTTAGAGCGAGATCCTCAGGGGTCATCCCAAGGGTACTATCCTGGACAAAATTGTAACGTACTGAATTTCAAGCAAGATACTAAATACAGTTAACGGTCCTATGCTGTAATGAGTTTTCCTATGTTGCAATCCTAGAAATTCTCTAGGTGTTCTAATTGTTATTTCTAGTGTTATCAAGTTGTCCTAAGATCCTAATTACGGTCATGCTTGGTACAATAATGTAACCAAATAACGTAAGACTGGACCTGCATGGGCTGCCACTAAAAACATGTCACGACCCGTTACCCAAATTATTGGGCCAGGCCGAGCCATGTCTAGCATACGCTTGTTAAAGCGTAGTAAGCTGTTCTAAGAATAGACAATAAAGGATCTAAGATGCTAACAGTTCTAATATCACAATTAAAAGGTTCATCACAACACAGCATCTATAAGCGAAAGTAAACAAGTACAGACTCAATAATACACTTCCAAAGTATCTAACTGGAGACAAAGTCCAGTATCCAAATATAAGTCCCAACCAAAGTCTAAGTCGCAAAACACATAAAAAATATCTAAGCAAGGTTCCCCGTTGGGGCCTCTTCTAAAGCTAAGGCCAGGTCCTCAAATGCAGTACCATAATATCAATCACATAGCATTTCCTTCTCGAAAAGTGAACCTACAATATTATCCTGTCAGGACGGGAGCAAGTACAACCTCTACAACTAAAGTACTGAATATATAATGAAAGAGATGTACAACAAGAAACATGGTGTGATAAGTCTATAAAACAGGAAATACTGGAAATATGGCCTCATGGTACAATTGGGATCACAGTATCATTGTAACATAGGAAACATGGCATATCTGGAATCATGTTATGACTGGAATCACGGTAAAATACATTTGTCAAGGTGACACATGTATATCTAATGTTTAAAACTGGAGCAGGTACGTGATCGGTCAATCGGTGCAGTGTCACCGGTAAGAACAATTTGTACTTCCGTACATGCCTAAATGTACACACGTACAAGTGCTACGGGATATTGGCCTATGGCAAGGTCTACATGCATAATGTCGTCCTTACACGGCTCAAGGTGGCAGCGTGGGGGCATGATCACGTACTCAACTATCAGTTTCTCCTTAACCTAGGTTATAACATGTAAGAGCTACAGAGATCGGTATAAAGCACGGTAGGTACTGATAGCAGTAAAACAGGTGAAGATATAACTTGCTACCACAAGGATCAGTATCTTAACAGGGTTAATACATGTTCTAGCATTAAAAGACAGTAAATAAATTTGTAGATGTACTTGCCTTGAGCAAAGCAAGAATACTAGTACGAAGATATAGATGTCCGGTGTCCTATCAAAATGATATACAACTCAGCCTCTAAGTTATGTTCAAGATTACACTAGTGGTGTGACACGACTCCTAACTGGATACTAGCCAAGTGGGGACCTAGCATAAAAGTCCAATGTAGGGTGACACAATATCCAAACTAACTTCCTAGGGTCTTTACACTAGTGTAGGTGGTGGTCCAATACTACAATAACTCAAAACAACACAAAACATTGCAAGTCGTAACTATTCAATAAATAAATCAAACTATACACTGTATTCCAATAATTTTTGAGATAGACAAAAAGCTCAATTATACATAAAATAAAGTACCAAAATGATCCTTGTTAATTATAGAAATTTATATTAATTTTTCTGGAATTTATAAACCCTTATAGATATTTATTAAAATCAGCAAACACATGTATGCTGAAAATGAGTTCTGTTTTCATATTTTTATAAGATACCAAAAGTACTTATTAAATGCTGGAAAAATTATTATAAATTATCTAAATTAACATAGTATTTAAATAAAAATTTTCCCAGATTTTACTAGCAACTAAAATATATATAAAAATCCAAAAACAACAAGTAACAATTTCTGAAAAATAATTAATTACAAATTAAGGATGATACATAAGCAAAATCTACAGATGTCGTCGGATGAAAAAAAAAATATCACCAACGTGTCCAGAATTGTCAAATTAGCTAGGATAGCCTACCCATAAGTCCAATTTAGATACAGGAGCAAAACGGTAATTTCGTGTCAAAATAATGTCCTCGTTGGACACACTTTGCACCAAAAAATATGTCAGAATAGAAGTCTACAAAACCTAGCAAATTATATGTCCACGAATCTAGAATGATGATACGAACCCAACGGTATGTCCAAAATGGAATTCCGATGAGCCGATCTCAAAATGACACGTTGACGCGGACATTTGGAATCCGGTTTGCACCGAAATGCGTGCCCGAGCAAATGTCTTCCAAACTAAGCAAATTAAATGTCAACGAATCCAGAATGACGATACGAACTCAACGGTATATCCGGAATTGGATTCCGATGAGCCGATCTCAAAGTGACCCGTTGACTCGGAATGTGGGATCCGCTTTGCACCAAAATGCGTGCCAGGGCCTACGTTCTCCAAATCAAGCAAACTTTATATGAAAACATGCCAGAACGATGCCACGAGTCTATTGGTGGCGTCAAAAATTGAATTCGAAGTCCCGGATTCAAAAATGGAATTTAACAAGTATAAATTAAGAATTCGGACGGCCAACTTTGGTGTCGAATTTGACCAACCAAACGTGCTTATAATGAAACGAAACTTAAGCGGCAGGAAGAGGGTTATACCAGATGCGCATAGGAACTAGTGGTGCGCCAACCGAAGCTGCGACGGCGGAGTTACGAGCTGACAAAGTCGGCTCCACAAAACTGTCTAAAAATAGCACAATTTAAAGTGTCAACTTGGTGGCCAGTTTTGAGGTATCAAACGGCGAAATTAACGGACAAAAATTGAGGAGAGTGAAGTGCTATATACCAAGATTGAGACGGAGCAAAGAGTTCGCCGATCCAACGGTCGGATCTCTCGAAAAACACGTGCAAAGTTGCTGCGACGGAGCGCTATTTCTGAGTTTAAAACTCGCGCGTTACGACGGGATTCCGTTCAAAACGCACGAATAGCCTATGCGTCGTACCGGGGATGTCACTCCCCGTTCCCGGAATGCGTATTTTTATACATGTACAACTCATGTGTATTTATTTAGTATTTATCATGTATTATTCTGTATTTAAATTCCTTTAAATTTTCATGTTAATTAATTATCTGCTCTTTAAATTCCATGTTAATTTATTTCCTGCAATTATATTTCTGTAATTTTATTACCTGCATTTTATTTGTTGCTTTAGTCTTAGTAGGTTTCGGCTTGGATGGATCTGTGCAACCCGGCCCACTAACTCCCACCTACTACCACCCTTCCTATTTAAAGCATCCTTCTCATTCTCTCTCCTCATTACTTCATTCTCACCATTACTTCTTCTTCTTCCTCTCATTTACTCTCCACCACCTACCAGCAGCAGTAGACAAGTGCAAACTTGCTCCTTCTCCACCCATTTTTATGGTTCATTTGCCTTCTTCTTGTGATTCCAAGAGAGATTAGTTCTTAGCATTTTTGATTTCTACGGCTGGTTTTCTCTAGATCTAAGTTATAGCATTTCGGCTGTTCATGGGTTCTTGGTCCACCAACTTAGCATGTATTTCTGGCACTGGAACAAGGCTCCATGAGACTTGGAGTTTGGGAGATGTTTCACGCACACGTTCTTACGTGCTCGCGTAAACATCAGCCCAGTTACGCACACGTCTATACGTGTTTGCGTGTATTTTCAGTCACGCTAACGTTCTCATGAGCGTGCATGTATTTTAGTCACGCTCATGTCTGTGCGTGTCTGCGTGACTTTTGAGTTACGTCCACTCTGTGCGCGCGTGTATTTTTAGTCACGCTCGCATTTGAGTGCGTGTATTTTCAGTCACGCTCGCGTTGTCTGCGTGAATTTTGAGTCACGCTCCTGTCTTTGTACTGCGCGCGTGACTTTTCACGCTCATGTCCCTGAGCTTGCGTGCGTGACTTTTCACGATCACATTGTGCCTGACTTTGGCGTGCGTGACTTTTCGCGCTGTGCGTGCGTGCGTGAATTATTTGTCACACTCACACGCTCACGTTGCCAGCACGTATCACTTGTCACGCATCACTTGTCACACCTCACTGTTCACGCTCACGCTTACCAGAGTGTACTACTTTTTACGCTCGCTCCTTTATGCCAGACTGGGCATACTTTTCACGCATACGATTCTTGCGTGACTTTTGGACTTAGCTTAGACTTGTTAGCATGGCTTCCTGACTTGGGAGTTTCATTTGTTCTATATTTTATTTATTTAATGTTGGCATGATAATTCCCTATTATATCCTTACGCCTTTTTGCATGAACCCGAAAATCTTAGCATGTTAATATTTTAATACCTATGGTCGTGTATTAGTGCCAAGTGTCTGGATTGGTATATGGATATCCAGTGAGACTGGAACTTGACCTCGAGAGTTATAGACTCGACCCTATTTGATGCTAAATAACTTTCATGCCTTGTTACCTTTTATGACGATGGTTATCTTAACTAATTGATCATGCGTTCCTAGTTGGAACTAAGAGACTGGCTAGTCATCTTATTGAAATAAATGAATGAGACACGTTCATGTCATGAACTATTGTAATCGACTGGCTGATCCCGAATATTGACATACATGCACATGCAGGCTTCAATCTATTTATTTATTTATTTAGTTATTTATTTATTTTCTACAAAAGAAGCATGTGTACTTTATGGTCAAGGCATGATTACCGTGGTTAGATTTAATTGTTGCATTACGCTATGTAAGACCTGCAACCTAACCGTACTGGTATCGTTGTAGAGTTGTGCATATCGTACCCCGTACGAAAGTACTCATTTGAATGACCATGATCCACGGCATGAGATTTCACTCAACGTAGGGAATATTAAGTTAAATAAAATAATTATTGCAGGGAGAGAATGGATTCCCGAGTTCTTACATGGCAGCCCCCTTGGGACAAGTAGTACCTGACGGGCCGGCTAGTTCCCACAGATACTGTAAATCTGCCACACGGGCAGGGAACAATATCTGCTTTTATTATTATGGTATATTGTATATTGACGGGCGTCCTGCTAGGACTCGTCTAATTCATGTATGGCGCACATGATTGACTGGATAGACTAGCCTTGCTCGCACATAGTAAGAACTGAGAAATCTTTATTGCATTATTCCAAGATAACTTGGGACTCACAATAGCAAGCCATAGAATTTGATTTGTCGTTCAAGATGATTTGTTTGTGTACTGTACTACTCTGTTACCTAACTGGGATAATCAGAATGTCAGGACATGACGGGCTAACTTCTGTCCTTGTTTGGTTGGAAGGTTGGTTTGAAGTATCGTGATGTGATGTGAATCCTAGTAGCAAGCAGAGATCTATTATTATATTCTTTTACTTACTGGTTTTTGTCCTTCATATCGTCCTTCCTTGTGGTACTTGCTATTAGAGGTCTAACCTCTCTGGTTTTGTATGGCCAGATTTAGAGTCGGTTCCCGAGGATCCAGCGTACTTCTACCTCCGAGATGGTCAATACTAGAGGCATGATTGCAGGAGGACTCGAGTGGGTTCCTTAATTCACCGCTCGTTTTGTTATTTACCTTTATACTTAGCCGTTTGGCACCGACATGTTAGTCGGATTGTCTTGTACTTACTTTTACATAATTGTAATTAAGTCAGACTGCAGCTGATAACAATTATGTATACTTGCTATATCATCTGACTATGTTTTGTAAAGCCAGATCTCAAGAACATTTTGACTGAGCGTTTGGGACGCCTTACTGCTTTATCTTATATGTTCTCTATTACTGTTTTCTTGTTTGAATGATTGAGACAATAGATGTCAAATGACCATAGTAAGACCTTTATGTAGTATGCACCCCCTCGTCTGGTTAGACAGCATTGATCGTATTATACGGTATTCATCTACCCGTAATACGTAGCTGGCTGAGTCATTCCCCCGCTCTCCAGTATTCTGGTTCTGGGGCGTGACAAGGTTTTAGTGGTGGCCCATGCAGGTCTGATTTCAGACTTGTGGGGTGTTTTTGATTTATAGGATGTCTCAATCACACATGTTTCTCCTTGATCTCCTGATTCGTTATTCTCAACTCTCGCTTGACATTTCGGTATCCTTTGACTTCATTGATCCTTCATGTCCGGTCGTTTGATTGTTCTCTTGTCCCTTTTCTTAGGGGCACTTCGTCCGCATCGGTCAGAGCTGGACAGCAACAACAAGGACAACATGGGCAACATGACCAGGTTGGTCAACAACAAGGGCCAGTCTCACCTCAGGAGACTATCCAGGAAGAAGTGATAGTAGAACCAGCGGTTGGACCGCAGTATCCAGATATTCCAGACCCACCCATAGTTCCACCTACCCCTGTGGAAGTGGACACACCAGCCCTTCTGGAGATCATGAGAGGAATGATGGCTGCTCAACAACATCAGATGTTGGCCCAGCAGCGCATACACACTCAGCTACAAGAGCAGAATGTGTTGCTCAACCAAGGATTGCAGACGGCTTTGGAAAGAGGAGTGAGGGCTGATTCAGGAGCATCAGCCAGGTTTTGCAAGTACAACCCCCGCCGTTTCGAGGGCACGGAGGATGCCATTTCAGCAGATGCATGGCTTAAGGATATGGAGGCTATTCTGACAGCGGCTAAGGTACCGGCAGAAGAGCGTGTGGATCTAGTAAAGTTGTTACTTCAGGATCTCGCACGTGATTGGTGGGAATCAGAGGAAGTGGGCATCAGACGTCCTGTGGCTTGGGACGATTTCACTACAAGATTTAAGACTAAGTACTATGGAGTTGTGGCATAGTTTGAGCTACAACAGAAGTTTATTAACCTCAAGCAGGCCGGCAAGACTGTAGATGCTTATACAGCAGAGTTCTACAGATTGAGTAGATTCGCCCCAGAGATGGTAGCAACAGAGCGCCATAGGGCCATGAGGTTTCAGCAAGGGTTTCATCTCGAGCTCTTGCAATTGATAGAGGGGCATAATTACCAAACCTTTGATGAGATGTTGACGACAACTCGAAGGCATGAGCTCACCATTCAGAGGCTTGCGACAAGGACTGGGGGTCAGAAGAGATCCCACAGTCAGATTGAAGGAGGAGGGGGAGCAGCGCCCCGAACAACAGTACCATCCACTGGCATTCGTATCCACGATGTGGCGGTACGAGGACCAGCACCACCCAGGCAGCAGCAGCAACAGCAACAGAGGAAGAACCAGCAACCCCCGACGGGCTGCACTTATTGTAAGAAGATGGGACACACTAGAGATGTGTGTCGGACATTGAATGGACTATGTCTGATATGTGGAAATTCAGACCATCGGGTTACCATATGTCCCATGAATTCGAGGTCAGGAGGACCAGGGCGGCAGTTTCCTGCTCTGCCAGCACCAGGGGCAGGCCAGTATCGAGGACCAGCAGTGGCAGTTAGGCCATTGGCGCAGCGTCCGTTAGTACCGCAGGCTCAGATGTTTCGGCAGCAAGGACCGCCGATGCAGCAACACCAGCATAGACCACCCCAGCATCATCAAGGCAGGGGCCAGCAGCAGTATCAGGCTAGGCTGCAGCATGGAAATCAGCAAGGAGGTCGAGGGCAAGCATTCACTCTGTCCATAGAAGAGGCATTAGCATCGGAAGATGTTGTGGCAGGTAACATTCTCGTCGCCTCATATCCCGCAGTAGCATTGTTTGATTCGGGAGCATCTCATTCATTTATATCTGCACGATTTGCGACACGACTAGGAATGGAGTTCGAGGCATTGCCAGGGAGGTTGAATATACTCACTGGTAATGGGCTCATAGGGATTAATAGAGTTATTTTAGCATGTAGCGTTGTAGTTTACGGGCATTCCTTACCTGCCCGGTTGATAGAATTTCCTGTTAGAAATTTTGACGTTATCTTAGGCATGGACTGGCTGAAAGACAGTCATGCGACAATAGATTGTCGTAGAGGGAATGTATCTTTTGATATTTCAGGCATGAAGAGATTTACCTTAGTCAGATCAGAGGCAACTCAGCAAGAGCAAGGAGTAGTGACGGCAATGGAGGAAGTTCAGATTCCGAAGGTAGTTGAAGAGTTTCTAGACGTATTTCCCGAAGAACTTCCAGGTCTACCACCAGTTAGAGTTATTGAGTTCAGTATAGAATTGGCACCAGGAACTAAACCGATATCAGATCGGGTTTACAGAATGACGGATTCAGAGCAGGCCAAGGTATGTCAGCACATAGAGGAATTGAAGGAGAAGAAGTTCATCCAAGCTAGCGTATCACCATGGGCAGCACCAGTGGTACTTGTGGGAAAGAAGGATGGGTCATCCAGGTTGTGCATTGACTACAGGAAGCTTAACGCGGCAACAGTGAAGAACAAGTACCCATTACCCAGGATCGACGACTTATTTGATCAGTTGAGCAAGGCTAGAGTTTTCTCCAAGATAGATCTTCGTTCAGGGTACCATCAGGTGAGGGTTCGGAAAGAAGATATTCCTAAGACAGCATTCAGGTCGAAGTATGGGCATTATGAATTCTAAGTAATGCCGTTTGATTTGACCAATGCTCCAGCAATATTCATGGATTTGATGAACCGCATCTTTATGCCATATTTAGACCAGTTTTTCGTTGTATTTCTTGATGACATTCTCGTATACTCAGCTAGTGAAGAGGAGCATGAAGACCACCTCAGGAAAGTGTTGTAGGTTCTGAGAGAGAACCAGTTGTATGCCAAGCTCAGCAAGTGTGAGTTTTGGTCGGATCATATTTCATTTTTGGGTCATATCATATCAGGAGCTGGAGTAGCAGTAGATCCCAAGAAGGTAGAAACAGTAGAGAGTTGGCCAGTACCCAAGACCGTAGCAGATATGCGGAGTTTTTTGGGATTGGCAGGATATTACAGAAGGTTTGTGTCAGACTTTGCAAGGCTTTCAGCGCCCATGACCCGCTTGACCCGGAAGGATATGCCATTTGATTGGTCGGCAGAATGTCAGGCATCATTCGAGACCCTGAAGCAGAAGTTGATATCAGCACCTATTCTTACATTGCCAGTTAGACCCGGAGGTTTTACAGTATATTATGATGCGTCAGGTAAAGGACTTGGATGTGTCCTTATGCAACATGGGAAGGTGATAGCGTATGCATCTAGGCAGCTTCGGGACCACGAGAAGAATTATCCAACTCATGATTTGGAGTTAGCGGCAGTAGTATTTGCTCTGAAGCTATGGAGGCATTACTTATATGGTGACCGAGTGGAGATGTACACAGACCATAAAAGTCTGAAGTACATCTTTACTCAGAAGGAATTAAACATGAGGCAGAGAAGATGGCTGGAGTTGATTAAGGATTATGACGTGGAGCTTCAGTATCACCCAGGCAAGGCTAATGTAGTAGCAGACGCTCTCAGCAGGAGAGGCGGCACATTTATGTTGACAACGCAGAAGCATATCTTAGAAGACCTTCAGGAGATGGGCATTGAAGTTATACTTCCTAGTGATGTAGGAGTTCTAACTAGTCTACAAGTCCAATCTGACTTGGTAGGCAGGATCAAGACAGCTCAGGCGCAAGATCCAAGGATTCAGAAGCTTAGGGCAGAATGTGAGTCAGGGCTCAGGAGGGAGATGAGGATTCATGAAGATGGTACACTTAGGTTTGGATCACGTCTATGTGTGCCTAATGGAGATATCAGACAGAAGGTTATGGCAGAAGCTCACAGTTCTCAGTATTCTATTCACCCTGGAGGGACCAAGATGTACCAAGATATCAAGCAACATTTCTGGTGGAACGGGATGAAGAGGGAGATAGCTAGATTTGTTTTCCGTTGCTTGGTATGTCACCAAGTGAAGGCAAAATAGCAGAGGCCAGCTGGGCTATTGCAACCGCTTCCTATTCCGGAATGGAAATAGGAGCATATTACAATAGACTTTGTGACCGGTTTACCGAGATCACCAAGTGGTAAGGACGCTATTTGGGTAATAGTGGACCGACTTACGAAGGTAGCACACTTTCTTCCTTTCAGAGTAAGGCAATCTACAGAAAAGATGGCCGAATTATATATGCAATAGATAGTCAGACAGCATGGAGTCCCTGTCAGTATTGGGTCGGATCGAGATACCCGCTTTACATCGTATTTCTGGAAGAGCTTACATCATAGTCTAGGTACCAAGTTAAGATTTAGCACGGCCTACCATCCGCAGACGGATGGGCAATCAGAAAGAACGATTCAGACTTTAGAAGATATGTTACGAGCTTGCACTATAAATTTTGGAGGGTCTTGGGAGAGTCACCTGCACTTGGTCGAGTTCTCATACAACAATAGTTATCAAGCTAGTATCCAGATGGCGCCATTTGAAGCATTATATGGTAAGAAGTGCAGGTCACCGCTTGCATGGGATGATATCGGGGAGAGGAAGATGCTAGGCCCAGAAATGATTATTCAGACGGTTGAAGTAATTAAGGGAATTAGAGAGCGACTTCGAGTTGCGCAGGATCGGCATCGTCATTGGGCGGACCAGCATCGTAGGCCGTTAGAATTCTCTGTTAGGGACCACGTATTCTTGCGGATCTCACCTACTCGTAGGGTCATTAGATTTGGCGTTCGCAGGAAATTGAGTCCGCGGTACGTGGGCCCATTTGTGATCCTTGATCGGATAGGCGATGTTGCTTATCGTTTATCACTCCCACCTTCGTTACGAGAGGTGCATGACGTATTTCATGTATCTCAATTACGTAGGTATGTATCAGACCCAAGCCATGTCCTCGATCATTCTGAGCTGGTTGTTGGTACCAACCTGTCTTACGAGGAACAGCCTGTGTCTATTTTGGACTGAAGAGAGAAGATACTCAAGAACCGAACAATTAGTCATGTCCGTGTTGCTTGGGGTCATCACTCCTTGGGAGAGTCAACGTGGGAACGTGAGGATGATATCCGATCATGGTATCCACACCTGTTTGACTCACAAGGTATATCTCTTTCTGTATACCTTGGTTGTCTTGATTCTTCATGCTTATCGCCTTATGGGTAGAACTGATTGATGGATTTACATATATAGTATAACTTTTGATATGGTAAAAATGATTGCTTGCTCACTAGAATTGCTTGATCACTAGAATTGCTTGTATTAGTTAGCTCCGATATTTCTACCTGCTTGGATTTGAAATTCCGAGGACGGAATTTTTCTAAGGTGGGTAGAGATGTCACTCCCCGTTCCTGGAATGCGTATTTTTATACATGTAAAACTCATGTATATTTATTTAGTATTTATCATGTATTATTCTGTAGTTAAATTCCTTTAAATTTTTATGTTAATTAATTATCTGCTCTTTAAATTCCATGTTAATTTATTTTTTGCAATTATATTTCTACAATTTTATTACCTGCATTTTATTTGTTGCTTTAGTCTTAGTGGGTTTCGGCTTGGATGGATCTGTGCAACCCGGCCCACTAACTCCCACCTACCACCACCCTTCCTATTTAAAGCATCCTTCTCCTTCTCTCTCTTCATTACTTCATTCTCACCATTACTTCTTCTTCTTCCTCTCATTTACTCTCCACCACCTACCAGCACCAGTAGGCTAGTGCAAACTTGCTCCTTCTCTACCCATTTTTATGGTTCATTTGCCTTCTTCTTGTGATTCCAAAAGAGATTAGTTCTTAGCATTTTTGATTTCTACGGCTGGTTTTCTCTAGATCTAAGTTATAGCATTTCGGCTGTTCATGGGTTCTTGGTCCACCAACTTAGCGTGTATTTCTGGCACTGGAACAAGGCTCCATGAGACTTGGAGTTTGGAAGATGTTTCACGCACACGTTCTTACGTGCTCGCGTAAACATCAGCCCAGTCACGCACACGTCTATACGTGTTTGCGTGTATTTTTAGTCACGCTAACGTTCTCATGAGCATGCGTGTATTTTAGTCACGCTCATGTCTGTGCGTGTCTGCGTGACTTTTGAGTTACGTCCACTCTGTGCGTGCGTGTATTTTTAGTCACGCTCGCATTTGAGTGCGTGTATTTTCAGTCACGCTCGCGTTGTCTGCGTGAATTTTGAGTCACGCTCCTGTCTTTGTACTGCACGCGTGACTTTTCACGCTCATGTCCTTGAGCTTGCGTGCGTGACTTTTCACGATCATATTGTACGTGACTTTGGCGTGCGTGACTTTTCATGCTGTGCGTGCGTGCGTGAATTATTTGTCACGCTCACACGCTCACGTTGCCAGCACGCATCACTTGTCACGCATCACTTGTCACACCTCACTGTTCATGCTCACGCTTACCAGAGTGTACTACTTTTTACGCTCGCTCCTTCATGCCAGACTGGGCGTACTTTTCACGCATACGATTCTTGCGTGACTTTTGGACTTAGCTTAGACTTGTTAGCATGGCTTCATGACTTGGGAGTTTCATTTGTTCTATATTTTATTCATTTAATGTTGGCATGATAATTCCCTATTATATCCTTACGCCTTTTTGCATGAATCCGAAAATCTTAGCATGTTAATATTTTAATACCTATGGTCGTGTATTAGTGCCTAGTGTCTGGATTGGTATATGGATATCCAGTGAGACTGGAACTTGACCTCGAGAGTTATAGACTCGACCCTATTTGATGCTAAATAACTTTCATGCCTTGTTACCTTTTATGACGATGGTTATCTTAACTAATTGATCATGTGTTCCTAGTTGGAACTAAGAGACTGGCTAGTCGTCTTATTGAAATAAATGAATGAGACACGTTCATGTCATGAACTATTGTAATCGACTGGCTGATCCCGAATATTAACATACATGCACATGCAGGCTTCAATCTATTTATTTATTTATTTAGTTATTTATTTATTTTCTACAAAAGAAGCATGTGTACTTTATGATCAAGGCATGATTACCGTGGTTAGATTTGATTGTTGCATTACGCTATGTAAGACCTGCAACCTAACCGTACTGGTATCGTTGTAGAGTTGTGCATATCGTACCCCGTACGAAAGTACTCATTTGAATGACCATGATCCACGGCATGGGATTTCACTCAACGTAGGGAATATTAAGTTAAATAAAATAATGATTGCATGGAGAGAATGAATTCCCGAGTTCTTACATGGTAGCCCCCTTGGGACAAGTAGTACCCGACGGGCCGGCTAGTTCCCACAGATACTGTAAATCTGCCACACGGGCAGGAAACAGTATCTGCTTTTATTATTATGGTATATTGTATATTGACGGGCGTCCTGCTAGGACTCGTCTAATTTATGTATGGCGCACATGATTGACTGGATAGACTAGCCTTGCTCGCACATAGTAAGAACTGAGAAATCTTTATTGCATTATTCCAGGATAACATGGGACTCACAATAGCAAGCCGTAGAATTTGATTGGCCGTTCAAGATGATTTGTTTGTGTACTGTACTACTCTGTTACCTAACTGGGATAATCAGAATGTCAGGACATGATGGCCAACTTCTGTCCTTGTTTGGTTGGGAGGTTGGTTCGAAGTGTCGTGATGTGATGTGAATCCTAGTAGCAAGCAGAGATCTATTATTATATTCTTTTACTTACTGGTTTTTGTCCTTCATATCGTCCTTCCTTGTGGTACTTGCTATTAGAGGTCTAACCTCTCTGGTTTTGCATGGCCAGATTTAGAGTCGGTTCCCGAGGATCCAGCGTACTTCTACCTCCGAGATGGTCAATACTAGAGGCATGATTGTATGAGGACTCGAGTGGGTTCCTTACTTCACCGCTCGTTTTGTTATTTACCTTTATACTTTGCCGTTTGGCACCGACATGTTAGTCGGATTATCTTGTTCTTACTTTTACATAATTGTAATTAAGTCAGACTGCAGCTGATAACAATTATGTATACTTGCTATATCATCTGGCTATGTTTTGTAAAGCCAGATCTCAAGAACATTTTGACTGAGCGTTTGGGACGCCTTACTGCTTTATCTTATATGTTATCTATTACTGTTTCCTTGTTTGAATGATTGAGACAATAGATGTGAAATGACCATAGTAAGACCTTTATGTAGTATGCACCCCTTCGTCTGGTTAGACAGCATTGATCGTATTATACGGTATTTATCTACCCGTAATACGTACCTGGCTGAGTCATTCCCCCGCTCTCCAGTATTCTGGTTCTGGGGCGTGACAAGGTTTTAGTGGTGGCCCATGCAGGTCTGATTTCAGACTTGTGGGGTGTTTTTGATTTATAGGATGTCTCAATCACACATGTTTCTCCTTGATCTCCTGATTCGTTATTCTCAACTCTCGCTTGACATTCCGGTATCCTTTGACTTTATTGATCCTTCATGTCCGGTCGTTTGATTATTCTCTTGTCCCTTTTCTTAGGGGTACTTCGTTCGCATCGGTCAGAGCTGGACAGCAACAACAAGGGCAACATGGGCAACATGACCAGGTTGGTCAACAACAAGGGCCAGTCTCACCTCAGGAGACTATCCAGGAAGAAGTAATAG
The DNA here is from genome assembly GCA_029216955.1 of Iris pallida. Taxonomy (NCBI): domain Eukaryota; kingdom Viridiplantae; phylum Streptophyta; class Magnoliopsida; order Asparagales; family Iridaceae; genus Iris; species Iris pallida. The sequence continues at coordinate 2,925,738 of JANAVB010042015.1, forward strand.
TAGAACCAGCGGTTGGACCGCAGTATCCAGATATTCCAGACCCACCCATAGTTCCACCTACCCCTGTGGAAGTGGACACACCAGCCCTTCTGGAGATCATGAGAGGAATAATAGCTGATCAGCAACATCAGATGTTGGTCCAGCAGCGCATACACACTCAGCTACAAGAGCAGAATGTGTTGCTCAACCAAGGATTGCAGACGGCTTTGGAAAGAGGAGTGAGGGCTGATTCAGGAGCATCAGCCAGGTTTTGTAAATACAAGCCCCGCCGTTTCGAGGGCACGGAGGATGCCATTTCAACAGATGCATGGCTTAAGGATATGGAGGCTATACTGACAGCGGCTAAGGTACCGGCAGAAGAGCGTGTGGATCTAGTAAAGTTGTTACTTCAGGATCTCGCACGTGATTGGTGGGAATCAGAGGAAGTAGACTTCAGACGTCCTGTAGCTTGGGACGATTTCACTACAAGATTCAAGACTAAGTACTATGGAGTTGTGGCGCAGTTTGAGCTACAACAGAAGTTTATCAACCTCAGGCAGGCCGGTAAGACTGTAGAGGCTTATGCAGCAGAGTTCTGCAGATTGAGTAGATTCGCCCCAGAGATGGTAGCAACAGAGCGCCATAGGGCCATGAGGTTTCAGCAAGGATTTTATCTCGAGCTCTTACAATTGATAGAGGAACACAATTACCAAACCTTTGATGAGATGTTGACGGCAACTCGAAGGCATGAGCTCCCCATTCAGAGGCTTACGACAAGGACTGGGGGTCAGAAGAGATCCCACAGTCAGATTGAAGGAGGAGGGGGAGCAGCGCCCCGAACAACAGCACCATCCACTGGCATTCGTATCCACGATGTGGCGGTACGAGGACCAGTACCACCCAGGCAGCAGCAGCAACAGCAACAGTGGAAGAACCAGCAACCCCCGGCGGGCTGCACTTATTGTGAGAAGATGGAACACACTAGAGATGTGTGTCGGACATTGAATGGACTATGTCTGATATGTAGAAATTTAGACCATCGGGTTACCACATGTCCCATGAATTCGAGGTCAGGAGGACCGGGGCAGCAGTTTCCTGCTCTGCCAGCACCAGGGGCAGGCCAGTATCGAGGACCAGAGTGGCAGTTAGGCCATTGGCGCAGCGTCCGTTAGTACCGCAGGCTCAGATGTTTCGGCAGCAAGGACCGCCGATGCAGCAACACCAGCATAGACCACCCCAGCATCATCAAGGCAGGGGCCAGCAGCAGCATCAGACTAGGCCGCAGCATGGGAATCAGCAAGGAGGTCGAGGGCAAGTATTCACTCTGTCCATGGAAGAGGCATTGGCATCGGGAGATGTTGTGGCAGGTAATATTCTCGTCGCCTCATATCCCGCAGTAGCATTGTTTGATTCGGGAGCATCCCATTCATTTATATCTGCACGATTTACGACACGACTAGGAATGGAGTTCGAGGCATTGCCAGGGAGGTTGAATATACTCACTGGTAATGGGCTCGTAGGGGTTAGTAGAGTTATTTTAGCATGTAGCGTTGTAGTTTGCGGGCATTCCTTACCTGCCCGGTTGATAGAATTTCCTGTTGGAAATTTCGACGTTATCTTAGGCATAGACTGGCTGAAAGACAGTCATGCGACAATAGATTGTCGTAGAGGGAATGTATCTTTTGATATTCCAGGCATGAAGAGATTTACCTTAGTCAGATCAGAGGCAACTCAGCAAGAGCAGGGAGTAGTGACGACAATGGAGGAAGTTCAGATTTCGAAGGTAGTTGAAGAGTTTCTAGACGTATTTCCCGAAGAACTTCCAGGTCTACCACCAGTTAGAGTTATTGAGTTCAGTATAGAATTGGCACCAGGAACTAAACCGATATCAGATCGAGTTTACAGAATGGCGGATTCAGAGCAGGCCAAGGTATGTCAGCACATAGAGGAATTGAAGGAGAAGAAGTTCATCCAAGCTAGCGTATCACCATGGGCAGCACCAGTGGTACTTGTGGAAAAGAAGGATGGGTCATCCAGGTTGTGCATTGACTACAGGAAGCTTAACGCGGCAACAGTGAAGAACAAGTACCCATTACCCAGGATCGACGACTTATTTGATCAGTTGAGCAAGGCTAGAGTTTTCTCCAAGATAGATCTTCGTTCAGGGTACCATCAGGTGAGGGTTCGGAAAGAAGATATTCCCAAGACATCATTCAGGTCAAATTATGGGCATTATGAATTCTTAGTAATACCGTTTGGTTTGACCAATTCTCCAGCAATATTCATGGATTTGATGAACCGCATCTTTATGCCGTATTTAGACCAGTTTGTCATTGTGTTTCTTGATGACATTCTCGTATACTCAGCTAGTGAAGAGGAGCATGAAGACCACCTCAGGAAAGTGTTGCAGGTTCTGAGAGAGAACCAGTTGTATGCCAAGCTCAGCAAGTGTGAGTTTTGGTCGGATCACATTTAATTTTTGGGTCATATCATATCAGGAGCTGGAGTAGCAGTAGATCCCAAGAAGGTCGAAATAGTAGAGAGTTGGCCAGTACCCAAGACCGTAGCAGATGTGCGGAGTTTCTTAGGATTGGCAGGATATTACAGAAGATTTGTGTCAGACTTTGCAAGGCTTTCAGCGCCCATGACCCGCTTGACCCGGAAGGATGTGTCATTTGATTGGTCGGCAGAATGTCAGGCATCATTCGAGACCCTGAAGCAGAAGTTGATATCATCACCTATTCTTACATTGCCAGTTGGACCCGGAGGTTTTACAGTATATTGTGATGCGTCAGGTAAAGGACTTGGATGTGTCCTTATGCAACATGGAAAGGTGATAGCGTATGCATCTAGGCAGCTTCGGGACCACGAGAAGAATTACCCAACTCATGATTTGGAGTTAGCGGCAGTAGTATTTACTCTGAAGCTATGGAGGCATTACTTATATGGTGACCGAGTGGAGATGTACACAGACCATAAAAGTCTGAAGTACATCTTTACTCAGAAGGAATTAAACATGAGGCAGAGAAGATGGCTGGAGTTGATTAAGGATTATGACGTGGAGCTTCAGTATCACCCAGGCAAGGCTAATGTAGTAGCAGACGCTCTCAGCAGGAGAGGCGGCGCATTTATGTTGACAACGCAGAAGCATATCTTAGAAGACCTTCAGGAGATGGGCATTAAAGTTATACTTCCTAGTGATGTAGGAGTTCTAACTAGTCTACAAGTCCAATCTGACTTGGTAGGCAGGATCAAGGCAGCTCAGGCGCAAGATTCAAGGATTCAGAAGCTTAGGGCAGAATGTAAGTCAGGGCTCAGGAGTGGGATGAGGATTCATGAAGATGGTAAACTTAGGTTTGGATCATGTCTATGTGTGCCTAATGGAGATATCAGACAGGAGGTTATGGCAGAAGCTCACAGTTCTCAGTATTCTATTCACCCTGGAGGGACCAAGATGTACCAAGATATCAAGCAACATTTCTGGTGGAACGGGATGAAGAGGGAGATAGCTAGATTTGTTTTCCATTGCTTGGTATGTCAGCAAGTGAAGGCAGAACAGCAGAGGCCAGCTGGGCTATTGCAACCGCTTCCTATTCCGGAATGGAAATGGGAGCATATTACAATGGACTTTGTGACCGGTTTACCGAGATCACCAAGTGGTAAGGACGCTATTTGGGTAATAGTGGACCGACTTACGAAGGTAGCACACTTTCTTCCTTTCAGAGTAGGGCAATCTACAGAAAAGTTGGCAGAATTATATATGCAACAGATAGTCAGGCAGCATGGAGTCCCTGTCAGTATTGTGTCGGATCGAGATACCCGCTTTACATCGTATTTCTGGAAGAGCTTACATCATAGTCTGGGTACCAAGTTAAGATTTAGCACGGCCTACCATCTGCAGACGGATGGGCAATCAGAAAGAACGATTCAGACTTTAGAAGATATGTTACGAGCTTGCACTCTAGATTTTGGAGGGTCTTGGGAGAGTCACCTACACTTGGTCGAGTTCTCATACAACAATAGTTATCAAGCTAGTATCCAGATGGCGCCATTCGAAGCATTATATGGTAAGAAGTACAGGTCACCGCTTGCATAGGATGATATCGGGGAGAGGAAGATGCTATGCCCAGAAATGATTATTCAGACGGTTGAAGTAATTAAGGGAATTAGAGAGCGACTTCGAGTTGCGCAGGATCGGCATCGTCATTGGGCGGACCAGCATCGTAGGCCGTTAGAATTCTCTGTTGCGGATCACGTATTCTTGCGGATCTCACCTACTCGTGGGGTCATTAGATTTGGCGTTCGCGGGAAATTGAGTCCGCGGTACGTGGGCCCATTTGTTATCCTTGATCGGATAGGCGATGTTGCTTATCATTTATCACTCCCACCTTCGTTACGAGAGGTGCATGACATATTTCATGTATCTCAATTACGTAGGTATGTATCGGACCCAAGCCATGTCCTCGATCATTCTGAGCTGGTTGTTGGTACCAACCTGTCTTATGAGGAACAGCCTGTGTCCATTTTGGACCGAAGAGAGAAGATACTCAAGAACCGAACAATTAGTCTTGTCCGTGTTGCTTGGGGTCATCACTCCTTGGGAGAGTCAACGCGGGGACGTGAGGATGATATCCGATCACGGTATCCACACCTGTTTGACTCACAAGGTATATCTCTTTCTGTATACCTTGGTTGTCTTGATTCTTCATGCTTATCGCCATATGGGTAGAACTGATTGATGGATTTACATATATAGTACTTACTTTTGATATGGTAAAAATGATTGCTTGCTCACTAGAATTGCTTGATCACTAGAATTGCTTGTATTAGTTAGCTCCGATATTTCTACCTGCTTGGATTTGAAATTCCGAGGACGGAATTTTTCTAAGGTGGGTAGAGATGTCAATCCCCGTTTCCGGAATACGTATTTTTATACATGTACAACTCATGTGTATTTATTTAGTATTTATCATGTATTATTCTGTATTTAAATTCCTTTAAATTTTCATGTTAATTAATTATCTGCTCTTTAAATTCCATGTTAATTTATTTCCTGTAATTATATTTCTGCAATTTTATTACCTGCATTTTATTTGTTGCTTTAGTCTTAGTGGGTTTCGGCTTGGATGGATCTGTGCAACCCGGCCCACTAACTCCCACCTACCACCACCCTTCCTATTTAAAGCATCCTTCTCCTTCTCTCTCCTCATTACTTCATTCTCACCATTACTTCTTCTTCTTCCTCTCATTTACTCTCCACCACCTACCAGCAACAGTAGGCAAGTGCAAACTTGCTCCTTCTCTACCCATTTTTATGGTTCATTTGCCTTCTTCTTGTGATTCCAAGAGAGATTAGTTCTTAGCATTTTTGATTTCTACGGCTGGTTTTCTCTAGATCTAAGTTATAGCATTTCGGCTGTTCATGGGTTCTTGGTCCACCAACTTAGCGTGTATTTCTGGCACTGGAACAAGGCTCCATGAGACTTGGAGTTTGGGAGATGTTTCACGCACACGTTCTTACGTGCTCGCGTAAACATCAGCCCAGTCACGCACACGTCTATACGTGTTTGCGTGTATTTTCAGTCACGCTAACGTTCTCATGAGCGTGCGTGTATTTTAGTCACGCTCATGTCTGTGCGTGTCTGCGTGACTTTTGAGTTATGTCCACTTTGTGCGTACGTGTATTTTTAGTCACGCTCGCATTTGAGTGCGTGTATTTTCGGTCACGCTCGCGTTGTCTGCGTGAATTTTGAGTCACGCTCCTGTCTTTGTACTGCGTGCGTGACTTTTCACGCTCATGTCCCTGAGCTTGCGTGCGTGACTTTTTACGATCACATTGTGCGTGACTTTGGCGTGCGTGACTTTTCACGCTGTGCGTGCGTGCGTGAATTATTTGTCACGCTCACACGCTCACGTTGCCAGCACGCATCACTTGTCACGCATCACTTGTCACACCTCACTGTTCACGCTCACGCTTACCAGAGTGTACTATTTTTTACGCTCGCTCCTTCATGCCAGACTGGGCGTACTTTTCACGCATACGATTCTTGCGTGACTTTTGGACTTAGCTTAGACTTGTTAGCATGGCTTCCTGACTTGGGAGTTTCATTTGTTCTATATTTTATTCATTTAATGTTGGCATAATAATTCCCTATTATATCCTTACGCCTTTTTGCATGAACCCGAAAATCTTAGCATGTTAATATTTTAATACCTATGGTCGTGTATTAGTGCCAAGTGTCTGGATTGGTATATGGATATCCAGTGAGACTGGAACTTGACCTCGAGAGTTATAGACTCGACCCTATTTGATGCTAAATAACTTTCATGCCTTGTTACCTTTTATGACGATGGTTATCTTAACTAATTGATCATGCGTTCCTAGTTGGAACTAAGTGTCACGCCCCAGAACCAGAATACTAGAGAGCGGGGGCAGACATAGCCAGCTACGTATATTGAAATGGATTCCATCTCGTTATACGGTCACGGCTGTCTAGATACATGAGGGTTTAACTACAAGCCAACAGTCTCTTAAGGTCATGAACAAGCCTAGTGTCTCAATCACAAGCAAGTAAATGAATGTTACAAGATGTATGATCATTAAATATACAATAATAAGGCGTCCCAAACATTACATATTCAGCTGATCATGAAGCTAGTCGTTACAAAATGTCAGGACTAGCAAGAGTTTAGTCATACATGATCAACCCTAGGATCTGTTAATCATGTTACAGCCCGTAGGCAGACAGTAAGTAAAGTGCAATCGAGCTAAACAGGTGCTCGTCGGCTAAACGCCTCAAAAGAATATTTTTACAATAAAGTGGAAGATCAAAAATAAACCCACTCGTTGCCAGGGTTCCGTCTAGTGGCCACCATCTGGCTGGAAGGTCGGTAGATCCTCTGGAGCTGCTCCGAAATCTGGCCATACAAAACCAGCTGGGTCAGACCCCAGAAAGAGCAAGTGCCACAAAGGAAGCTTCACTTAGGAACTAAAACCAGCAATCAGCACAAGATATAAATAAAAGTAAGAACTGGAAATAAAGAAAATACATCAGGATGATATACGACGAGATAACCATGGAACTATTCAGATAACCAGGTTACAACCCGTAAACCAAACAAGGACCGGGGTTGTAACCCTTTGTCTGAACAGAACTTGGAATTCACACCATTTATCGGTAAAATAAATAAATACAGGCATTCAGGTCATGCAGTAATCTGGATCAGGGCAAGACTAGACTGGTTAGACTCCATCCAATCATTTCACGGCCAAGCAAGAACTACGGCTTGATACATTAACTAACTAGGGTTGTCACAAGCCTAATTACTAACAAGATGCAGTGAGATTACTCCACAGCCACAAGCCCTGCAGACTATCCAGGTTACCCAGGACGAAAGATTAGGATTGAATTCAGGTGGGTACATCGTCCAGGAAACGCATGTACCCTTAAGTAGCTTGAAGGGTGCAACACATGACAGTGTGCTGGAAATGTGCCCTACTCGACGGCAGGCTACAGATCCCAAGCGCGCCCAGGTAACGGGATTGCCTGTAGCTGGGAGATCTCTTCATGACTACTGTATTAATCTAGTTATTAGCCTTAGTCCATTTCAGTAGGTACTCCTGACCGTGGTACTCAGGAGCTCCCTCCCTAGACATGATGCAAGACAGGACTGGTTTATTTGTACAAGCACAATCGCCCACGGTGTCCAGGATGTTCATTCTTGTCAGGTCAGGTCATGTCAGGTAGCCGTCGCAACAGGAACATGAGAAGGCGTAAGGATATAAAATGGACGTAAAATATCTAATAAAGGAGTTACAAAACATGGGCAATTAATGATAAATAATAGTACACAGGAACATGAGAAGGTCATGCGGCTCAGTCATATGCAGCCAGGAAAGGAGGTGGCACATGCGGCTGGAATTAATCGAGATCATGCGGCCCGGACTCAGAAGTTCATGCGGCCAGGGTCTAGGGTTCTCATGCGGCTCGGGGATCAGGGCCTATGCGGCTGGCAAGTGCTTGAGTTCATGCGGTTCAGGGAGGTGAGCGCATATGCGGCTCGAATTAAAAAGGGGTCTTCATGCGGCTGATGGTGAACTTAAGTCCATGCGGCTCACATAGCAAAACCCATGCGGCCCGGAAGAAGTGAGGGCGCATGAGGCTGGGTCAATGCGATGGCTTATGCGGCTGGGGCGAGGGAAACAGTTGCATATGCGGCTCAGAAGGGAAGAGTACTCATGCAGCTGCGGGGAGCAATGCCTATGCGGCCAGCGGAAAGGGCGCATGCGGCTGCGGAGTTCAGAACTTATGCGGCTGGGAATTGAGCGAGTTATGCGGCTAAGTAAGTCTGACTCTCACGCGGCTCAAGAACTTCCAGTCATGCGGCTGGATAGAACACTTGCCGCATGAATATTCATGCGGTCAAGTCAAGCACTGTTTATCTTCTCCAAAATTTCAGAGAAAAAGAACACCATGAGAGCCAAGTCTTCAAGCTCCATAACTCCATCATCCGGAGCCTAAATCCGAACTTCCATAGGTTAAAATGGGGTAGAACGAAATTCTCTACAACATGGAACCATCAAAACTCAAAAATAACAAGATTAAGTAGATCAAAACCCAAGAAATCCGAAAATAATGCAAACTTAGATCTACAAGAATCTAGCCATGGAAATTGGAAAAGCCGAGTACTAAAGTGCTTTATAACGTAGTAAAGAAGAGAATAGAGCAATAAAATCAGAGTTCCTCCATGAAGCAAGTTGCACTTGCCTAGACCTCTCTCTTCTCTCTCTGGTAGATAAGAAAGTAATGGGGAAGAAGAAGATGAGTAATGAAGAGAGAGAATAGAGAGAATGGATTAATAAATACAATGGTGGTGGTAGGTAGGGGTTCATATTGGTTCATATTGAACCAAAGAAAACTGAGCCAAGCCGAACCAACCCAAGAAAATAACCAAGCCAAGCCAAGAAGGAATTAAGCAAGAAAATCATACAATATAAGAATAAAATACGTACACGTATTCCAAGAATACGAAATACGAACACAGGCATTACAACTCTACCCACCTTAAAAGAATTCCGTCCTCGAAATTTAATCAAGAGGCTAGAGGAGCAATGATAAGCTACATTAATCATAGGCAAGCTATACTAGTCAATCAATCAAGCAATCAATCATGCAAGCAAGGAATCGAAGACATGAGGCATAAGAAGGACATTATACCTCACGAGTCAAACAAGTCGGGATATCGCGATCGGATATCATCCTCACGCTCCCATGTTGACTTCCCCAAAGAGTGATGACCCCAAGCAACTCGGACTAACTTGATAGTCTTGTTCTTGAGGATCTTCTCTCTCCGGTCCAATATAGACACGGGCCTCTCCTCGTACGAAAGGTTGGTACCAACAACCAATTCCGAATGATCCAGGATGTGGCTCGGGTCTGGGATATACCGTCGTAATTGGGATACATGGAACACGTCATGCACCTCGCTTAGCAACGGCGGAAGAGCGAGACGATATGATACATCTCCTACTCGCTCCAGAATGTCGAACGGTCCTATATACCTAGGACTAAGCTTTCCCCGTACGCCGAAACGAATGACGTCACGGTTAGGCAAAATCCTCAGGAATACATGATCGTCGACCGAAAACTCGAGAGGGCGCCAATGAGAATCAGCCCAATGGCGCTGGCGATCTTGGGCAACTCGAAGATGATCTCTGACTCTCCTGACCACCTCAACTGTCTGAGCGATCATTTCCGGACCAAGCATCTGCCTCTCTCCAACATCATCCCAAGCTAGCGGGGATCTGCACTTCCTACCATACAGTGCCTCGAACGGTGCCATCTGGATACTGGCCTGGAAACTGTTGTTGTACGAGAATTCCACCAGGTGTAAGTAATCTTCCCATGAACCACCGAAGTCAAGTGTGCAAGACCGCAACATGTCTTCAAGAGTCTGGATCGTACGTTCCGACTGGCCATCTGTCTGCGGATGATATGCTGAACTGAACTGGAGACGAGTCCCCAAACTCTCTTGTAAGCTACGCCAAAAGTGAGACGTAAATCTTGAATCTCGGTCCGAGGTGATACTGACTGGCACACCGTGCAATCTGATAATCTGCCTGAGGTACATCTCTGCTAGCTGAGCCGTCGACTGACCAACTCTGAATGGAAAAAAGTGAGCCACTTTCGTGAGCCGATCAACTATAACCCAGATAGCATCTCTACCAGCTGGGGATCTAGGTAATCCAGTCACGAAATCCATGGTCATATGCTCCCACTTCCATTCTGGAATCGGCAAGGGCTGAAGAAGTCCAGCGGGTCTCTGATGTTCGGTTTTAACTTGTTGGCAAACCAAACACCGAGAGACAAATCGAGCTATCTCCCGCTTCATGCCATTCCACCAGAAGTGCTGACGGATATCTCGGTACATCTTTGTACTGTCAGGATGGATGGAATACTGAGAACTGTACGCCTCTGACATGATCTCCTGCCTGATATCTCCACTGGGTACACAAAGACGCTTTCCATGTCGAAGTGTACCGTCCTCATGAATGCATAGCTCTGGTCTTTGACCTGCCAAGCACTCTGCTCTGAGTCGCTGAAGCTTGGAATCTGTTGACTGCGCCATCCGGATCCTCTCGACTATAGTGGATTGAACTCGCATACTGGCCATCAATGCTACACTGGAAGGGAGAACAACTTCTATACCCATCTTCTGAAGATCTGCTAACAGCTCTGGTTGTGCTGTTAGGAAATAAACTCCGGCTCTCCTGCTCAAAGCATCTGTAACAACGTTGGCCTTCCCAGGATGATACTGCAAGTTGATATCATAATCCATAAGAAGCTCCAGCCATCTCCTCTGACGCAAGTTTAGATCCTTCTGGGTGAAAACATACTTCAGACTCTTGTGGTTGGTAAAAATCTCCACCCTATCTCCATACAAGTAGTGCCTCCACAACTTAAGTGCAAACACCACTGCTGCCAGCTCCAAGTCATGGGTTGGGTAATTCCTCTCATGATCACGAAGTTGTCGTGACGCATAAGCTATTACCTTCCCATGCTGCATCAGAACACATCCTAAACTTCTGCCCGAAGCGTCACAATACACTGAGAATCCTCCGGTTCCATCTGGAAGCGTGAGAATAGGAGCTGTTATCAGGCCTCGCTTCAACTGCTCAAAAGAACTCTGACACTCTGCTGTCCGAGGACGGAATTTTTCTAAGGTGGGTAGAGATGTCACTCCCCGTTCCCGGAATACGTATTTTTATATATGTACAACTCATGTGTATTTATTTAGTATTTATCATGTATTATTCTGTATTTAAATTCCTTTAAATTTTTATGTTAATTAATTATCTGCTCTTTAAATTCCATGTTAATTTATTTCCTGCAATTATATTTCTGTAATTTTATTACCTGCATTTTATTTGTTGCTTTAGTCTTAGTGGGTTTCGGCTTGGATGGATCTGTGCAACCCGGCCCACTAACTCCCACCTACCACCACCCTTCCTATTTAAAGCATCATTCTCCTTCTCTCTCCTCATTACTTCATTCTCACCATTACTTCTTCTTCTTCCTCTCATTTACTCTCCACCACCTACCAGCAGCAGTAGGCAAGTGCAAACTTGCTCCTTCTCCACCCATTTTTATGGTTCATTTGCCTTCTTCTTGTGATTCCAAGAGAGATTAGTTCTTAGCATTTTTGATTTCTACGGCTGGTTTTCTCTAGATCTAAGTTATAGCATTTCGGCTGTTCATGGGTTCTTGGTCCACCAACTTAGCGTGTATTTCTGGCACTGGAACAAGGCTCCATGAGACTTGGAGTTTGGGAGATGTTTCACGCACACGTTCTTACGTGCTCGCGTAAACATCAGCCCAGTCACGCACACGTCTATACGTGTTTGCGTGTATTTTCAGTCACGCTAACGTTCTCATGAGCGTGCGTGTATTTTAGTCACGCTCATGTCTGTGCGTGTCTGCGTGACTTTTGAGTTACGTCCACTTTGTGCGTACGTGTATTTTTAGTCACGCTCGCATTTGAGTGCGTGTATTTTCGGTCACGCTCGCGTTGTCTGCGTGAATTTTGAGTCACGCTCCTGTCTTTGTACTGCGTGCGTGACTTTTCACGCTCATGTCCCTGAGCTTGCGTGCGTGACTTTTCACGATCACATTGTGCGTGACTTTGGCGTGCGTGACTTTTCACGCTGTGCGTGCGTGCGTGAATTATTTGTCACGCTCACACGCTCACGTTGCCAGCACGCATCACTTGTCACGCATCACTTGTCACACCTCACTGTTCACGCTCACGCTTACCAGAGTGTACTATTTTTTACGCTCGCTCCTTCATGCCAGACTGGGCGTACTTTTCACGCATACGATTCTTGCGTGACTTTTGGACTTAGCTTAGACTTGTTAGCATGGCTTCCTGACTTGGGAGTTTCATTTGTTCTATATTTTATTCATTTAATGTTGGCATGATAATTCCCTATTATATCCTTACGCCTTTTTGCATGAACCCGAAAATCTTAGCATGTTAATATTTTAATACCTATGGTCGTGTATTAGTGCCAAGTGTCTGGATTGGTATATGGATATCCAGTGAGACTGGAACTTGACCTCGAGAGTTATAGACTCGACCCTATTTGATGCTAAATAACTTTCATGCCTTGTTACCTTTTATGACGATGGTTATCTTAACTAATTGATCATGCGTTCCTAGTTGGAACTAAGTGTCACGCCCCAGAACCAGAATACTAGAGAGCGGGGGCAGACATAGCCAGCTACGTATATTGAAATGGATTCCATCTCGTTATACGGTCACGGCTGTCTAGATACATGAGGGTTTAACTACAAGCCAACAGTCTCTTAATGTCATGAACAAGCCTAGTGTCTCAATCACAAGCAAGTAAATGAATGTTATAAGATGTATGATCATTAAATATACAATAATAAGGCGTCCCAAACATTACATATTCAGCTGATCATGAAGCTAGTCGTTACAAAATGTCAGGACTAGCAAGAGTTTAGTCATACATGATCAACCCTAGGATCTGTTAATCATGTTACAGCCCGTAGGCAGACAGTAAGTAAAGTGCAATCGAGCTAAACAGGTGCTCGTCGGCTAAACGCCTCAAAAGAATATTTTTACAATAAAGTGGAAGATCAAAAATAAACCTACTCGTTGCCAGGGTTCCGTCTAGTGGCCACCATCTGGCTGGAAGGTCGGTAGATCCTCTGGAGCTACTCCGAAATCTGGCCATACAAAACCAGCTGGGTCAGACCCCAGAAAGAGCAAGTGCCACAAAGGAAGCTTCACTTAGGAACTAAAACCAGCAATCAGCACAAGATATAAATAAAAGTAAGAACTGGAAATAAAGAAAATACATCAGGATGATATACGACGAGATAACCATGGAACTATTCAGATAACCAGGTTACAACCCGTAAACCAAACAAGGACCGGGGTTGTAACCCTTTGTCTGAACAGAACTTGGAATTCACACCATTTATCGGTAAAATAAATAAATACAGGCATTCAGGTCATGCAGTAATCTGGATCAGGGCAAGACTAGACTGGTTAGACTCCATCCAATCATTTCACGGCCAAGCAAGAACTACGGCTTGATACATTAACTAACTAGGGTTGTCACAAGCCTAATTACTAACAAGATGCAGTGAGATTACTCCACAGCCACAAGCCCTGCAGACCATCCAGGTTACCCAGGACGAAATATTAGGGTTGAATTCAGGTGGGTACATCGTCCAGGAAACGCATGTACCCTTAAGTAGCTTGAAGGGTGCAACACATGACAGTGTGCTGGAAATGTGCCCTACTCGACGGCAGGCTACAGATCCCAAGCGCGCCCAGGTAACGGGATTGCCTGTAGCTGGGAGATCTCTTCATGACTACTGTATTAATCTAGTTATTAGCCTTAGTCCATTTCAGTAGGTACTCCTGACCGTGGTACTCAGGAGCTCCCTCCCTAGACATGATGCAAGACAGGACTGGTTTATTTGTACAAGCACAATCGCCCACGGTGTCCAGGATGTTCATTCTTGTCAGGTCATGTCATGTCAGGTAGCCGTCGCAACAGGAACATGAGAAGGCGTAAGGATATAAAATGGACGTAAAATATCTAATAAAGGAGTTACAAAATATGGGCAATTAATGATAAATAATAGTACACAGGAACATGAGAAGGTCATGCGGCTCAGTCATATGCAGCCAGGAAAGGAGGGGGCACATGCGGCTGGAATTAATCGAGATCATGCGGCCCGGACTCAGAAGTTCATGCGGCCAGGGTCTAGGGTTCTCATGCGGCTCGGGGATCAGGGCCTATGCGGCTGGCAAGTGCTTGAGTTCATGCGGTTCAGGGAGGTGAGCGCATATGCAGCTCGAATTAAAAAGGGGTCTTCATGCGGCTGATGGTGAACTTAAGTCCATGCGGCTCACATAGCAAAACCCATGCGGCCCGAAAGAAGTGAGGGCGCATGAGGCTGGGTCAATGCGATGGCTTATGCGGCTGGGGGGGGGGGAAACAGTTGCATATGCGGCTCAGAAGGGAAGAGTACTCATGCAGCTGCGGGAAGCAATGCCTATGCGGCCAGCGGGAAGGGCGCATGCGGCTGCGGAGTTCAGAACTTATGCGGCTGGGAATTGAGCGAGTTATGCGGCTAAGTAAGTCTGACTCTCACGCGGCTCAAGAACTTCCAGTCATGCGGCTGGATAGAACACTTGCCGCATGAATATTCATGCGGTCAAGTCAAGCACTGTTCATCTTCTCCAAAATTTCAGAGAAGAAGAACACCATGAGAGCCAAGTCTTCAAGCTCCATAACTCCATCATCCGGAGCCTAAATCCGAACTTCCATAGGTTAAAATGGGGTAGAACGAAATTCTCTACAACATGGAACCATCAAAACTCAAAAATAACAAGATTAAGTAGATCAAAACCCAAGAAATCCGAAAATAATGCAAACTTAGATCTACAAGAATCTAGCCATGGAAATTGGAAAAGCCGAGTACTAAAGTGCTTTATAACGTAGTAAAGAAGAGAATAGAGCAATAAAATCAGAGTTCCTCCATGAAGCAAGTTGCACTTGCCTAGACCTCTCTCTTCTCTCTCTGGTAGATAAGAAAGTAATGGGGAAAAAGAAGATGAGTAATGAAGAGAGAGAATAGAGAGAATGGATTAATAAATACAATGGTGGTGGTAGGTAGGGGTTCATATTGGTTCATATCGAACCAAAGAAAACTGAGCCAAGCCGAACCAACCCAAGGAAATAACCAAACCAAGCCAAGAAGGAATTAAGCAAGAAAATCATGCAATACAAGAATAAAATACGTACACGTATTCCAAGAATACGAAATACGAACACAGGCATTATAACTCTACCCACCTTAAAAGAATTCCGTCCTCGAAATTTAATCAAGAGGCTAGAGGAGCAATGAAAAGCTACATTAATCATAGGCAAGCTATACTAGTCAATCAATCAAGCAATCAATCATGCAAGCAAGGAATCGAAGACATGAGGCATAAGAAGGACATTATACCTCACGAGTCAAACAAGTCGGGATATCGCGATCGGATATCATCCTCACGCTCCCATGTTGACTCCCCCAAAGAGTGATGACCCCAAGCAACTCGGACTAACTTGATAGTCTTGTTCTTGAGGATCTTCTCTCTCCGGTCCAATATAGACACGGGCCTCTCCTCATACGAAAGGTTGGTACCAACAACCAATTCCGAATGATCCAGGATGTGGCTCGGGTCTGGGATATACCGTCGTAATTGGGATACATGGAACACGTCATGCACCTCGCTTAGCAACGGCGGAAGAGCGAGACGATAGGATACATCTCCTACTCGCTCCAGAATGTCGAACGGTCCTATATACCTAGGACTAAGCTTTCCCCGTACGCCGAAACGAATGACGCCACGGTTAGGCAAAATCCTCAGGAATACATGATCGTCGACCGAAAACTCGAGAGGGCGCCGATGAGAATCAGCCCAATGGCGCTGGCGATCTTGGGCAACTCGAAGATGATCTCTGACTCTCCTGACCACCTCAACTGTCTGAGCGATCATTTCCGGACCAAGCATCTGCCTCTCTCCAACATCATCCCAAGCTAGCGGGGATCTGCACTTCCTACCATACAGTGCCTCGAACAGTGCCATCTGGATACTGGCCTGGAAACTGTTGTTGTACGAGAATTCCACCAGGTGTAAGTAATCTTCCCATGAACCACCGAAGTCAAGTGTACAAGACCGCAACATGTCTTCAAGAGTCTGGATCGTGCGTTCCGACTGGCCATCTGTCTGCGGATGATATGCTGAACTGAACTGGAGACGAGTCCCCAAACTCTCTTGTAAGCTACGCCAAAAGTGCGACGTAAATCTTAAATCTCGGTCCGAGGTGATACTGACTGGCACACCATGCAATCTGATAATCTGCCTGAGGTACATCTCTGCTAGCTGAGCCGTCGACTGACCAACTCTGAATGGAAGAAAGTGAGCCACTTTCGTGAGCCGATCAACTATAACCCAGATAGCATCTCTACCAGCTGGGGATCTAGGTAATCCAGTCACGAAATCCATGGTCACATGCTCCCACTTCCATTCTGGAATCGGCAAGGGCTGAAGAAGTCCAGCGGGTCTCTGATGTTCGGTTTTAACTTGTTAGCAAACCAAACACCGAGAGACAAATCGAGCTATCTCCCGCTTCATGCCATTCCACCAGAAGTGCTGACGGATATCTCGGTACATCTTTGTACTGCCAGGATGGATGGAATACTGAAAACTGTATGCCTCTGACATGATCTCCTGCCTGATATCTCCACTGGGTACACAAAGATGCTTCCCATGTCGAAGTGTACCGTCCTCATGAATGCATAGCTCTGGTCTTTGACCTGCCAAGCACTCTGCTCTGAGTCGCTGAAGCTTGGAATCTGTTGACTGCGCCATCCGGATCCTCTCGACTATAGTGGATCGAACTCGCATACTGGCCATCAATGCTACACTGGAAGGAAGAACAACTTCTATACCCATCTTCTGAAGATCTGCTAACAGCTCTGGTTGTGCTGTTAGGAAATAAACTCCGGCTCTCCTGCTCAAAGCATCTGCAACAACGTTGGCCTTCCCAGGATGATACTGCAAGTTGACATCATAATCCATAAGAAGCTCCAGCCATCTCCTCTGACGCAAGTTTAGATCCTTCTGGGTGAAAACATACTTCAGACTCTTGTGGTCGGTAAAAATCTCCACCCTATCTCCATACAAGTAGTGCCTCCACAACTTAAGTACAAACACCACTGCTGCCAGCTCCAAGTCATGGGTTGGGTAATTCCTCTCATGATCACGAAGTTGTCGTGACGCATAAGATATTACCTTCCCATGCTGCATCAGAACACATCCTAAACTTCTGCCCGAAGCGTCACAATACACTGAGAATCCTTCGGTTCCATCTGGAAGCGTGAGAATAGGAGCTGTTATCAGGCCTCGCTTCAACTGCTCAAAAGAACTCTGACACTCTGCTGTCCGAGGACGGAATTTTTCTAAGGTGGGTAGAGATGTCACTCCCCGTTCCCGGAATACGTATTTTTATATATGTACAACTCATGTGTATTTATTTAGTATTTATCATGTATTATTCTGTATTTAAATTCCTTTAAATTTTCATGTTAATTAATTATCTGCTCTTTAAATTCCATGTTAATTTATTTCCTGCAATTATATTTCTGCAATTTTATTACCTACATTTTATTTGTTGCTTTAGTCTTAGTGGGTTTCGGCTTGGATGGATCTGTGCAACCCGGCCCACTAACTCCCACCTACCACCACCCTTCCTATTTAAAGCATCATTCTCCTTCTCTCTCCTCATTACTTCATTCTCACCATTACTTCTTCTTCTTCCTCTCATTTACTCTCCACCACCTACCAGCAGCAGTAGGCAAGTGCAAACTTGCTCTTTCTCCACCCATTTTTATGGTTCATTTGCCTTCTTCTTGTGATTCCAAGAGAGATTAGTTCTTAGCATTTTTGATTTCTACGGCTGGTTTTCTCTAGATCTAAGTTATAGCATTTCGGCTGTTCATGGGTTCTTGGTCCACCAACTTAGCGTGTATTTCTGGCACTGGAACAAGGCTCCATGAGACTTGGAGTTTGGGAGATGTTTCACGCACACGTTCTTACGTGCTCGCGTAAACATCAGCCCAGTCACGCACACGTCTATACGTGTTTGCGTGTATTTTCAGTCACGCTAACGTTCTCATGAGCGTGCGTGTATTTTAGTCACGCTCATGTCTGTGCGTGTCTGCGTGACTTTTGAGTTACGTCCACTCTGTGCGTGCGTGTATTTTTAGTCACGCTCGCATTTGAGTGCGTGTATTTTCAGTCATGCTCGCGTTGTCTGCGTGAATTTTGAGTCACGCTCCTGTCTTTGTACTGCGCGCGTGACTTTTCACGCTCATGTCCCTGAGCTTGCGTGCGTGACTTTTTACGATCACATTGTGCGTGACTTTGGCGTGCGTGACTTTTCACGCTGTGCGTGCGTGCGTGAATTATTTGTCACGCTCACACGCTCACGTTGCCAGCACGCATCACTTGTCACGCATCACTTGTCACACCTCACTGTTCACGCTCACGCTTACCAGAGTGTACTATTTTTTACGCTCGCTCCTTCATGCCAGACTGGGCGTACTTTTCATGCATACGATTCTTGCGTGACTTTTGGACTTAGCTTCGACTTGTTAGCATGGCTTCCTGACTTGGGAGTTTCATTTGTTCTATATTTTATTCATTTAATGTTGGCATGATAATTCCATATTATATCCTTACGCCTTTTTGCATGAACCCGAAAATCTTAGCATGTTAATATTTTAATACCTATGGTCGTGTATTAGTGCCAAGTGTCTGGATTGGTATATGGATATCCAGTGAGACTGGAACTTGACCTCGAGAGTTATAGACTCGACCCTATTTGATGCTAAATAACTTTCATGCCTTGTTACCTTTTATGACGATGGTTATCTTAACTAATTGATCATGCGTTCCTAGTTGGAACTAAGAGACTGGCTAGTCGTCTTATTGAAATAAATGAATGAGACACGTTCATGTCATGAACTATTGTAATCGACTGGCTGATCCCGAATATTGACATACATGCACATGCAGGCTTCAATCTATTTATTTATTTAGTTATTTATTTATTTTCTACAAAAGAAGCATGTGTACTTTATGGTCAAGGCATGATTACCGTAGTTAGATTTGATTGTTGCATTACGCTATGTAAGCCATGCAACCTAACCGCACTGATATCGTTGTAGAGTTGTGCATATCGTACCCCGTACGAAAGTACTCATTTGAATGACCATGATCCACGGCATGGGATTTCACTCAACGTAGGGAATATTAAGTTAAATAAAATAATGATTGCATGGAGAGAATGGATTCTCGAGTTCTTACATGGCAGCCCCCTTGGGACAAGTAGTACCCGACGGGCCGGCTAGTTCCCACAGATACTGTAAATCTGCCACACGGGCAGGGAATAGTATCTGCTTTTATTATTATGGTATATTGTATATTGACGGGCGTCCTGCTAGGACTCGTCTAATTCATGCATGGCGTACATGATTGACTGGATAGACTAGCCTTGCTCGCACATAGTAAGAACTGAGAAATCTTTATTGCATTATTCCAGGATAACTTGGGACTCACAATAGCAAGCCGTAGAATTTGATTGGCCGTTCAACATGATTTGTTTGTGTACTGTACTACTCTGTTACCTAACTGGGATAATCAGAATGTTAGGACATGACGGGCCAACTTTTGTCCTTGTTTGGTTGGGAGGTTGGTTCGAAGTGTCGTGATGTGATGTGAATCCTAGTAGCAAGCAGAGATCTATTATTATATTCTTTTACTTATTGGTTTTTGTCCTTCATATCGTCCTTCCTTGTGGTACTTGCTATTAGAGGTCTAACCTCTCTGGTTTTGTATGGCCAGATTTAGAGTCGGTTCCCGAGGATCCAGCGTACTTCTACCTCCGAGATGGTCAATACTAGAGGCATGATTGCAGGAGGACTCGAGTGGGTTCCTTACTTCACCGCTCGTTTTGTTATTTACCTTTATACTTAGCCGTTTGGCACCGACATGTTAGTCGGATTATCTTGTACTTACTTTTACATAATTGTAATTAAGTCAGACTGCAGCTGATAACAATTATGTATACTTGCTATATCATCTGGCTATGTTTTGTAAAGCCAGATCTCAAGAACATTTTGACTGAGCGTTTGGGACGCCTTACTGCTTTATCTTACATGTTCTCTATTACTGTTTCCTTGTTTGAATGATTGAGACAATAGATGTGAAATGACCATAGTAAGACCTTTATGTATTATGCACCCCCTCGTCTGGTTAGACAACA
Source organism: Iris pallida (assembly GCA_029216955.1). Taxonomy (NCBI): domain Eukaryota; kingdom Viridiplantae; phylum Streptophyta; class Magnoliopsida; order Asparagales; family Iridaceae; genus Iris; species Iris pallida. Next base: position 2,946,139 of record JANAVB010042015.1, read on the forward strand.
TTGATCGTATTATATGGTATTCATCTACCCGTAATACATAGCTGGCTGAGTCATTCCTCCGCTCTCCAGTATTCTGGTTCTGGGGCGTGACAGGGGAGGAAGGCGGTGGCCTGGGGGAGGTCGCCGGGGGTGCTCGCGCGCCTAGGGGGACCGGTCACGGTGGACGTGCGGCGGCGCGGCAGCGCACGACGGAGGCCCCACGCGCGCGCTGCTGCCTCCTGCGGCTGCTGCTGCGCGCCTAGGCTACGCGCGTGCTGTCTCGCTGCTGGCAGAGGCCGGCCACGGCGGTGGTGGCGGCCAACGGCGTGGGCACGGTGACGAAAATGGAGGAGAGGTGGTGGAGCTCGGTGGTGGAGTGGTGTGGTGTTGGTGATGGAGTGGTGTTGATGGTGGTGGTGGTGTATGGTGGAGATGGTGATGAAGAATAGAGGAGGAGGAGAAGATGGAGGTGGTGGTGTTGCTTGCTGCCATGGAGGGAGGAGGAAGGAGGGAGGCTGTGGTGGTGGTCGGCTGTGAGGGTGAGGAAGAAGAGGATGAAGAGAATGAGAAAGTGTTGAATATATGTGTGTGTGTATATATATATTGATACATATAGAAAGAGTGAGAGAGAGTGTTAGAATAGAGATATTTAGAGAGAGGGGATAAAAGGAGGTCGGCCACAAGGATGGGGGATTGATGTGCTATGATGGAGGGGGGGTTGTATGTGTAAGGAGAGAGAGAGTGATATATATATATATATATATATATATATATATATATATATATTTGTTATTTATATATATATATATATATATATATATATATATATATATATATATATATATATATATATATATATATATATATAAGATATTTAAGATATTTAATAAAGTAGAAGGAGGAAGCGATATTTTCAAAATAGGAAAAAGAGAAATATTGTGTGGGGGTACTTGGGTAGTCATGAGGGAACAATATGGAGCTTGGGTTCGTGTTCGGTCGAGCCGGGTCGGGTCAAAATCGGACATGGTACAATATTTGAATTTAAATGGGTATTTATAATCAGGGGTAAATTAGTAACATGTGGGGACTCAAATAAATGGAACATAAGTATCATGTGGGTAGTAGGCTTCATGTGGACCATGTCCATACTTTGGGTCGACTAGGTTGGATCGATGTCGTGTTCCAAAATTAAATTAGAAATTAAATTAGAAATTAAATCAGGTTTTACGGTAGATAATTAATTGGCCTAAATTGACCCGAAAGTTATACGAAGAAAATAAAACACAAAATGGAGTGTCTGAGTGGGACACGAAGGTCATGGGTGAAGAGCATCTCAAGTAGATCATTCATGAGAAGTTGGTTCTGAGAAAATGACTGGTCTTGTGCTCCTAAATTAAAAGTCACGGTAACGTGCAAACGATGATCAAAGATAAAAATGGGAATAATTATTCAACGATTAATTGGTCTAAGTTGACCCGAAGTTGCGCGATACAAAAAGAGCACAAGGTAACGAGTTTAAGTGGGACATGATATATCAAAACGAAGATAATCTTGTCTACTACAAAACTCGTAAAGAGAGTTTACAGAGATTGTCATCCCTGACGCTCCAGAAGTCAAAGTTACGGAAAGTAACATTAATGATCAAAACAATTAAAGAATTAAATATTTATTGAAAATAATTCATTCAGAAAATTTAAAATAAACCCTGAAATTCAGGAGGCTTACAGTGCTAATCACCCAAGATCTCAGCAACAGAAAGATCCTCTCCCCTACTACGTGCCAGCCCATAAAAGCAGTATGAAGGATTCAACCCACAAATGATGGCGCATCATCCATGCGCCTCCCGTAGCTTCAACCACGTGGCGTTCCCACGACCAGGCGCATCCGACATTTGCGCGCATGAGCAGCCAGCTTGCAAAGCTATAAATAGAGGGATCATTTCCTTCTTACACACACACACACAGACATATCTACGGACAGAGACCTACATACGCAGTGAGAGAGGCAAATACAGACACTCAACATCTTATTCCTCTCCGCAAGCTCCAGCACCCAGAGCAACTCAGACCTTCAGAGAACCGAGAACCGTCGTCAGATCGTCAACAGAGTCAAAACATTACCACTCGCTCCATCGACACAGGGACCCAGATAAACAAAAGTGTTCTCCTAGAACTACATCTAAGTCCTACATTGTAACACTGTTCTGTTTGTAATTAAAATTGCAATAAAAAGATTTTAATGGCAAATAAGCTGGCGACTCTGCTGGGGACCTCTTTCTCCTCCACCGAGAAAGCTGTGTCGCAATCCGACGACGTGAAGAAGGGCTCCTCCCACAAGACACTGGTCGTACGCCTCAATCAACAGGCGTATGAGGAGTTCATCTCTGAAGGCAGCACAAGTCCTTCGAAGCCGCTGCCAAAGCCGAAGAAGACTCGCCAAGTCTGGGTGTGCAAGGTCGAGGCCCCTGGCACCACCACTGAAGGGGATATGCCGATGCAGTCCACCCTTCTCGCTGACGTCCTCAGCGGACAGGATGCGCCCACCGGTGCAGCGTATCTCTAAAAAAAAATGTGGTACTGACCACATTCTCCAGCCATCTCCTTTTCAGACAAGGAAGATGCGTCGACGGAGCAAGGGCGCATCTAACGCCCTGTGCAGTAACTCTGATGCGCCACAGAAGGCTTGTGTCTTTGACAGACTCACTCGCTGTTGTGGCGAGGAAAATTTGGACTATGAGTACTATGTACCCCAGCAAATTGGTACGAAGAAGTCCAAGGCAGTACGGGCCATGCGCCTCAAACGTGCTATGCCGGCAGCAAACCAGAAGCATGCGCTCACAATCATGTGCGCTGCTGATGGTAAGCTGTATAAGGTCGACTCTAGTACTTCTGTACCAGAAACGAGCCGACCTTCAAAGTCCTTGCCTCACTTGGGCGCATCTATTGCGTTCACAACCAAGTTGAGCAAGGCAAACTCTGTGGTCTTGAACCCCAGCACCTACATAGGATGTGCGTCTGTGGCTGGTTCAAGTCACTATAAATGTTGTACCCCCATTACTGATCTGAACGCATCTTCTGCATTGGTTCAGGGGGCTTAACATTCACCTGACCACCCCGACGCTTGGCCTTGCCATGCGCCTGATGGGGGTGCGAAGGTGGCACTCTCCTCCAATGATTTGCGTAATGTGATCCGTCACAAGCATCGATCAGGAGAGTCGACTGATAAGCACAATCTGCCCCTCATAGGGCACATCTGTGCTGCAGTCACCATTAATTATTATTGCAAGACAGCAGTCCCACCATCAATGCAGTCAGTGTACCTGCGGCTGCAATCATCAACACCTCTCCAACGTCGCCTCGGGAAGAAGGTGTCAACTGAAGTGGAGCCAGAACTACAGGTTGTTTCTTGCAACGTAGTCTCCAACTCCCCATCAATTTGAAAGGCAACTAGCAGCTCCTCGACTTTGTCCTCATCCAAGAGCCAGCCGAGGAAGACCAAGACGATTGTCCCGTCCTCAGGAGTGTTTGAGGGCACTCGGGGGAGAAAGAAGATCTCAGAAGAAGCTGGGGGTAGTCAAGCCCCTGTGGATCTTCATTCTGGAGACGAAGTCAGCCTCCTGGACATAGTTGGGGGTAGTCAAGCCCCTGTGGATCTTCATCCTGGAGATGAAGTCAGCCTCCCGGACGTAGCTGGAGGTAGTCAAGCCCCTGTGGATCTGCATCTCGAAGACGTAGAAGTCCTCCAAGACAAAACTGGGGGTAGTCAGGCCCTTGCTGATACTTCTCCCGAAGATGAAGGTGTCCTCCAGAACATAGCTGAGGGTAGCCAAGACGAAGCTCCGGGGGAAGTTCCCCTCCTACAAGAGAGCGAGGCCGAAAGCGAAGCCTCAACCGATCCATCCACTTCCAGTCGCGTCATGACGGTGTACATGACGGAAGATGGTGATACAGAGTCAGATGTGCCGCCAGCAGATCTTTTCCAGCGTATGGATACCTTGGAAGGAGGACTCAAAACCCTCTCAGCCTCCATACAAACACTGACTCAAGCAGTGTTTGAGATACGGTCAGCTTTGGCCAGGGCACCGTCTACCGGTCCTGACCCAGGGGCCAATGGAGAATCAAGTGTACCCCTTCAACGGGTATCCTTGGATACAGATCACCGTGAAGCACCTCGGACGTCAGAGCCATCAAATGCTCAACTCCAGGCTGTACCACCTTCCCCGACTCCCAGCTCCATGGAAGACGTGGTTGAGATGATCAGGGACTTGCACGAGCGCTTTGAGACCAAGAACAGACAAGAGGAGCACCAAAAGATGGGGATCCTACAACCATACCCCCTCGAATGGAACAAAGTGGTTTACCCTCCCAAGTATAAACCACAAACGTTGACGCCATACGACGGGAAGGACTCTCCACGCCGCTATCTAACGTACTTCCAGTCTCAAACGGGACATCTCCCGAAGGAAGATGCACTACTCACCAGCATATTTGTCGGGCACTGAAAGGAGTGTCTTACGACTGGTACTGCAGTCTCTCCGACAACTCTATATCTTCTTTCGACGACTTGACGCATCTTTTCCTCGATCGTTTCTATGGCGGAGGGAAGGACATGACAATGGCGTCCCTCATAGAGATACGTCAGAAGGAAAAGGAAACAGTTCGAGCGTTCATCGAACGGTTCCGACAAGCCTGCTTCAGACTGCCCCCAGGTATGCCAGAACATGCACTCCTCTCCTCCTGCAGCATGAACATGCTGCTTGCGATCAAACTCTGGCTCAACTCCACTCCTCCTCCCGACTGGAGTTTATTGATCATCGAGGCCGAAGCAGCAGAAAAGAAGGCGTCCAATGCTCGTCTTATTGGAGTCAGCTTCCCTGCCTTTGAAGACAAGGGAAAACGGCCTGCAGCCAACAACCCTGGATGAGAGACGAAGGGGAAGCAGGCGTTGACTGTCAATGCCTCCAAAGGTGCATCAGTACCTACTCAGAAGCCTCCACTTGCACCAAGGCCAAAGGAGGTTTATTCTTTCAATGATGAAGACACCCTGCAACTCTTCGAGATATTGAAGCAGGGTGACAAGATCAAGTTGCCGGACCCAAAGCGTCCTGACGAGGTTGGGAGAGTGGACAATCCGAGGTACTGCCACTACCATCGGTTTGTCGGACATCCAACTAAGGACTGCTACGTCCTTAAGAACTACATCCAGCGCATGATTAATGCGGATGTCATCTCCGTCGACTACGAGGAGAAAAAGGTCTCGGCCAACCTGGTGTCACTCCAATTTGGCACCTTGCCGCCGACCACAACATAAGATGGCGTCGTCCCTATCCCAAAGGTGACAACGGAGGTGGTTAACCTACCACCTGCTCGTGACAACGTGAGTGGACTCATCTCACTCACCACATCTCGGGAAGAGGTCTTATGGGTTCACCCTGACCTCGTCTCCGAAGTTACTCAACCGGAGGGACGCTCTGCCTCCAAAACCAAGGGCAGGAAGATCAAGTCTTGCCGTATGGTCTCTTCCTCTGTGGAAGAGGCACTTCCTGTACAGACGCGTTCACGTCAGAATGCCCAACCTGACGAAGCTGCCGTCGAGGTGGTACCTCCTTGTACCGTCACTGCTGCCCAGGAAAAGGGCCCATCCAGGCCTCCAGCAGCCAATAAACAGAAGTATGTAGAGGCCCGTTTCGACAAGCCTTTGCGAAAGAAGAATGCTTCGGGGCTAGCCAAGCCCCACAACTTTGACATACTGGCACAACTGGCCAGTACTCCTGCCCGCCTATCTCTGTTTGAGCTTCTTCATCTTTCCAAGGACACTCGTGAAGCTCTCTGTGAAGCCTTGAAGGATGCTGAATCCTTCATCAGTCAGGTCAAGCAGCCTGAGGATACCCCGACCACATGTGCGTACTGCCATTGTGCGAATGAAGTTATCCCCAACATAACCTTCACCCAACAAGACATGCTGCTCAAGTACAACCGACACAACAGGCCACTGTATTATACAGGGTATGTCGGTTCCGTCAAGGTGAAGCAGATTCAGATCGATCCAGGGTCTTCCCTCAGCATCATCCCAAAGATGCTGCTCTCAATACTAGGGATCCTAATGTACCATCTGGCGCCTTCCAACACTACAATCAGCGGTTTCAATGCTAGCAAAAGTGAACCGCTAGGTAAAATACGGCTGAAATGTTATATCGGTAACCTCCGAACCGAGGTGACTTGCTATGTCGTGGACGCTGACGTCAACTACAACCTCCTACTGGGTCGTCCGTAGCGGCATGAGTACATGGTGGTGCCATCTACACTCCACCAATATATGTGTCCACCAACGACATCATCCGAACAGAGTTCACTGACATTGACCCTTTCAAGGGGGTCGAAGCCTACTTCACTGATTCTACCCTGTACAAGTCACCCGACGAAGGGGAAGCCAATGATGCCGACGATGAAGCAGAAATGGCAGTAGAGCCGGACATTGAGCCAGAGATGATTCCCGACGCTCCTTTGAAAATTTGACTCAAAGGGAAACCGCCTCAGATGCTACCTCCCATGACCATCAAGCTACCTGGAAAAGCACCAACTTCTCTAGGTAGAGCACCTACTGAAGCTCCCTTGAAGATACGGCTCAAGGAAAAGCCGCCTCAAACATCGGCTCCCCTTGTGGCAAAACTACAGGGGAAGGCACCAATCACTGAAGGCGCAGTTGAGGCTCCTCTGAAGGTGCGTCTTAAAGGCTGGCCTCCGTAATCAGTCTCATCCAAGCTGCCGGAGAAGGCCCACGTAGCCCTTTCGGACCCCAAGGTCAAAGCTGCGGTGGACTCTCCCGAACTAACCCCAGTACTCACAGATGAAGAGCTAGGGGAGTACATATCTGCTGATGTAGATGCACCCTCTCTGGACAATATAATCCCGCGGGACAAAATCTCGTATTTTATCAATAATAGAGTGTCTTTCAATTATTCTAGTCTTCCACATTGGAATGCCATGTATACATTAGATAACGCTCTACGGTCGTTGTAAACACAAATAACGATCGTCAATCATGTAAATCGAGTATTCCCGTCCTAAGGGGTCTATTTCGTAGGCCTACCGCGAAATCGAGACGAAGAATCCATCATCTTCGGCAAAGTCGAGCCTCATCAAGACCTTCCGCCACTCGAGCAAGAATCAGATACCGGCAGAATACAAGTCTATCTGTATACGGACAAGGCAAAGTACCTAATCCAAAAGATGGGTTACGATCTAAAAAGCAACAAAGGCCTGAACTATGGCAAGGGTCGACGTCTTCCTCTCCGGCTCCTAACACCTAAAGGAAAGCCGCAGGACTACTATCATCGAACTCGACGGGGGTGGGCTATGTCACGCCACCGGCAACTCCAGAGAGTTCGGAGGCAGAAGAAGTAGAACATTCTCAATCGCCCGAAGCATCAACCTGGGATTTCGATACCAGTATCAGCTCAGTCTTCAAGAAGGTGCTATCAGTCAACATGGCATCTGTACAATCTCAAGAAGATGAAGGCGAAGACCAAATGTCGGAATTCTTCGAGGAAGAACCTTGGGCTCAACGCCTATGAGCACAGTGGGAGTCTCATTTTGAATTACGCGAGCCCCCTACCGAAAACGAAGTCGAGCAGATCGACCTGGGGGATGGATCTTCTTCCAAACCAATCTTTATCAACAAGAGTCTAAAGGGATCAGACATGGAATCTTTAATCCAACTGGCTAAAGAATATATCGATGTCTTCGCCTGGAGCTACGAAGATATGTCGGGACTTGATCCCCAGATCGCGATGCATATGCTTAACATCTTACCTGATGCCAAGCCTATAAAACAGCAACAACGACGTTTTCGTCCTAACATCATGAACGCTATCGATCAAGAGGTAGACAAACTCCTGACCAGCGGGTTTATCCGTGAAGAATAACACCCGTATCGGGTAGCCAACGTTGTCCCTGTCACCAAAAAGAATGGAAAGATACGGGTCTGCATCGACTTCAGAGATATCAATGATGCTTGCCCGAAAGTCGAATTCCTGCTTCCGATCACCGAAGTAATAATCGACAATACATGTGGCTTCGAATGCATGTCTTTCATGGATGGGTATTCGGGCTACAACCAAATCAAAATGTTCCCCGATGACGCAAAGCACACGTCATTCAGGACGCCGAAAGGGGTTTTCTGCTACACGGTGATGCCCTTCGGCTTGAAAAATGCTGGTGCTACATACCAACGAGCTATGAGTACCAACTTTCGTCAACATCTTCGTAAAACAGTCGAATGCTATGTTGATGATATCGCTGTCAAGAGCCGTGTCAAAGGTGAGCACCTACAAGACCTAAAAGACAGTCTTCGATCTTATGCGAGCGCATCAACTCAAGATGAATCCCGCTAAATCCTTCCTTGGGATTTCTAGAGAAAAGTTCTTGGGCTTCATTATCACGGCGAAAGGCATTCATGTTGATCCCGAGAAAACCAAAGCCATCCTTGACATGGACCCTCCGAAGAACCTCCGAGAACTTCGAGGCCTGTAAGGGCGTCTTGCATACATCCGAAGGTTTATAACAAATCTTTCCAAAAAATGTCAACTCTTCACCCAGCTCATGAAGATGGGAGTCTCCTACGTCTGGACAGAGGAATGCCAGAAAGCTTTTGATGATATCAAGGCTTACTTGACAAGCTTGCCAGTCCTGGTGGCACCCGTCACAGGCAAACCATTTCTCCTCTACGTCCGTACCATGGATCATTCCCTCGGTGCTCTGCTGGCTCAGAACAACGATGTAGGCTGTCATGACCCGCACCCTAGAGTAAGGGCACGAGAAGTGGGTACGTCCAGCCTACGCCGCAGTGTCGACGGTAGAACGCTATCCTAGGTCAATCATCTAACAATATAAGGTACATATACAGTATATACACTCCGAATGGAGGTGACATAATAATACAGTCTCAATCACATCTAAGGTAGAATATGATAAAGATAGATAAAACTGAAATCCACAAGAGATACAGCAGATGAAAGTCTAAGTGTCTAAGATATCACAAATCCAGAAAGTATCTCAAATCTCAAATACAGTAATCCATAAAGTAAATACAACTCGAGACAACTGAAATAAAATAAGAAAACTCTAGATAGCTACTCCAACCTCTACTGTGTCCTCTAGGCTAGCAGGTAACCTCCAAGCTATCTGTAAAATTTATCAACAGGTCCAGTCAGGACGGGAGCGAGCACAATACATCTCAACAAGTCATAGCAGGAAAGAAAATATAATCATGCTAGAGAATAAAATACAGGAACTGAAGAATAGCATAAGGTAAAAGAGAGACTGTAAGTAAATATCTACGATATATAAAAGAGACAGTGCTAGTGATTCAAAGTACAGGATAAACATGTGAATGGCTAGGGACTGATTCATGATTACACTACTTGGAATTGATTCATGATTGCACTACTTGGAATTATTCACATGTTCATTTATACTCCCCCATCCCCAATCAATACACAAAGATCCAGTCAAGTTACGTTAAGATTCATGATTATACAACGTTGCCCATAAAGGGTGATTCATGAATTGATTCGTGAAGGCTCGGTGATCATGAGGGTACATGAGTCACTAGCTGATTCCCGAAGATTCATGGTAATAGAAGCATGAGATACGTGATGTAAGTGAAACACACGAGACAAAAGTATCCGATGCTCCCGAGAGGGATAATATCTCATGAAGGGATCCATATAGTACCATCCGTGTTACCAACGTGTCAGCATCAAGTAAGATAATCTAAAGCAGGAAATATAATCCTAAACATGATATAAAATGATCAGATAATGTACTCGCCTCCTATCTGAATGTCCAAGATGAAGGTACCGTCCGAGGAGTGGTGTCTGGCTCCTATTTAGAACAGCACAAGTCACAACAAGTCTAAAATGGTAACATAAAGTTCTACTATGCATTCTACATGATTCTAGGTCAATCTAGACCAAAGTCAACTCTTGGTCAACTCTAGTCAACCACACTAGTCAAATTAGGCCAACTAGGTCAAGTCCTAGCCCAAACAAGTCTAACAAGTCTCACTAGGACTAACCAAGCCTAGGCTAGCACTCACACAATCACAAGACAATGTGAACCACAACAATGCATAATATAAAATAGATAATATATATAAATACATACCTTCATACATACATGCATATCCATATTACATACATATTTATATATATAGGCATATGTTACATCATGCATATTTACATAGTTACATAGATATATACATTCATGTTCATTTACATACATACTTTTATACATTATATATGTTAACATTCATTACATTGCATTATAATTTACTTATACCTTTGATTGATTCATTCATTCATATATGACATTCATTCATGCATATTACATACTTACATGCATCTATACATTATATACATTGTATACAACATGTAAAAATAGAAGAGGGAAAAAGGGGAAAAAAACTAAAATGGAAAGGGAAGGAAAGGAAAATGTAAGGAAAAGGGAAAAGAGTGGACATATACATGCTTGCATCATATATTCTACATTACCATACATGCTATCATTATATATTGCATTATATTATTTATATATTATGCATTCATATCTATCATTACATGTATACCTTGCATTCATAGCTAGCATTCATTATATACTTTCATGCATACATTGTATATCATTCTTTCATTCATGCATTTATGCATTGCTTACATACATTATATTAATTGCATTCCTACATGCTTGCATTCAACCATATATATACATTAATGTAAAAAGGATATATATCATATATATATCATTTCATTCATCTAACATATCATATATTACATACTCTATATTCATTTAATATCCATACTACATAGGCTCATAGGTTACACAAAATACATATATCGTATAGTCACTCTTCTACTTAAAACCAATACTGTACCAATTGGGCCTCTACTAAATTCTAGAATTAAGGTATGTTGTAGCCCTTCATGTTAGCTTTCCGAAACTTCAAACGGATCACATTTTCGTGTCCGAAAGCTCCCGAAATCGCGAAAATACCGAAACACGTTCGTCTTTCATACAACTGACACTCAAATAATTCTACAGAAAGTTACAGAAAGAATTTGGCTTATTAAAATATATATTTGGAAATCTAACTTCGATACGGTTCTTTTAAAAAAAACGGGAGATAAATCAGAGTTCTAAGCTAAAAGTTATGACATTTTTAAGTTGCTTTGGTTAATAAAAACGTGGATGAATATTATGACGAATTTGAGTTGTTTTGGACAAAAGAACACATATAGGCCAAGATACTTGGATACAAACATAGGTATCCAAATGAAACTCATTCTAACCATCATAACTAAGATCAATCCACTCTCTAACCATTCTAAAACTAAATTTAAATATCTATTTAAACTATTATCATACATACATACACATGGGGTGTCCTAATTTGGGATCTATCAAGTAGGACACAAGACACATATCTAATATCCTCAAGAGAGCTCCAAATGGCCTCAAATTTGAATCTAAATGGGACACATGCATGAGGATGGATCCTACGGATTCAAAACTAATTTATATGCAAAAAAATTGATTTAGATGATGAGTTTTACCTATTGGGAGTGAAATCCTAATAAAATTCTTTAGGACACGGCTCCGATACGAAGATCCCTCAAAATGGACACTCCTCCTTGCACTCCTCTACCAATCCTTGGTAGCACCCTTCCCTTGGAGAATGGAAATGATTGAGGGAAGGTTTGGTGAAGGAATGATTTGATTTGGAGATAAAATTAATGGGAAGGCTCTCTAAAATTAGGGAGGAACAAAAGGAAAATAAAAGAGGCAAGATTGTAATGAATGACATGAATCATTCTCCCCTAAAGGTGGCTGCCATAAAGAGTCCATTAGGGCTAATGGTAAATGTCCTAATTGCCCCTCTCTAGTCTCATATGGTTAAGTCTAGACTAGGTTCAAGTTTGGGGTTAAAATGATCTAGTTTTGAGTCTCTAACTTAACCATTCTAACATGATAAAAATTAGTTTAATTAACTAACTTAAATTTTGGGTTTTGTGGGCCATGCTTAACTTAATATTGGGTCCCATCTAGAGTTTAAGCTACCCGGGTCATAATACAAGTCGGAACGAGACGAAACTCAAACCCGACTAAACAATTCCAATAAAAACAATATTAAAAATATAAAATTTTCCCAAAATATTAAAATATAAAAAATGACAAAAATCATAATACATCAATTTAAATATTATTAAAATAATCTAAAATTCACCAATTAATCAAAATTCTAAATAATTCAAAAGTCACAAAATGACCAAAATACTCTTAGCCTAAAAAGTTGTAAATAGTCATTCTAATCACATGGTTAGGTCCCCATGGTCATGGTTAGTCTCTAGGCTCAACAGTTCTAGGGTTCACTAGCTAACACATCAAAATTATAATTCACCAATTTTAAATAGTATTAAATTAATTAAAAATTCCCATAAATCATAAATCCTATTATTAAATAATAAACTTTTACAAAAATTCAAAATTATCCTCATTTTAGAAAAGTGGGTGTCACACAGGCTACGAGCAAGCCATCTACTACCTCAGTAGGACACTGATCGGGGCTGAACACCGATACAACCCCGTTGAAAAGGAGTGTTTGGCTTTGGTATTCACCATCCAGAAGACTCGCCATTATGTCTCGGGCCAGACAATTCATGTCATCTCCCGAGTCAATCCGCCCAGGGTTCTCCTGACGAAGCCAGGATTATTGAACTCCCAGCTAGCTACATAGGCGATCCTGTTGACACCGTACAACATGGTGTTCGTTCCACAAAAAGCGATCAAGGGTCAAGCTCTAGCCGACTTTTTAGCCGCGCACCCCATCCCAGAGTCCTCCAGACTCTATGAAGACATCCCGGATGAGGTCCAAGAATCAAATGTCACCGAAGAAAGTTTCGTCTGGCGGATGTTTTTTGATGGCGCTTCAAGAACAGGCCCCAAAGGCCAAATCATCGCCGGAGTGGGGGTAGTCTTAGTCTCCCCTGATCAGCTGGTCATCCAGCGTGCTTACTCCCTTTCAAAGTCGTGCTCCAACAATGTTGCCGACTACGACGCTCTCATCATGGGACTCCAGCTGGCGCAACAGCTGGGGGTGGATCATCTCGAAGCCTACGGCGACTCAAAACTCGTCATTAACCAGATCAGAGGGCAATACGAAGTTCACCATGAAGATCTGGTTTCTTACCATGAAGTTGTATTGAACATTATTTCAACCTTCACAAAGTTTTTCAAAGAACACGTAACTCGGTTACAAAACCTAAAGGCTGACACTCTGGCTGGCCTCGCAGCCTCATTGGCAGCACCCCTCGGGACTCAACACTACGTCACGGTAGTTGGTCGAGACTTGGTCTGTCCTAAAAACAACCTATGCTCATAAATGGCCCATGCCATGTCAACAAGTGCTGGTATTAATGTCCGAGACTGGAAGTTCCCATTCATCGACTTTGCTGTCTACGAAATCCTCCCAGAAGACACGAAGGAAGCCGTATCAGTCAGGAGGCGTTTCCTTCGATTCTATTACGATACAGCAACTAAAATGCTGTACCGACGCTCCTACGATGGACTTCTCCTTCGATGCTTGTCCAACGAAGAAGCAGCCGAAGCCCTTCGAGAAGCTCATGACGGAACTTGCGGGGCCCATTAACCTGGGCCTAAGTTGCAGGATCGACTGCGACATATGGGTTACTAATAGCCAACCATGGCAGCCGACGCTGTCAACAATGCCAAAAAGTGCAATGCTTGCCAGCTTCATGCCGACTTCATCCATAAACCGTCGGAACCACTACATCCTACGGTCGCCTCCAGGCCCTTTAAAGCTTGGGGCATGGAAATTGTATGACCTATCACCCCTCCTTCATGGAGGGGATACTGCTTCATCCTAGCTATCACTGACTACTTCTCCAAATGGGCTGAAGCAGTTCCATTGGCAGAAGTGAAGAGCTCTAGGGTGATCAGCTTCATCAAGCACCATGTCATCTACCGTTTCGGGGTACCTCGGAGGATTATCCACGACAACGGTCCACAGTTCATCAGCCTTATTTTCAGCAGATTCTGTGACAAGAATCGCATTCAGAATGTGACATCAACCGTCTATAATCCGGCAGCAAACGGGTTGGCCGAGGTGTTTAACAATGTATCGCCCCAGTCCCAAATACTTGAGACTAGATACGCATCATGCCAGCTGTATACATACGAGTAAATATATGGCTCGTATGTATACATAAGCTGTAAAATATAGAAAGCCAAGACACTAAATCTCATCCACAAAGATAAATAATAATATAAAAGCAACTTTGAGTTTGTCATGTATACAATCGTTGGGCGGAGACAAATCCACTACAAACTAATTTAAATAAGAAAGAATTATACAAGGAAATGATTTGGTCACGCGAAGTAGATGTCGATCCAAAAGCAACATCTCGAAGAATAGAGCGCAAGACATGGCCTTAGCTAGAGCACCTGCAGAAAATCACAAGACACACCTGGAGAGATAACCAGGTCCTCAGAGGGACGTAACAAGACACATAATATCATGCCAATAAACTGAATAATAAAGCTCAACAGAAAAGTATGCATGAGTAAAGGTTCTTAACCATCCTATGTGATATAGATTTTGAGGACAACGTTCTATGCAGGGGCTGTAACGGATTCACGCAAGCAAGAAATAGAGAGTGGCCGTCAAGTAGCGCTCATCCGAGACGCTATCGGCCCTGGACAGAAGGTAGTTCTCATAAGAGTCACCATCGGCCCAAAATATGTGTAAAAATAAATGTAGCCCCTACGCTAATAACTGTCCCCTCCCCCAATTATACTATACATGTGTCGACTCCACGACACTGTTTTAATCCTTAATAACTGCCAAGTCTTCTAAAAAAAATCTATTGGCAGTTATATCCTAACGCACGGCCTGTACGCACCAATGATCAGTCAGCACACAAGTCCGCATCTATATACGACTCATAACTCACACACAATCTGTGGCACAATGTGACAGTTTATGAGATGCACTAAACATACGGTGGTCCCTTAAGTCTAAGCCAATTGCATAAAGTATAATAATTTGCATCTATATATAGTTTTGAAAGAACAACATAAAGAAAAAGCATGCATGATATTGAGCAAGAAATTAAACAGTAAAAGGCAAGGTGTCTTGCCTGAGGTTATGTGCAAAAGAGAATAATCCAGTAGCTCGAACCGACAAATAAACAAAGCAAGAAAAGCTAAATCCCGCAGATGACTCCGGATGCTGCAACAAACATCACGAACGAGTTTGGAATACGAGATATTTCTAGAAAACGCTTGTCCAAAAGTTAAATTCTGGAACAGGAGCAAAATCGTAATTTCGTGTCAAAACGATGTCTGCCGTTGGACTCGCTTTACACCGAAATGTGCGCCAGAACCTACGGTCTCTAAAGTCGTCAAACTATATGTCTACGGATTTGTTTTGATGAGACGAATCCAACGGTATGTCCAATTTTGGATTCCGGTGGGCCGTGCACAAAATCGTCCGTTGAGTGGAATTATGGGCCCGCCAAAATAAGGTCCCGATCAACGGTCTCATAATCGGACCAAACTTGGCAAACAGGACCAGAAAAATATTTCGAGTCCAATGGCGCAAGTTTCGTCACGATTAGATGAGTGTGTACAAAGTAATTGGAAAATTCCGAAAAGCCCGATACGAGAAAATTTGACGAATACGGGTCAAATTCGTCGCGCACACGCAACCAATTTGAATTCTGTCAAAGTCCGCACGTCCGCAAAGTCAATACGGACCTTTCGGTACTCTCGGTTTGCGACGGGGTCACCCGGTTTGTCGGGACGTACCTCGTACGGGGTTTTTAAAGTTTTGAAAACGGGTTTCTCAAAATTTTTAATTTAATTAAACATGGAATTTATTACAAAATAAATAAATATATTTGAAGTGGATTCTAGAGGGTCATGTGGACTTTCCACACGAATTGACGGATCTAAAATGGATTTAAGATGATGGAGAAATTGAACGGATAAGTGGGATACCTTGATGTTCAATTCTTCTGTTGTTGGTGGTGTTTGTTGTTGCCGTTGCTGTTGCGGCGCACAAGGCCGAGGGCTGCTCGTCAGAGAGAGGAGAGGAGGATGGAGGAGAGAGGAGGTGGAAGGAGGAGTTAGATGAGAAGGGGTTAGGATTTAGTTTTAGGTTTAATAAAAGCATAAACAAAAAAAAATTCAATTAAATAGGGTCGGCCCCCCACCCCCCTTTATTCCGAAGCAAAGCAGCTTCTTTTGCTTCTCTTCCCTGTAGCGTGGGTGGTCGGGTGGGGACGACCACCCACTTTTTTTTTTCTCTTTCTAATACTAACTTCCATATATATCAAAAATCCATATATGTATATATATATATATATATATATATATATATATATATATATATATATATATATGTATATAAAAATATATATATATATATATATATATATATATATATATATATATATATATATATATATATATATATATATATATATATATATATATATATATATTATTTTTTTTTCATATATATATATATATATATATATATATATATATATATTTTTTTTTTTTTTCATATATATATATATATATATATATATATATATATATATATATATATATATATATATATATATATATATCAAAAATCTATTTAAATCCAAATATCATTTTAAATATTATCTACCCAATTATTTAATATATTTAAACATATCTACTTATATATAAATTCAACTGACAATAATCAACTCAAAATAATAATAATATCTTAATAGAATAAAATGTTTAATAAATTTTCACAAAATAACTTTAATAATAATAATTTTATAAAATCGTCCCAATGGGTGAACTTATACCGTACACCCTCATCCGGGTCCAAAAATTGTAAAATTTTGTAAAATATTATTTTATTAATAAAATATAGATTTTTGTACCCAAAGTCAATAAATATTCAACAAGTTCTAAAAATAATTTAAAAATATTTGTACATACACAAAATATTCCTATATGATCACCTTAGTCACTCCACATGCTCACATGGGCTTAAATTTGGTTCGGGCCCTGTTCGGACTGAATTGGCCAAACCGGGTCATCAAAAAAAATATAATAAAATCATAAATTGTATAAATTCATTTTTTAAGTCTAATAAAATAATAATAATTAATTAAAAAATAGGGGTTTTACATCCTACCCAACTTACAAGAATTTTGTCCTCAAAATTTAGAAATAATATGATAGATAGGGTTGTGGGATAGGAAGAGTTCGTCAATACCAAAATATAATTAAATTTTGGAGGAGACGATAAAACGGCGTTCAACACTACCATGCAATAGAAAATTTTGGAGTCGATATATAAAAAAATATATCATGGTTATGGAATTGAATAAGGATTGCTAGTGAAGGTAACAAAATTTTGAATATCCAATTTAAAAGAACAGTAAGGAAGTGAGTAGACCACAGAAAATAAATTAGACATTTAGGAGATGTGATTTCTTAAGGGAGAACTGGATACTAATCGTCTTGGTCGAGGGTTTGATTAAGTGATGATTAGAATCACTCTCGTGCGTTCAAGAGGGGTTGGAAGGACACAATGAAATTTCTAGGATTGGGGAGAAGAAGAGTTTAAGGTAAGGATATATCCACATGAGTTGGTCGGTGGCTATCTAAATTCGTGTTAAAATAACTGATAGGAACACTAAAGGTGATATCTTACATCTATTTATCATGTACAGTGTCTGACCTTAATGTAAAAATAATAAAGAGTTCAAGGACGATGCTATCGAGTAGGAAATACGAGGTTCATAGGCGACGGAAATAATTCAAATGAGAGTTGTGAAAGATGTCGCGGAAGAGACTCTAAGGCAGGTTTAACTATGTCTCCATCCACATAGAATAATACATGAAAAGCGAACCAAAGTGCAATAGGTTGATCAGAATATCATTTACCGGTTCTGATTAGACAATATGTTAGTGGGTGCACCCAATAATATATGTCATGATCAAGCTTGATAACGAAATAAGCTTGCAAAACTGAAGCTACATTAGCAGCATGAGATAGTCAAAATATGAGCAAGGGAGGTACGGATGAAGGAAATTTTAAATAGTCCAAGATCTTTTAGAATCAAGTCTTACCCGAAGTGTGGGCCCTTACAGTTGTCCTAGTTTTCTTCATTTTATGGCTTGGTCGCCTATATAAGTTTAGGGTCTTCTGAATTTCTAGTCTGAGTAAACTCATCAACATGATTCATAAGGATAAAGGTTTTGTTAGGTTGTGAGATATTCTACCCAACTTACAAGAGTTCAACTAATAGTGTGATGGGACAATGGGTCACACAATCAAGGTAAGCACAAAGTCTGGCATTTAATGGATGAAGTAGAACACAATCACCTATCAGGTTGAAAGAACTGAGTCAACGTTGGACCTCTAATTCAAATTCGAAAGTAACTGGTGTCATGGTAGAGGTTATAGCTTAGCCATTTGACTGGAAAGTCATATCAAGAAAATAAAGTACAAGTAGACGTGTTTTAGTGGGACATGATATATCTATATTAAGGTGGGCTCGTCTAAGTCTAACATATGAAGTTTGTTGGAAGGAAAAGTCTAGTGTTGTGCTCCATATATTCAAGTCACGTTAAGGGATGCCAAAATATCTAAAATAGAAAGTGGGAGCTCATGAGGTGAATATTTAATGCACAAAATAAAGAAGATCAAGTTAAAGCATGAAATAAAATTAATTAAAGAATCTATTAAAAAATAATTTAGGAACACAATTCCGGAGAGTAGATAGTCTCCTAGATGAATACAGTTAAGGAACCATTAAATCATTATTCAAATTGCAAGTGGGTTAGAAGGTCGCAATTAAAAGATCTAGAATTGAAGGAAGGTCGATTAAGCCGAGGTGGAAATACAGTCACATAGCTGGGTAGATGACTAACAACACTTGTGGATATACTATTATCATGGTCATCGGTGACATGGCAATTAGTGTGGAATACTCAGTAGGGTTATCTTGGGCCTACCATTAAAATTTAACTCAAGTTTCCTCCAAAAGTTTCAAAATTAAACTTTAAAAAAATAAACCACCAAAATTTGTATTCACTCCAAGCCGTTCAAATTTATCATAAAAAAAAATTAAATCACTCTCATAAATCTCAAAGCAAAATTTTATCACGTTACTACTAACCTTTCCAAAATTTAACATTTCCACTCCAATTTTTAAACTCAAGAAACTCATGAATCAAAAAATTTATATCACTTCAAAACTTTAAAACTCCAAAAATTTCTCCAATAACCCTCAAGATAAATTTTAACATATCACGAATAATCTAAAATTTACAGCTCAATATTTTAACGCACTCATCACTTAACTTCTATTTCTAAGTCATTCAAACAAAAATTACAACTTTTTAAATGGTAAATTTCTTTAATCAATCAAAATAACTTTTTACCACATCTTTAGTAACCTTTCCCAAAGATTATAATATTAGCAATCTAACTTTAAACTCAACTTTCAATGATCTTATCAGTCAAAAAAAAATTATTTTTTTTCTCCTCCAAAATTTCCAATCAATCTCGAATAAACCTTTATTGTGTCACAAATCAAATCTATGTATTTTTCTTCTTCTATCATTAACCCAAATCTTAAACTCAAAATTTAAATAGGAGTTATCAATCGTAATTCATACAAGAGTTTAAAGTTTATATATCCTTCAAAATATTTTTAACCAAAATTCTTGATAACCTTACTCCAAACTTAAAATTCAAAATTTTACGAATTTATTAATTGGGAACCATACAATCCAATTTAAAACCAAGCTTTATCAACCGCCCTCAAAATCTTACAACAGCATTTAAATTTTAAAAATTCTTTTCAACTAACTTTATATCTATCCAAGGATGTATAGCTATAATTCACTGAATCATAAGTATTTTTCAAAGACCTTCGAAAATCAACACCCAAAATCAATTCAATTTCCTTTCTCAATTGTATATAGATTCCTCTATTATTTTGTAGATAAAAATAAAGTTCTAAAATCCTTCGAAGTTATTAATGTTGCTACTACCCAACTTGGAATTAACTAATCCTTAAGTTCATACTTCTAGAAAAATATGGTTCCTCTTATCCTCATATCTTTATAACTTAAAGAGGATCTCAATGCATACTAGTTGTCAATGTAATCCTTCTAGCCATGGGGTTGACCAATGAGCATATACTAGTGCAGTCATCTTCCTAGTTGACACTAAGCACGAAAATAAGAATCAACGGTAGTAAGGAATCAAGCAAGATGTAATTCAAGGCAGGTGAACGAGAGTTCAGAATTCGAAGTCAAGAGAGGATGTCAAGCATGTGGATGAGATTCCTAAGTTCTAATCCTATATTACAGGTTTACATCGGTACAGTTACGTAATCGAAATGACAAATTTGACCTGCATGGGCCACCACAAAAGTATGTAACGCCCCAGTCCCAAATACTTGAGACTAGATACGTATCATGCCAGCTGTATACATACGAGTAAATATATGGCTCGTATGTATACATAAGCTGTAAAATGTAGAAAGCCAAGACACTAAATCTCATCAACAAAGATAAATAATAATATAAAAGCAACTTTGAGTTTGTCATGTATACAATCGTTGGGCGGAGACAAATCTACTACCAACTAATTTAAATAAGAAAGAATTATACAAGGAAATGATTTAGTCACGCGAAGGAGATGGCGATCCAAAAGTAACATCTCGAAGAATAGAGCGCAAGACATGGCCTTAGCTAGAGCACCTGCAGAAAATCACAAGACACACCTGGAGAGATAACCAGGTCCTCAGAGGGACGTAACAAGACACATAATATCATGCCAATAAACTGAATAATAAAGCTCAACAGAAAAGTATGCATGAGTAAAGGTTTCTAACTATCCTATGTGATATGCATTTTGAGGACAACGTTCTACGCAGGGGCTGTAACGGATTCACGCAAGCAAGAAAGAGAGAGTGGCCGTCAAGTAGCGCTCATCCGAGACGCTATCGGCCCTGGGCAGAAGGTAGTGCTCATAAGAGTCACCCTCGGCCCAAAATATGTGTAAAAATAAATGTAGCCCCTACGCTAATAACTGTCCCCTCCTCCAATGATACTATACATGTGTCGACTCCACGACACTGTTTTAATCCTTAATAACTGCCAAGTCTTGTAAAAAAAATCTATTGGCAGTTATATCCTAATGCACGGCCTGTACGCACCAATGATCAGTTAGCACGCAAGTCCGCTTCTATATGCGACTCATAACTCACACACAATTCGTGGCACAACGTGACAGTTTATGAGATGCACTAAACATACAGTGGTCCCTTAAGTCTAAGCCAATTGCATAAAGTATAATAATTTGCATCTATATATAGTTTTGAAAGAACAACATAAAGAAAAAGCATGTATGATATTGAGCAAAAAATTAAAAAGTAAAGGCAAGGTGTCTTGCCTGAGGTTATGTGCAAAAGAGAATAATCCAGTAGCTCGAACCGGCAAATAAACAAAGCTAGAAAAGCCAAATCCTGCAGATGACTCCGGATGCTGCAACAAATATCACGAACGAGTTTGGAATATAAGATATGTCTAGGAAATGCCTGTCCAAAAGTTAAATTCTGGAACAGGGGCAAAATCGTAATTTTGGGTCAAAACGATATCTGCCGTTGGACCCACTTTGCACCGAAATGCGCGCTAGAACCTACGGTCTCTAAATTCGTCAAACTACATGTCTACGAATTTGTTTTGATGAGACGAACCCAACGGTATGTCCAATTTTGGATTCCGGTGGGCCGTGCACAAAATCGTCCGTTGAGTGGGATTATGGGCCCGCCAAAATAGCGTTCCGATCAACGGTCTCATAATCGGACCAAACTTGGCACACAGGACCAGAAAAATATTTCGAGTCCAATGGCGCAAGTTTTTTAGAGATTTGATGAGTGTGCACAAAGTATTTGGAAAATTTTGAAAAGCCCGATACGGGAAAATTTGACGGATACGGGTCAAATTCGTCGCGCACACGCAACCAATTTGAATTCCGTCAAAGCCCGTACGTCCGTAAAGTCGATACGGACCTTTCAGTACTCTCGGTTTGCGACGGGGTCGCCCGATTTGTCGGGACGTACCTCGTACGGGGTTTTTAAGGTTTTGAAAACGGGTTTCTCAAATTTTTTAATTTAATTAAACATGGAATTTATTGCAGAATAAATAAATCTATTTGAAGTGGATTCTAGAGGATCATGTGGACTTTCTACACGAATTGACGGATCTAAAAACGGATTTAAGATGATGGAGAAATCGAACGGAGAAGTGGGATACCTTGATGTTCAATTCTGCTGTTATTGGTGGTGTTTGTTGTTGCCGTTGCTGTTGCGGCGCACAAGGCCGAGGGCTGCTCGTCAGGGAGAGGAGAGGAGGATGGAGGAGAGAGGAGGTGGAAGGAGGAGTTAGATGAGAAGGGGTTAGGATTTAGTTTTTGGTTTAATCAAAGCATAAACAAAAAAAAAAATCAGTTAAATAGGGTCGGCCCCCCACCCCCCTTTATTCCGAAGCAAAGCAACTTCTTTTGCTTCTCTTCCCTATAGAGTGGGTGGTCGGGTGGGGCCGACCACCCACTTTCTTTTTTTTTTTCTTTTTTTTTCTTTCTAATACTAACTTCCATATATATATATATATATATATATATATATATATATATATATATATATATATATATATATATATATATATATATATCGAAAAAAAAAAATTATATATATATATATATCGAAAATCTATTTAAAATCCAAATACCATTTTAAATATTATCTACCCAGTTATTTAATATATTTAAACATATCTACTTATATATAAATTCAACTGACAATAATTAACACAAAATAATAATAATATCTTAATAGAATAAAATATTTAATAAATTTTCAAAAAATAACTTTATTAATAATAATTTTAAAAAATCGTCTCAATGGGTGAACTTATACCGTACACCCTCATCCGGGTCCAAAAATTGTAAAATTTTGTAAAATATTATTTTATTAATAAAATATAGATTTTTGTACCCAAAGTCAATAAATATTCAACAAGTTCTAAAAATAATTTAAAAATATTTGTACATACACAAAATATTCCTATATGGTCACCTTAGTCACCACACATGCTCACATGGGCTTAAATTTGGTTCGGGCCCTGTTCGGACTGAATTGGCCAAACCGGGTCATCAAAAAAAATATAATAAAACCATAAATTGTATAAATTTATTTTTTAAGTCTAATAAAATAATAAAAATTAATTAAAAAAATAGGGGTTTTACAAACAAGGCTATCGTCAGGCTACTCAAAAAGGTCGTGTCATCCAACAAACGCGACTGGGACGAAAAGCTCGGCGAATGCCTTTGGGCCTACAGTACAACAGTACAGACTCCGACGGGCAACACCCTATTCTCTTTAGTCTACGGAAGTGAAGCGGTACTGCCTCTCGAGATCCAGATACCCTCACTCCGTGTAGCGATCACAAATTAACTAATAGAAGAAGACAATCAATGTCCCCGTCTGCGAGAATTGGAGGCACTTGACGAAAAACGTCTCCTAGCTCAACAGCGCATCGAACTTTATCAAGCCCGTATATCACAGGCTTTCAACAAGAAGGACAAGCAAAGGACTTTCCAAGTAGGTGACCTGGTTCTAGCGGTCTGGAGGCCGATGGTGTTGACTCACAAAACACCAGGAAAGTTCGAGCCCAAATGGGAGGGACCTTTTATCATAGAGACGGTATACTCAAACGGTGATTACCGCCTCGCCCGATCAAATGGGAACTTGTTCATGATGCCCATCAACGGCAAGTTCCTAAAGAAGTACTACTCTTGACATCTTTCAGATATGTACTTCCACGTCTACCCAATAAGGGAGCCAGTGGACCTGATCATCAGAGCTCACGTACATCCTCCCTTTCACAAAAATCTTATGCTTTCGGAACCCAGTTGTTCCATTGCATTCTATCTCCAGTAGAAGGACAATCACGTCCACATTACCTCTGAGTTGTTCCTCTACGCCCTACAAAACGGAATCTTATGCTCCGTAAGACTACGCTAGCCATCATGTTTACTACGTCCACATTACCTCTGAGTAAACATTCCGTACAGACAACCCCTACGTTGCCGTACATTGATCGTAGAACTTCCATGTCCATATTACCTCTGAGTAGTTCCGCGTATCTTCCCAGAGTCATTCCTACCACGTCTATAACACCTCTGAGTAGGAAGATTCCATCATTCGAACCCCATATTTGCCACGTCCACATTACCTCTGAGCAAACATGTCGGTTCCTTCAAACTTATTATCTGTACCTAACGACCAAGGTGCGCAAAAGATAATAGGTCTACACAAATCACAAGTTCATAACAACAAAAGATGAATACACCACAAAATTCTTTATTTTTCATCTAAAAAGTAAAGGATTACATCCCCAGCATATAACAAAAAAAGGAGAGAAGACTACAAGTCCCTAGGCATCATTGTGATTGGCGGACAGCTCTTCAATCCGACGCCTCAAGTCTGTAGCCCGGGCCTCTGTAGTCGTAAGGACCCGACGTTCAGCTTCCTGCCGCATCACCTCCACAGCTTCGGGAGCGGTATCGTCCTTATGCTTGGCGTCCAACTCTTGCCGTTGGTGAGTCAGAGAAACAATATGGCGAGTAACAACTGCCTCTTCCTCCTTGGACGAGATATGCTCAGCATGGGCCCGCTCAAGATCTAACATAAGTTGGGCCCTCTGGTCTTCTAGGAGGCGAATCCTGGCAGTAACCTCTGCTATACTTGCCTCCAATGAGGCCCGCAGCTCCACCTGCTCCTATGTGGATTGAGACAGTCTCTATACTGTAGCCTCAGCAGCGACCACCTCACCGTTCCAGATGGCCACCGTGGCCTGATAAGACGACTCAACCTCAGCTATCAACTTCTTCTGTTCTATTTCTATCAGAGCGAAAAAGTCATTCCGCTGGATACTCTGCAGTTCAGAAAGACGTTGGTCGAGCTCAACCACCGACTCCTCCAGAATTACAGCCATGTGATCGTGGCCATGGTACTAACGTATCAAACCAATTGAAGAGAGCGCCATGGCTTTCGTCGTCGCAAAACTCCCATTTGCATTCAGCACCGTTGATACGCCTTTCTATAGCATCTTGTACACTGATTCAACAACAAACTGAACATACTCATCTGCATCAGCCAGCATTTGAGGCGTCATGGCAGGAGTTGCAGGAGGTACTATAATAGACGACAGACCTGAAGAAGACTCACCGACTTTAGTCTGCGAGGCTGAAACCTCGGCATCAACGGACTTTACCTCAATAGGGGCTTCAACTTCGCCACTGGCTCGAGGGGCCAAGGGAGCGGAAGGGGCCAAGAGGGGCATCGATGTCGTACCCCAAGTAGAAGGAACAATAGGGGGTTCCAGCAAACCTTTACCCTTATCAAGCTCGGAGGGACCACCGATGTCAGGGGCTACCCCCTCCGTCCACAACACACTATCAGCAGGCCGTACGTGACCTTCCCCCTCTGGCAAAGCAGCGAGATCAGCACTTCTTTCCTAACTCGGCTCCCCTGGAGTCAGGCTCGACGGACGAGTCTCATCTTCCTCGCCGAATCCCTCCGCGGGGATAGAATCTGTCTCTACCTCCTGGTCGGTAGCCACCTCAGCCTCCGCTGCTGAGTCTAGGGTAGGGCTCGGCAACGCTGCAGCCGACCTCCCCTCATCATGACAAGGAGGGGAATCAGCCCTCTCCTCTGTTTCAACCATGTCTGTTGTCCCTATAATAGGCTCACTCATCTCTGGAGGAACGTCATATGAAGAAGACGAACTCCACTCCACTTCCTTATCTGGAAGCTCCGTATCTGCTGGATCCTCAATGCCAGGGGGCCCCACGGTGGCTTGCACCCTCCCAGGAACTGCTGCATCCTCAGCTTCCCTTCCAACATAATATAGAGATACTAAAATCTCCGCAGGAACGACATCGTCCGGATTCTCCTCCACCGGAGACATCACAATCGGCAGAATGCGCTCTTCAGATGAGCCCGCCACCTCCCTTGGTCTGCTAGCACCCGATTTTGGAGTTCGGGGTCTCCTTTTTAGCGGCTCCTTCAAAAAGAAAGTATATGTCATAAAAATGGTGAAACTAACTAGACTATGTAGGACATCCTTACCTCCACAGGAGCTGAGTCTGTTGACACTGCCGGTGACAATGCCTTCTTCTTTCTCTTCGGCACGGAAGAGCCAGCCTCTGTATCAGTACGTCTCTTCGATTGATTGGTCGAGGGCTCTGCCTGACCCCCCGTGGATACGGCAGGAGTACCTCGATAACCCGCCTCTGGCGGGCGGTACGACCGAGCCTTCGCCAACAGGTTCCCGGTCACCTCTCACTGAGTTCCGGCAATGAAACTGGTCTCCCTATCATATCTAGGGGGCACGACGTTCATG
This sequence comes from Iris pallida, assembly GCA_029216955.1. NCBI lineage: Eukaryota > Viridiplantae > Streptophyta > Magnoliopsida > Asparagales > Iridaceae > Iris > Iris pallida. The sequence goes on from JANAVB010042015.1 coordinate 2,972,673, forward strand.
TCACAGTAAAATTTGGCAACCGAAAAAAGAATCGGCGACCACGGATTCTGAACAAGCAGCGTAAAGCAAGCTCCGGTGCATCTGGCATTGTAGTAATGCCAAGCTCGTGCACCGTCCAGCAAATTTCCAGTATACCCTAGGTTAATACTAGGGTTCTCCAACATCAACTGAGCATAGCCGAATTGTCGTACAAAATGGCTCGGCAAATATGGTTCCAGGTAACACTGGTTTCTATTTCGTTACACCAGATGGGACGGCCGGATGCTTTGCAACCAGCGGAATCCCCATGGAGGCAGAGTTGTGGCATCTTCACCCGAATCTGTTAAGTCTTCGTTGGCCTCAAACCCCAAAAAGACGGGACCAACTTTGGTGATCTCCCACCCCTGAAAGTAGGATAAAACTTTCTTGCAAACAGGAACACCAGTATGCAACCAGCTCCTCTGGTGGAAACGGCACATGAATACGTCTCCGGTCCTGTGGTCTTCTTCCGGGCCCGGACTCATCACGTTGGGATGGTGCAAAATTAACCACCCCATCAAATAATGAAACGGCAGTTCGACACGGGGAAAGTTGTCATTCCTACCTCGTTTATGGATGAAATTTCCCGCAAATTCTCGTAAACCTCGCAGCAGGTTACACACCATTACAGGGAGTAGAGCCAGGCGACAGCCAAAAACCAACTTCACAGCTGGCAGGATTAAGTTTTGGGTCACCCTCTCCACAGAGCCTGAACCGCCTGAAAAGACATAATCCCGGAGCTAAATCATCAGATAAGCAGCCAACACTGCTTTGGACGACATCCGATGAGTAAGGTGCCAGAAACAGCTATAGGAGCGTTCGTCCGACTGTCGGTCCTCGTTTTCCCGGGGACTCTTCTCATTTAGCCTGCTCATTTCAGAAAGCACTGCGGTACTAGAAAGCGCTGGCGGAGTCGTAAACTGAGAGGGATTCTCTTTGTCTTGCTCAAAGACATAATCTCTCCAAGCAGTCATATGAGGCTGTGACCCGCCCTTATCCCTCTTCTGTATATAATAATGATGACTCGCCACTTCCTTGAAGACGGCCATCATCTCCTCTGCTTTGTCCCCCAGGACTTGGAACTCCTCGTTGGTCGGAAAGTATTCCTCGTAAGGTTCCGATCCCCAAGGGAGCCTTGATACCTCGTACATTTCATGAAGTCTGAGTCCCAGCTCCCCCACCAGAGTGAAGAAAGTCCCGGTCTGGGTGTTAAACATATCTAGGAGTGCGAGGAACATATGCCTGTTGATGTCGACGCCTGCCAGGGTAGCACGGATTGCGGCAGTCAGCCCAATCTCTCGGAGTTCGGTTCGAAACTGCGCCAGAATCCAGAGTGTCAGCTTGTTCCACTTGGAAACATAGTGACACCAAACCTCTACCCGAAATTCACCTTTTGGGTATGACCGCTTCAACGACTGTATACGATTTGTAAAAGTTGAAGCACCAAAAGCAAATGTGTTTGTAGGGATGTCACTGTAAATGCCCCCAGGACGCAGAGTCCGCCAGGTGAAAGAAAGGCCAGCCCGCGCGGCGGCCAGCGTATCCCTCTGATTGGAGGAAGCGTCAATCTTGATGGTGCCTGCCACCGCCCCCTTTGAGACGGAGTTAGCTCCTAAGACATCCTCCTCTTGGAGGCAAGGCGGCAGAAAGCCGTCAAAGGCCATTGATGCTCAAGTTGCTTAACAATCATATGCACCCCTCTTGCTGTAATGAGCCAATCTTCCTTGATCTTTAATACATTTGCTTCAGTAGAAGTAAGGCGGTCCCCAAACAGGAACTCAGGCTTCAAGAAAGTCACATTATCAGAAATGGCAGATTTTAAAACGCCATGCTCCATCATCCGTTGGCCCATGCTGTTATTCCCGGATTTGGGTCATCCTCTCGGGAGGCTGATCCAGCATAATGGCAACTTGGGCAGGATTTATCACCTTCTCGTTATAATCTGATCCTATCTGACAGAGGACAGCGTCCAGAAGCACTTTATTCAAGAGTGGGACGGTCATCGACACTGGTGGTCAGCAAAAGAAGGCAAAGATTTCGATATGTTAGAAATAATAAAAGAATCTGAGCCACGTTCTCATCAAAAGCGCATACCCTGAACCAAGGCTCAGGCGCATCTTAAAAGAAGCTTCGGCACATCATCAGGGTCTAAACCCATGTGCGTCAGCAGTGAAGTTTCGGCGTATCATCAGGGTCTAAACCTATGCGCGTCAGCAGTAGAAGCCTCGGCGCATCATCAGGGTCTAAACCCATGTGCGTCGGCAGTGAAGTTTCGGCACATTATCAGGGTCTAAACCCATACGCGTCAGCAGTAGAAGCCTCGGCACATCATCAAGGCCTAAACCCATGCGCGTTAGCAGTAGAAGCTTCGGCGCATCATCAGAGTCTAAACCCATACGCGTCAGCAGTAAACGCTTCGGCGCATCATCAGGGCCTAAACCCATGCACGTCGGTGGAAAAGCTTCGGCACATCATCATGACTCAAGGTCCATGCGTGTCGGCGTATGTGAGTTCTAAAAATGGCCTACTCCAGTACAGAAAGATATGGTAAAGAATGATAAAACCCACCAATCATCGTCGGCCGAACGTCGACGTGCGTCCGGGGGACATCATCCACAGCAGCCTCCACAGGCTCTTTTCCTTTGCCTCGTCCTCGGCCAGTGCCACCGCGAGGAGTCTTGGGAGCCATTTCGTGAAAGAAGAAGAACCGTCTCTCTTTACTGAGAGGAGCATGCACCCCATCACTCATGTACGGAGTAATCATGCGCCCGAACAGTCATGCGCCCTGTTAAAGACGCCACCATGCTTCTTATTCAAAGTATTCTAAAATTTGACAAAAATTTTTGAAAACTTTGAAGAGGGTCTTGTAGAAGCATGGAATTTCAAGGCGCATCTATGTGCCAGAATTCCTATGCGCTCGAATACTACTCAGAACATGCGCCAGGGAACTCAAAACGAAGTACTTGGCACATCAAGGCAGCAAGAGTATAGATAACAAAAGAAGATTTTTATTTTCATATAAAAGTCTATTACATGTCTAAAAGGCTTTACATAGGAGAATTTATACAAAAAAAGATCCTAAGACTACAGCTAGGCGCAGCAAACTGCCATGTGCCCCCTACCAGGCGTATCACTTCAGCGTTTCAGTCAGGCGCAGCCTTCAGCGTCTCAGGCAGGTGCATCCCTTCAGCGTCTCAGTTAGGCGCATCACTTCAGCGTCTCAGTCAGGCTCAGCCTTCAGCATTTCAGTCAGGCACATCTCTTCGGTGTCTCAGTTATGTGCATATCATGAAGTCTCAGCATATGCACCTTACTTCGACCCGATCAAATGCTTCGACTAATAAAGCATTTATTGAGCAGGACAGGAGTGGGCGATCAACCCCACTCTTGCAGGAGGAAGAGCTCTCCAAGAAAGAGGAGAGCACAACAATCGATCTGCGGCTAAAGGAGCAGCTTTCAACACAACCAGAATGGGCGACACCCACTCTGGCAGAAGAAAGAGCCTCCAAAGCCGGAAGTACCGTAATTCTGATCTACGGCTCTTCCAGCATAACGGGGACAGGGCTCGAGCATCCCGATCTTTGGATGCAACAGGCACCTTCCGCCTGCCTCAGAAGCCCTTGACCCCAACTTTTGGATGTAACAGTCACCTTCACGAGTGCATGAATGAAGACAATACGTCACATCTTCACCCTATGGAGCATCTCGTCAACAGAATATGCTTGAGCAAACAAGTTCATTTGGAAAGACATTAGAAAACGAGAGCCAAACTCTCTTCTTGCCACTATTTATAGGCCGGGCAAATCAAACCCATGCGCCAAGTGGCGGGCTCTCCGAATCCCATGCAATGAATTTGCATTAATGGTGATAAACCAGACGCTTCGAATTCAGCCAAGTCAAAACGGCTATTTAAAGCAATTAAATAACACAAAAGTTGGACCAATGAAGATGCGCCATGCAAACGGATGCGGCGGTCAGACACCGCGCATCGTACTGACGCGCTTATCAGCACCAAGCGCCCCGTATGAATGCGTCCAACAAAGCATAGATCCATGCGTCCTAATCAACATGGACGCATGCACCCATTTCGGTTCGTCATCTATTAAGCAATTAATGCTCAAGTGATAAAGTTGGCAACACGTCTCCCGAGGACTGGACAGTTAGCAGCTTTTTCAGAAGACGAAGCGTCGCTGATGTCAGCATCATCATTACTGTCCTCTAACTGTTACGACCGACGTGACCGACCAACGACTCGCATGCGCCTTAGCGGCCATGCGCCTGAAGACTCGCATGCGCCTCAAAAGTCGTGCGCCCAGACTGGATCGTGACTCCTGAAGGTTGTGAGCCAAAGTCTCATGCGCCCAATCCCAGGCGTATCCTACCAGATCACTCTCCACCAAATTAGAGATCTTCGAGCCATAGACCTACGACATGTGTCCTTTGACTCAATTCAGCCTATGAAGGGTGCTAATCACCCAAGATCTCAACAACAGAAAGATCTTCTCCCCTGCTACGTGCCAGCCCACAAAAGCAGTATGAAGTATTCAACCCACAAATGATGGCACATCATCCATGCGTCTCCCGCAGCTTCAACCACGTGGCGTTCCCACGACCATGCGCATCCGATATATGCGCGCATGAGCAGCCAGCCTGCAAAGCTATAAATATAGGCATTATTTCTATCTTACACACACAGAGACATACCTACAGACAGAGACCTACATACGCAGTGAGAGAGGCAAATACAGACACTCAACGTCTTCTTCCTCTCCGCAGGCTCCAGCACCCAGAGCAACTCAGACCTTTAGAGAACCGAGAACCGTCGTCAGATCGTCAACGCATTACCACTCGCTCCATCGACACAGGGACCCAGATAAATAAAAGTGTTCTCCTAGGACTACATCTAAGTCCTACATTGTAACACTGTTCTGTTTGTAATTCAAATTGCAATAAAAAGATTTTAATGGCAAACAATTGGTTAATCAAATATAGTAATTTGTTCTAAATGATTACTAGGAGGAACTAAATGATGATTTTTTAATAGGAAAGATAGAAAATAAAGACCTACTAGTTTATTAGAATACGATAACAAGAAATATGATATCAAATCAATTTAGAGTGAGAGTGCAAGATTTGCGGATCATGAAAAAATAATAGTCATGCGCCAATAAAAGATATAGCCTCTATGGTATTTGAAAACTGTATGCATATCTGAAGTTGTTTCACCGAGAATCTATGCCTCGCCAGTGTACATCTAGCTGTAGTAAATTCTTGGTTTCATGACTCAAATATAATATAATATCAAATATTTTATTAACTATATCCAATATTAACATAATAACTCAAAGATCAAATAGGGCAACTAGGGCATAGTTTTAATAATATTCAATAACCTACGCTTACTTGAAATTACTTCGACTTAGGGTCATGCCTGGTCAATACGTTTCTGGCTGCAGTGAACCCTCAGTCTCCATAATTCAAATAAATAGCGACAGTACGCATATGCCTTGCCATTATAAGTCATCGAAAAATTATTCCAACCATATCCATAAGAATTTTAAAGGAGCTTCTGGAAATTTGAACAAGTTAATCATGATAACAAAATGTAAGTATATGTCCTTTAATGAAAGTGTTTGCAAAAAAATAAAAGAGGTATGGATTTCTACAAACTGAGAAAGAGTACAAAAAGTACAATTGATTTATGGGGAAGTACAACTATAGAAATCTGATCAGAAGACGATCACTTAATCCCTTGGACGATGTGATATCGAAGACACGAACGTATGGAGGATGCAACAACACTTTAGCATGAGATTATGATCATTTGTGATGCTTTGAGACTGATTTAAAACTCTATTTATAGAGTTCTTTGAAATAATTGTTTAGCAGTTATTGTAGAATTGCGCGAGCTTTAGGTTGTGCACCTGTTCACTTGCGCGAGCGGTTACACCAACTGCTGTGGACGCGTGACATCGTTTGAGTGAGAAGCGCATGGTAGTGGGCAGTGTAGGGGGCACGTTCTACGAAGTTAGTGGCTTGCGCGCCATGTCACCCTGTTCTGGATACTATTTGATCACCTTACGCGAGCTTCTTCAGGTTGTGTGGGGACGCAATGTAGCAACTTGCACGAGCAGTTGCACCAACTGCTGTTGACACGTGGCATCATTTGAGTGAGATGCGCGTGGTCATTAGCAATATAGTAAACACGTTCTACGAAGTTAGTAGCATGCGCGCTACGTCAACCTGCTCTGGACGATCACCTTTATAGAAGCATGGAAAAGAATAAAGACAGACCTATACGGCTCCGACAGAAGGATCCCCATGCGGCTCAGGATCCCCATGCGGTTCAGGAGTCCATGCGGCTCGGATAGATCTATTAGGCTCAGAAAGAAGCCACGTAGCCTTCAATAGTTCGTCTCTACATTTAGCTGCATTTAATGCCCTGACGGCTGCTCTGACAAATAACAGCTATGACAGCTCTGACATAATGACGCAATAATGACTCTGACATGATGGCGTGATCCTAGAAAAGAGGAGAAAATCTCTTTACAGCTGGCAAAACCTACCAAGTCCCGAGGCCACTCCATGCTGCAGCCCATCTGCATGCGGCTGCCTATCCCCATGCGGCCGCCCATGTGCATGCGGCTGCCTATCCCCATGCGGCTGCCCATCCCCATGCGGCTGCCCATCCACGTGCGGCTGCCCATCCTCATGCGGCTGCCCATCCTCATGCGGCTGCATGTTTCATGCGGATGGGAAGACCCCCCATATGCGGCTCGGCCAGGACATTCCAGTTGAGACACGTGGTGCTCTTCCTACAATTGAGACATGTGGTAGTCTTATCTTCCCTGGAATTATGGGTGCTAACAAATCCTAACAAAATCAGATTTGTTGCGATCGTCATAATTGCCCAGATCAAATAAAATCAAGCAAATTGGACACGTGGCAGGCTATCAGAAATCACGAATATTCATGGCAATCAACATTTATTGTCCACAGAGATTTGATGCAATCACATTTATTGCTCAAATTTATTATATTCAAGATGAATGACCCAGACTAATTGATCCTTAACCGTCGACTTCTGAAGGAGGCAATCATTTGCAAACCCTAATGAGCACACCCCCATTCCTATAAATAGCAAGGTGCCATTTCCTTGCAAAAAAGAGGCAGAGAGGAGAGAAGAGCAGAGAGAGAGCGTAAAAAAGGAGAGAGCACTATAGAGACATCCAGAGAGCCAGCAATCGAAGGCACAAGGGAGTCTCCCCACACGTCCAAGAGCATTTCTTCACCAGAGCCAAGGCTGCATCCGATCGTCCAAGGAGTAAGGCAGAGCTGCCGTCGCTTTCCCGAGCCTCTACCGTCACCCCCCCATAAAAACTAAATAATTGTACTTAGATTGTTGTACCTAGGTTTTCGTCCCTAGGCTTTCTTTGTATGAGCGAGTTTGTATTGTGAAGTAAAAGTCCAGTCCTCCGATATAATTGTTCTGTTCTTTTATAATCAATGGCAAATACGATGGCGACTCTGCTGGGGAGAAACTTCTCCATGGCTGAGAAGTTGGTGACGCAATCGGATGCAGCCAAACTTGGCTCCACACAATAGAAGATGGTCTTCCGCTTCGACCAACAGGCATTTGAAGAGATACTCTCCAACGGGAGCGCTGGCCCGGTCCAGAAGCGAACCCGCACAAAGAAGACTCACAGAGAGTGGAGGCCAAAATCATTTGCTCATCCCCATGCAATGGACGGAGTACTCTCTGCTGCCCAAGACGGCGAAGGCAACTCTCATGCGGCCCCACTTCAAGCCATAGAGGACTCTGCTGTCCCTAAGTCCGGCAAAGGAAAGCACTACGATGCTGGACTTGCAGGGGCAAAGAGTGATTCTATGTGCTCTAGGAAGAAGCTAAATATTCATGCGGCCATGATTGCCAGCCGCATGCACGATATTCATACGGCCGAAACTGTCAGTCCGATGCAGAGTACCCATGCGGCCAAGATTTCCAGCCGCATGAAGAATACTTATGCGGTCGAGACTTCCAGTCGCATAAAGAAAGCCCATGCGTCTACGATTGCCAGCCGCATGAAGACTGTTGATTCCAGCCGCATGCTGTCTGCTCCACGTGGCTCAGGCTCAGTCTTCGATCGCCTCTCCTATGGTCCTGATCTCTCATGATCCTGAGAAAATATGTCTGACTCTCTGCAACACCATTTAGACTCTTCCTACTATGTGCCCTCAAGCACTAGAGTGAAGAAGTCTAGGGCAGCGCGAGCTTGGCGAGCCACTCGAGTCCAAATAGACAGAGTGGTTCAGAGCGCTCCATATACTGTTATGCAGGCCTCTGATGGAAAGTTGTATAGAACCACTCGAGTCCAACACCCGGCGACAAATAGACAGAGTGGTTCCCAAAACTCTCCCAAAACCCAGGGAGCAAACATGGTCGTTCCAGACCCGTCTGACTTACTTGATGTTATCCTCCACAAACGCAAGGAAAGAGAAAAGGCTTCGGTGTGCAAAGAGTCCTCCCACGGACATCATTGCACCCAAATCATTGTCAACTGCTGTTGCAACAATGCGACGGTACGAGAAGACCGACAGTCCGTCTTTCAAAGATTACAACAGCCGAGCTCAACAGATGAGGCGCCTCCCGTTGTCTCTTGCAACTCTACTCAGAAAATCCCTGCCGATGGGAGAGGGAAGAAGATAAACGTTTCCAGCCCGAAGATTTCAACCACTGTGACTAAGAAACTGTTGTCTAAACGGTTGTCCACTACCGGAGTTTTCCAAGGTACCCGTTCAAAGACGAAATATGCTACAGTGGGAGATTCATCATCCGCATTACTGGGGGTCGCTGGAACTGGAGGTAACACTCCTCCGAATATCCACGATAATCCGATGTTCCAAGGAGACGAGCCTAGGGAAATAACTCTCCCATCAGATACAGCAGGTGCCGACGTCCCCGAGGACGTCTGTAACGTCCCAGTCCTAAAATACGTAGGACTAGGAACGTAGACATGCCAGCTGTATTCATACGAAGTACACTCCAATATATGGAAATCTCGCATGAATACATAAGCTGTAAAATACAGTAAAACTACAACTAATCTCATCCTCACATAGTAAATGAATAAAAGATATCATATAATGAGAATAAATTTATCTTGATACAATATGTTGGGCGGAGACAAATCCACTACCAACAAATAAGGAAAAGTATATAGAAATGAAATGAGTGGCAAGCGAAGCGAAGACGATCCAAATACAATCATCCTCGAAGAAATAGCGAAGATCACGGCTAGAGCTAGAACACCTGCGAAAGACAAGAGCACACACCTGGAGAGATAACCAGGTCCTCAGAGGGACGTAACAAGACACATAATATCATGCCATATAAACTGAATAAATATTGTTCAACTAAATAAGTAAATTGAATTATGACATGTTCCAATACGCACCTACTAAACGAGCGTACCATCCCCCCAACCAAACAAGGACAGGAGATGGTAAATTAATTCACGGTAACGTATCTTCCCATGTTATGAATCCAATAAGGTATCTGGACCCCAACAAGGTTCAATACCTTCTCATCGAAGTAGTAAGTCACACCTACAACCATACAAGGACAAGATGTGACGAACTAATCCACGACAAGTTATTGTTCCAAGCCACGGTCAGATACAAGTACCCAAACCAAAAGTACTCGTACCTAACGGATAAAGGTGCCTAACCATTCTAAGTAAAATGTAGTTAAGAACAATCCTTCATGGGTCATCAACCCCGTATCTCCAGCGGAGAGTCCGGGTCACAAGGGAAGTGCATCGAAGCCCATACGCTAAGGAATTGTCCTCCCCGCCCAATGCCTACTCTGTTGTATCCACAACAGTAACCTCTATAACCGCTAAGTCAAACTAAGCATGCAACCTCTATTAGCGGTTATTCCTATCGCACGGCTTGTACGTACTGGTGGCCAGCCAATCACGCACTTCTGTGTTCTACATGCGACACACAACTTCGTGGTACAATGTGTCAAGGCCATGTATGCAACACACAAAGGTGGTCCCTTAAATCTAGGTTTAATGTGTAAAAATAATACATAGCAGGAAATATAAAAGAACAGTAAGTTCTAACAGGTTAAGCCATGTATCACAGTTTATTTTGCATAAAGAAAATAAATAATGCATGAAATATGAGCTAAAATAATTAAACAGCGAATGACAAGGTGTCTTGCCTGGTAGGACGCCTGGTGTGCTGCGATAATCATAGTGGCATGAACTGCAACTTTGGTGTAACAACTACACAAGGGGACCTCTGATGGTGGCACGGACAGTTCCGTTGGGTCCAGAACGGTCAAGTTAGTTAGGGACGATAGGAGGAAGGACAGAATTGTTAGGAGGATAGGAGTAATGGGCTTAGTTTTGGATATGAGGATAATCAAAGGAGATTGGATAAAGATTATATACGAATTTTAGAAAACTCTTTATAATAATTGAAATTATATTTTATTAATTAAAATAGTTTTTTGATAAATACTTGAAAATCACAAAAATCATTTATATAAATACTATACTTTACTTAGATAGAAAATATTACAGTCATAAAATAATAGATTTTTGGTCAAAGGCTCATTTTTAAGGTACCCCCAATATATACTAGTAATAATTTTAAGATGAAACCCCATAGAACTAAAATCCAAATATTATAAAATTCAAAATTAATAGTCAAAATCTTTTTAATATAGATGGGCCAAGCCCAAACTATATTTAAGTTACAAAATAATTTAGAATAATTTACATATTTATATGATAATAGCAATCGTAAAAATATATAATGTATACTTACAAGCATGCATATTGTATTTTAAAATAATAACAATAACAAAAATATAAAGCTGCTTACTAAAACAGAATAATATAATATGATAAAAATATTGGTGATAAAATAATAATAATAATAATAATAATAATAATAATAACTATAACCAAGGTATTAATAATAATAATGATAATAATAATAATACTAATAATAATAATGATAGTAATACATAGTACATAAAATCTACTAATGTAAAAATGATCAAATAAAACCAAATTTAACTCTCTTACTCTTTTCCCGAGAGGAAAAGTCAGTGATGACTTAAGAAATGGTTTGAGAGGGAGTGAGAGAAAAGGAAGTGAGAGAGAGGGGAAAGAGGCCGGTCGGGGAGAGAGAGGCGACGCCGGCGGTCCAGAGCGGTGGAGCGACGAGAAGGGCGGTCGGCCGGAGGGTAAAGCGGGGGTTGGCGTGACGGAGGGTCGACCGACGGCTGGGAAGCGGAGGAAGAGCGGGGGTTTTGGTCGGACGGCGCTTCGTCGCGCGGCGGTCGGAGGAAGCGGTGGCGTTGGGGTTCGTGGAACCAGAGAGGAGGAGGCGGAGGAGATCGGCGGATGCGGGGGTGTTTGGGCGGTGAGCGGCGGACACGGGCGGCGTCGCTCATCGAAGGAGTGGAGAGCTGGGGTCGGGCGGCGGCCAGCGGCTGAGCGTGGCGGATGCGTGCGGTGCCGGCGACAAAGGGGGTTTCCGGCGGGGTTTGAAGTACGGGCGCGGCCCAGGCGGGGCGACGCGGCATGGGAGGAGAGCGGGGCTAGGTTCGGCAAGGTCAGCGTGCGGGCAACACTAGCCACGACGACCGACAGAGAGGGCTCGATGGGACAGGAATGTGGTGGTGATGGTTTTGGTTCTATGTATCTGGGTTTGGGTGGTGTTTGGCCTTGGTTGGCCGGAGTTTGCTCAGGTCGCGGTGGTTGTTGGTGGAAGGAGACATCAGATAGAGGAGACAGGGGAAACACGGGTGAAGAGAGCAGGGGAGGTGACTCGCTGTGGTCGACACTTGACAAGGTTAGCTTGGCACGGTGGACACGGTGACTTAGTCTGCCATAGTGGTGGTTGCAGCACCGATCGACATAGCCGTGACGAGGAGAGGCAGGGCCGGGCCTTCGACCAAGGATCGGTGGGAGGGATGATGGTGGTTGTAGACTAGGATTGGGTGTGTGTCGAGGTAGTTTTTGTCGTGTCGGGTGTGTACGACACAACAGAGGAGGGGCTGGGAGAAGTGTCCTGCGAGACACGGGATGGGTTGGCGTCCGGGGTTGTCGGACGCGAAAATTTATGTACTTGTACAAGAAGATAAATAGTGGATGGGGTAGGGGACACGGACACGATGCACTGCACGTTTGTGGTGGTAAATTTTGGAGAAATAATGAATGATGAAAATTGGAGCAGTACCTGCCTATTTATAGGATGTGGGAATTCCCAATTGGATAGGAATTAGGAATTTTTAAAACCCAAAGTAGATAATTCTCTACTTAATTTAAAACAATGAAATCAAATCCAAATCCAATACAAATTCAATTTAAATCTAATTAAATTTTAGTTTAAAATCAAATCAATAAATCAAATTTCAATTATTTAACTATTTAAATAAATTCATAAATTCAAATCAAGATTTTAAATCTCCACAATAATTTCGAAATATATTTTCCAAAAATACTATAAATAATAATTTCGAAAATTATATTATTATTTGTCAAAATAACTAATAATTTAATACTATATATGTATGCACAAATAATATTACAAATATACACTTTTCTATCAAACCATTATATTTTATTAATATAATTGTCTAAAAAAAAGCTTTTCAAAAATATAAATATAAATTTAGAATCTTGATAGCTAAAAATAATTATTATATATATTTTCTTGAAACAATAAAATAGAAAAAATGTTTTTTCCAAAAATGTATACGCTCGCACATATTTGCACTCGTCGAGCAATCACGAAAAATAGAATTTCGTGCGCGACGTACAATACGGCTACGCGAAGTACAATACAAAATAAAAAAATAATTAATCAGTACCAAATTTAATAATAAAAAAATATAGTAGAAATTTAGGGGTTTTACATCCTACCCAACTTAAAAGAATTTTGTCCTCGAAATTAAGAATTAGGAGGGGGTGAAAGGCACAAGGGGGATATCGGTGAGGATTAATCGTTCACAACGTCCAACGAAATCATGCATTAGGAAATCGCGACTTCAATAACGGCGAGAGTAATCATGGGATAGCTCAAGAAGAAAAATGTGTAAGGTTTAAAGATAAAACACGCGATAAAGGCTAGTGTGTTATCTAGAGAAGAATAGCTTAGAGACCTTAAAGGTATGTTTCTTAGGAGTTGGTTGCTGGCACGATTGAGAGACCGATTTGGGTCACTCCTAACTTAAGTGATTAGAAGGTCATGAGAGTAAATATAGGGCCGAGATAAGAACGAGCAGTTTATGATGAGGATATAACATCCTTGAGTGATAACGGGCATAATTGGTAGGAAGGCTAGAGGGAGTTCTAGTACTACGCCTTCGTCTTTCTAAAATAGGTGACGACGAATGCAATAAGGAGTTTCAAGACGATATTATCGAATACGAGTACGTGATTCCAAGACGACCAAAAATTTCAAAGGAATTGCCAAGGCAGTCGCGGATGGAACTCTAAAGGACAAGTTTAGCTATGTCCCATCCACGTAGAATAATAGACAAAAGCGAACCAAAGTGCACTCGGTTGATCAGACCATCATGCACCGGTTCTGATTAGACAATATGTTAGTGAGCGTGCTCAATAGCATAAGTCATGAACAAACTCGATAAATGGATGAGTTTGCAAAAACTAGGCTGCATTAGCATCATTAGTCAAAATGGTAAATACATAGGTACGAGAGATTACGATTTAAAGAAGGTAGAATGATTCTAAGTCATATAGTCGTCCTATAGTCTTCTTGTCCAAGTCCTTGGTTGGCTAGACGGTTTAGGTCCTCTAGATTCTAGGATCTAAATAAGCTTGCTAATATAGGTCACTAGGTCAAAGGGGTTGCTAGTTCATAAGGTATTCTACCCAACTTAAAGAATTAAACTAATGGTGTTTTGGGACAACTAACTAGTAGGGTCAATCTCTAACAAGCACGAAGGGAAGATAGGAATAGGGATGGAAGGAAGCAAGCAAGATGCAATTGATGAGTCAACCGGTAGATAAAATCAAGGAAAGAGGTCAAGTATGCGGATGAGATCCTAGACTTCTAATCCTATACGCAGGCTTGCTTGGTACGGTAAAGCAACCAAACAATTTATCTTGACCTGCATGGGCCACCACAAAAACATGTAACGTCCTAGTCCCAAAATACGTAGGACTAGGAACGTAGACATGCCAGCTGTATTCATACGAAGTACACTCTAATATATGGAAACCTCACATGAATACATAAGCTGTAAAATGCAGTAAAACATAACTAATCTCATCCACACATAATAAATGAATAAAAGATATCATAAAATGAGAATAAATTAGTCTTGATACAATATGTTGGGCGGAGACAAATCCACTACCAACAAATAAAGAAAAGTACATAGAAATGAAATGAGTGGCGAGCGAAGCGAAGACGATCCAAATGCAATCATCCTCGAAGAAATAGCGAAGATCACGCCTTGAGCTAGAACACCTGCGAAAGGCAAGAGCACACACCTGGAGAGATAACCAGGTCCTCAGAGGGACGTAACAAGACACATAATATCATGCCATATAAACTGAATAAATATTGCTCAAATAAATATGTAAATCGAATTATAACATGTTCCAATACGCACCTACTGAACGAGCGTACCATCCTCCCAACCAAACAAGGACAGGAGATGGTAAATTAATTCACGGTAACGTATCTTCCCATGCTATGAATCCAATATGGTATCCGGACCCTAACAAGGTTCAATACCTTCTCATCGAAGTAATAAGTCACACCTACAACCAAACAAGGACAAGATGTGACGAACTAATTCGCGACAAGTTATTGTTCCAAGCCACAGTCAGATACAAGTACCCAAACCAAAAGTACTCGTACCTAACGGATAAAAGTGCCTAACCATTCTAAGTGAAATGTAGTTAAGAACAATCCTTCCTACGCATGGACCCTGGCTGAATAGGATCGGCATAGTCCCCCCTTGGGCACCAGAGGCCCCATCAGTAAGAGCATGACGTTCCACAGAATCGTCAGTGGCCGTCAGTAATCATGGGTCATCAACCCCATATCTCCAGCGGAGAGTCCGGGTCACAAGGGAAGTGCATCGAAGCCCATACGCTAAGGAATTGTCCTTCCCGCCCAATGCCTACTCTGTTGTATCCACAATAGTAACCTCTATAACCGCTAAGTCAAACTAAGCATGCAACCTCTATTAGCGGTTATTCCTATCGCGCGGCTTGTACGTACTGGTGGCCAGCCAATCACGCACTTCCGTGTTCTACATGCGAGACACAACTTCGTGGTACAACGTGTCAAGGCTATGTATGCAACACACAAAGGTGGTCCCTTAAATCTAGGTTTAATGTGTAAAAATAATATATAGCAGGAAATATAAATGAACAGTAAGTTCTGACAGGTTAAGCCATGTATCACAGTTTATTTTGCATAAAAAAAATAAATAATGCATGAAATATGTGCTAAAATAATTAAACAGCGAATGGTAAGGTGTCTTGCCTGGTAGGACGCTTGGTGTGCTGCGATAATCATGGTGGCATGAACTGCGACTTTGGTGTAACAACTACACAAGGGGACCTCTGATGGCGGTACGGACAGTTCCGTTGGGTCCAGAACGGTCAAGTTAGTTAGGGTCGATAGGAGGAAGGACATAATTGGCAGGAGGATAAGAGTAATGGGCTTAGTTTTGGATATAAGGATAATCAAAGGAGATTGGATAAAGATTATATACGAATTTTAGAAAACTCTTTATAATAATTGACACTATATTTTATTAATGAAAATAGTTTTTTGATAAATACTTGAAAATCACAAAAATCATTTATATAAATACTATACTTTACTTAGATAGAAAATATTACAGTCATAAAATAATAGATTTTTGGTCAAAGGCTCATTTTTAAGGTACCACCAATATATACTAGTAATAATTTTAAGATGAAACCCCATAGAACTAAAATCCAAATATTATAAAATTCAAAATCAATATTCAAAATCTTTTTAATATAGTTGGGCCAAGCCCAAACTATATTTAAGTTACAAAATAATTTAGAATAATTTACATATTTATATGATAATAGCAATCGTAAAAATATATAATGTATACTTACAAGCATGCATATTGTATTTTAAAATAATAACAATAAGAAAAATATAAAGCTGCTTACTAAAACAGAATAATATAATATGATAAAAATATTGGTGATAAAATAATAATAATAATAATAATAATAATAATAAATATAACCAAGGTATTAATAATAATAATGTTAATAATAATAATACTAATAATAATAATGAAAGTAATACATAGTACATAAAATCTACTAATGTAAAAATGATCAAATAAAACCAAATTTAACTCTCTTACTCTTTTCCCGAGAGGAAAAGTCAGTGATGACTTAAGAAATGGGTTAGGAGGGAGTGAGGGAAAAGGAAGTAAGAGAGAGGGGAAAGAGGCCGGTCGGGGAGAGAGAGGCGGTGCCGGCGGTCCAGAGCGGTGGAGCGGCGAGAAGGGCGGTCGGTCGGAGGGAAAAGCGGGGGTTGGCGTGACGGAGGGTCGACCGGCGGCTGGGAAGCAGAGGAAGAGCGGGGGTTTTGGTCGGGCGGCGCTTCGTCGCGCGGCGGTCGGAGGAAGCGGTGGCGCTAGGGTTCGGGGAACCAGAGAGGAGGAGGCGGAGGAGATCGGCGGATGCTGGGGTGTTTGGGCGGTGAGCGGCGGACACGGGCATCGTCGCTCGTCGGAGGAGTGGAGAGCTGGGGTCGGGCGGCGGCCAGCGGCTGAGCGTGGCGGATGCGTGCGGTGCCAGCGACAAAAGGGGTTTCCGGCGGGGCTTGAAGTGCGGGCGCGGCCCAGGCGGGGCGACGCGGCGAGGGAGGAGAGCGGGGCTAGGTTCGGCAAGGTCGGCATGCGGGCAACACTGGCCACGGCGGCCGACAGAGAGGGCTCGATGGGACAGGTATGTGGTGGTGATGGTTTTGGTTCTATGTATCTAGGTTTGGGTGGTGTTTGGCCTTGGTTGGCCGGAGTTTGCTCAGGTCGCGGTGGTTGTTGGTGGATGGAGACATCAGTTAGAGGAGACCGGGGAAACAGTGGTGAAGAGAGCAGGGAAGGTGACTCGCTGTGGTCGACACTTGACAAGGTTAGCTTGGCACGGTAGACACGGTGACTTGGTCTGCCACGGTGGTGGTTGCAGCACCGATCGACATAGCCGTAACGAGGAGAGGGAGGGCCGGGGCTTCGACCAAGGATCGGTGGGAGGGATGATGGTGGTTGTAGACTAGGATTGGGTGTGTGTCGAGGTAGTTTTTGTCGTGTCGGGTGTGTACGACACAACAAAGGAGGGGCTGGGAGAAGTGTCCTGCGAGACACGGGATGGGTTGGCGTCCGGGGTTGTCGGATGCAGAAATTTATGTACTTGTACAAGAAAATAAATAGTGGATGGGGTAGGGGACACGGACACGATGCACTGCACGTTTGTGGTGGTAAATTTTGGAGAAATAATGAATGATGAAAATTGGAGGAGTACCTGCCTATTTATAGGATGTGGAAATTCCCAATTGGATAGGAATTAGGAATTTTTAAAACCCAAAGTAGATAATTCTCAACTTAATTTTAAACAATGAAATCAAATCCAAATCCAATACAAATTCAATTTAAATCTAATTAAATTTTAGTTTAAAATCAAATCAATAAATCAAATTTTAATTATTTATCTATTTAAATAAATTCATAAATTCAAATCAAGATTTTAAATCTCCACAATAATTTCAAAATATATTTTCCAAAAATACTATAAATAATAATTTCGAAAATTACATTATTATTTGTCAAAATAACTAATAATTAATTACTAAATATGTATGCACAAATTATATTACAAATATATAATTTTCTATCATACCATTATATTTTATTAATATAACTGTCTAAAAAAAAGCTTTTGAAAAATAAAAATATAAATTTAGAATCTTGATAGCTAAAAATAATTATTATATATATTTTCTTGAAACAATAAAATAGAAAAAATGTTTTTCTAAAAATGTGTACGCTCGCACATATTCGCACTCGTCGAGCAATCACGAAAAATAGAATTTCATGCGCGACGTACAATACGGCTACGCGAAGTACAATAGAAAATAAAAAAAATAATTAATCAGTACCAAATTTAATAATAAAAATTATAGTAGAAATTTAGGGGTTTTACATCCTACCCAACTTAAAGAAGTTTGTCCTCGAAATTAAGAATTAGGAGGGGGTGAAAGGCACAAGGGGGATATCGGTGAGGAATAATCGTTCACAACGTCCAACGAAATCATGCATTAGGAAATCGCGACTTCAATAATGGCGAGAGTAATCATGGGATAGCTCAAGAAGAAAATGTGTAAGGTTTAAAGATAAAACACGCGATAAAGGCTAGTGTGTTATCTAGAGAAGAATAGCTTAGAGACCTTAAAGGTATGTTTCTTAGTAGTTGGTTGCTGGCACGATTGAGAGAGCGATTTGGGTCACTCCTAACTTAAGTGATTAGAAGGTCATGAGAGTAAATATAGGGCCGAGATAAGAACGAGCAGTTTCTGATGAGGATATAACATCCTTGAGTGATAACGGGCATAATTGGTAGGAAGGTTAGAGGGAGTTCTAGTACTACGCCTTCGTCTTTATAAAATAGGTGAAGGCGAATGCAATAAGGAGTTTCAAGACGATATTATCGAACATGAGTACGTGATTCAAAGACGACCGAAAATTTCAAAGGAATTGCCAAGGCAGTCGCGGATGGAACTCTAAAGGACAAGTTTAGCTATGTCCCATCCACGTAGAATAATAGACAAAAGCGAACTAAAGTGTACTCGGTTGATCAGACCATCATGCACCGGTTCTGATTAGACAATATGTTAGTGAGCGCGCTCAATAGCATAAGTCATGAACAAACTCGATAAATGGATGAGTTTGCAAAAACTAGGCTACATTAGCATCTTTAGTCAAAATGGTAAATACATAGGTACGAGAGATTAAGATTTAAAGAAGGTAGAATGATTCTAAGTCATATAGTCGTCCTATAGTCTTCTTGTCCAAGTCCTTGGTTGGCTAGACGGTTTAGGTCCTCTAGATTCTAGGATCTAAATAAGCCTGCTAATATAGGTCACTAGGTCAAAGGGGTTGCTAGTTCATAAGGTATTCTACCCAACTTAAAGAATTAAACTAATGGTGTTTTGGGACAACTAAATAGTAGGGTCAATCTCTAACAAGCACGAAGAGAAGATAGGAATAGGGACGGAAGGAAGCAAGCAAGATGCAATTGATGAGTCAACCGGTAGATAAAATCAAGGAAAGAGGTCAAGTATGCGGATGAGATCCAAGACTTCTAATCCTATATGCAGGCTTGCTTGGTACGGTAAAGTAACCAAACAATTTATCTTGACCTGCATGGGCCACCACAAAAACATGTAACGCCCCAGTCCCAAAATACGTAGGACTAGGAACGTAGACATGCCAGCTGTATTCATACGAAGTACACTCCAAAATATGGAAACCTCGCATGAATACATAAGCTGTAAAATGCAGTAAAACCACAACTAATCTCATCCACACATAATAAATGAATAAAAGATATCATATAATGAGAATGAATTTGTCTTGATACAATATGTTGGGCGGAGATAAATCTACTACCAACAAATGAGGAAAAGTACATAGAAATAAAATGAGTGGCGAGCGAAGCGAAGACGATCCAAATGCAATCATCCTCGAAGAAATAGTGAAGATCACGGCTAGAGCTAGAACACCTGCGAAAGACAAGAGCACACACCTGGAGAGATAACCAGGTCCTCAGAGGGACGTAATAAGACACATAATATCATGCCATATAAACTGAATAAATATTGCTCAAATAAATAAGTAAATCGAATTATAACATGTTCCAATACGCACCTACTGAACGAGCGTACCATCCCCCCAACCAAACAAGGACAGGAGATGGTAAATTAATTCATGGTAACGTATCTTCCCATGCTATGAATCCAATATGGTATCCGGACCCCAACAAGGTTCAATACCTTCTCATCGAAGTAGTAAGTCACACCTACAACCAAACAAGGACAAGATGTGACGAACTAATCTGCGACAAGTTATTGTTCCAAGCCACGGTCAGATACAAGTACCCAAACCAAAAGTACTCGTACCTAACGGATAAAGGTGCCTAACCATTCTAAGTGAAATGTAGTTAAGAACAATCCTTCCTACGCATGAACCCTAGCTGAATAGGATCGGCATAGTCCCCCGTTGGGCACCAGAGGCCCCATCAGTAAGAGCATGACGTTTCGCAGAATCGTCAGTGGCCGTCAGTAATCATGGGTCATCAACCCCATATCTCCAGCGGAGAGTCCGGGTCACAAAGGAAGTGCATCGAAGCCCATACGCTAAGGAATTGTCCTCCCCGCCCAATGCCTACTCTGTTGTATCTACAACAGTAACCTCTATAACCGCTAAGTCAAACTAAGCATGCAACCTCTATTAGCGGTTATTTCTATCGCACGGCTTGTACGTACTGGTGGCCAGCCAATCATGTACTTCCGTATTCTACATACGACACACAACTTCATGGTACAACGTGTCAAGGCCATGTATGCAACATACAAAGGTAGTCCCTTAAATCTAGGTTTAATGTGTAAAAATAATACATAGCAGGAAATATAAATGAACAGTAAGTTCTAACAGGTTAAGCCATGTTCTAACAGGTTAAGCCATGTATCACAGTTTATTTTGCATAAAGAAAATAAATAATTCATGAAATATGAGCTAAAATAATTAAACAGCGAATGGCAAGGTGTCTTGCCTGGTAGGACGCCTGGTGTGCTGCAATAATCATAATGGCATGAACTGCAACTTTGGTGTAACAACTACACAAGGGGACCTCTGATGGTGGCACGGACAGTTCCGTTGGGTCCAGAACGGTCAAGTTAGTTAGGGACGATAGGAGGAAGGACAGAATTGGCAGGAGGATAGGAGTAATGGGCTTAGTTTTGGATGTGAGGATAATCAAAGGAGATTGGATAAAGATTATACACGAATTTTAGAAAACTCTTTATAATAATTGAAACTATATTTTATTAATGAAAATAGTTTTTTGATAAATACTTAAAAATCACAAAAATCATTTATATAAATACTATACTTTACTTAGATAGAAAATATTACAGTCATAAAATAATAGATTTTTGGTCAAAGGCTCATTTTTAAGGTACCACCAATATATACTAGTAATAATTTTAAGATAAAGCCCCATAGAACTAAAATCCAAATATTATAAAATTCAAAATTAATAGTCAAAATCTTTTTAATATAGTTGGGCCAAGCCCAAACTATATTTAAGTTACAAAATAATTTAGAATAATTTACATATTTATATGATAATAGCAATCGTAAAAATATATAATGTATACTTACAAGCATGCATATTGTATTTTAAAATAATAACAATAACAAAAATATAAAGCTGCTTACTAAAACAGAATAATATAATATGATAAAAATATTGGTGATAAAATAATAACAATAATAATAATAACTATAACCAAGGTATTAATAATAATAATGATAATAATAATAATACTAATAATAATAATGATAGTAATACATAGTACATAAAATCTACTAATGTAAAAATGATCAAATAAAACCAAATTTAACTCTCTTACTCTTTTTTCGAGAGGAAAAGTCAGTGATGACTTAAGAAATGGTTTGAGAGGGAGTGAGAGAAAAGGAAGTGAGAGAGAGGGGAAAGAGGCCGGTCGGGGAGAGAGAGGCGGCGCCAGCGGTCCAGAGCGGTGGAGCGACGAGAAGGGCGGTCGGCCGGAGGGAAAAGCGGGGGTTGGCGTGACGGAGGGTCGATCGGCGGCTGGGAAGCGGAGGAAGAGCGGGGGTTTTGGTCGGGCGGCGCTTTGTCGCGCGGCGGTCGGAGGAAGCGGTGGCGCTAGGGTTCGGGGAACCAGAGAGGAGGAGGCGGAGGAGATCGGCGGGTGCGGGGGTGTTTGGGCGGTGAGCGGCGGACACGGGCAGCGTCGCTCGTCGGAGGAGTGGAGAGCTGGGGTCGGGCGGCGGCCAGCGTCTGAGCGTGGCGGATGCGTGCGGTGCCGACGATAAAGGGGGTTTCGGCGGGGCTTGAAGTGCGGGCGCGGCCCAGGCGGGGCGACGCGGCGAGGAAGAATAGCGGGACTAGGTTCGGCAAGGTCAGCGTGCGGGCAACACTGGCCATGGCGACCGGCAGAGAGGGCTCGATGGGACAGGTATGTGGTGGTGATGGTTTTGGTTCTATGTATTTGGGTTTGGGTGGTGTTTGGCCTTAGTTGGCCGGAGTTTGCTCAGGTCGCGGTGGTTGTTGGTGGATGGAGACATCAGATAGAGGAGACAGGGGAAACAGGGGTGAAGAGAGCAGGGGAGGTGACTCGCTGTGGTCGACACTTGACAAGGTTAGCTTGGCACGATGGACACGGTGACTTAGTCTGCCATGGTAGTGGTTGCAGCACTGATCGACATAGCCGTGACGAGGAGAGGCAGGGCCGGGGCTTCGACCAAGGATCGATGGGAGGGATGATGGTGGTTGTAGACTAGGATTGGTTGTGTGTCGAGGTAGTTTTTGTCGTGTCGGGTGTGTACGACACAACAGAGGAGGGGCTGGAAGAAGTGTCCTGCGAGACACGGGATGGGTTGGCGTCCGGGGTTGTCGGACGCAGAAATTTATGTACTTGTACAAGAAGATAAATAGTAGATGGGGTAGGGGACACGGACACGATGCACTGCACGTTTGTGGTGGTAAATTTTGGAGAAATAATGAATGATGAAAATTGGAGGAGTACCTGCCTATTTAAAGGATGTGGGAATTCCCAATTGGATAGGAAATAGGAATTTTTAAAACCCAAAGTAGATAATTCTCTACTTAATTTAAAATAATGAAATCAAATCCAAATCTAATACAAATTCAATTTAAATCTAATTAAATTTTAGTTTAAAATCAAATCAATAAATCAAATTTCAATTATTTAACTATTTAAATAAATTCATAAATTCAAATCAAGATTTTAAATCTCCACAATAATTTCAAAATATATTTTCCAAAAATACTATAAATAATAATTTCAAAAATTACATTATTATTTGTCAAAATAACTAATAATTAATTACTAAATATGTATGCTCAAATAATATTACAAATATACACTTTTCTATCATACCATTATATTTTATTAATATAACTGTCTAAAAAAAAGCTTTTCAAAAATAAAAATATAAATTTAGAATCTTGATAGCTAAAAATAATTATTATATATATTATCTTGAAATAATAAAATAGAAAAAATGTTTTTCCAAAAATGTGTACGCTCGCACATATTCGCACTCGTCGAGCAATCACGAAAAATAGAATTTCGTACGCGACATACAATACGGCTACGCGAAGTACATTACAAAATAAAAAAATAATTAATCAGTACCAAATTTAATAATAAAAAATATAGTAGAAATTTAGGGGTTTTACAACGTCCACGACTCTCAAGATGAAGCAAACTCTGAAGCTGGGGGTACTATTCCTTCTGAGTCCGAACCAGAGGAGAATATTTTCACATACCCCGATACTTCTCGGTACAGGGATATGATTCGGAGGGCACGTCATCCACCGTCCCTTCCACTTCTACTCATGTGAGGACGGCATTCATGACAAACGACGAACAAGATGGTCCCAGTGATCGCCAACGCATCGACACTCTGGAGGCCATACTGGGAACTTTGGTCAAATCAGTGGACGAGATCAAAGTAGCCCTCCCTACTCTGCCAGGAGAGACGCCTGGTCAAACAAACTTGGGTCCCGCGGTCAATGCGGACTCGAACTCAGCGGCACCAAACCTGGGCAATAATCCCCCTGAAATGACGGCTCCTACCACTGCAGACGAGGCTAGGGAGGCAGGAAGAGAGGTCCAGGAGCTCCGGGCCATGTTCTATGCCTGAAAAAACTGCCAAGACCTCAGGATAGGACAACCGTATTCCGCTGCGTGGAGAGATGTTCTCTTCCCACCAAAGTATAAACCATTCCACATCAATCCATATGATGGAAAGACATCTACAAGTAGGTACATCGCCTACTTTGAAGTCACAACCGACCATCTGCCCCATGACGATGCCATCCTTACACGATTATTCATCGGGGCATTGGAGGGGGTCGCCTTCGACTGGTACCGTAACCTGCCAGACAACTGCATCCACTCCTTCGCCAGCTTCAAGCGCATGTTCTTGGAGAGATTCTACAAAGTAGGACAGGACGTCACAATGTCCACCCTCATGGACGTCGTTCAAGGGGAGAAGGAGCTGACAAGGAACTATATTGAGCGGTTTTGTCAAACCGCAATGAAGTTGCCGTCCGGTAATCCGGATTCCTCCTTAATTGAAATTTGCCAAAAGAGACTGCTCCCAACAATCAACCTCTGGATGGGCGAAAGTCAATTTAAGGACTGGAAGACGTTTATCATCAGTGATACTAGCGCCGAAGACAGGTTGAAGAAGGCTCGCCAACTGGGATTGCACATCTCGGAGGGAGAGGATAAGGGCAAGCGCCCTAATACCAACAACAACAATGGTGGTAACGCCTCCAACAATCGGAACAACAAGGGCAAGCAGGCTATGGTGGCCAATACAGCTCAGAAACTTGAGTCAAAACCGGCAGACAAGCAATGGCCGCAAATGACCTACTCCTTCGAAGACGGCCATGTCAAGTCCATCTTGGACATACTCATACAAGGAGATAGAATTCAGCTCCCTCCACCAAGACGGGAACCTCGGCCGGCAGAAATGGAGAATCCGAAGTACTGCCATTACCATCGCTACGTCCACCATGCTACACACGACTGCTACCAACTAAAGCGATACATCCAACATCTCATCGATTCGAACGATCTGGCCATTGATTTCGAAGAGGTGACCGTGGCAGCCAATATGGTGTCAGTATAATTCGGCAGCTTCCCTCCAACGGAGGCTCAAGACGGCATGATACCCATCCCTCGGGCGACAATAGAGATTGCTAATCTTCGACCTTCTCGAGATCAGACGGCTGCTCTAGTGCCTCTCACCACATCACGAGGGAAGGTCATGTGGGTCCATCCAGTCTTGGTATCTGAAGTGACTCAGTCCACACCACCCTCCATTGGCAAAAAAAGAATGGAAAAGTCAGATCCTGCCACACAATCTCGGTAGATGTCGAGGAAGCTGCAGCCGTCGTCACTCGGTCCGGTGCTCAATCCCAGGCTACGCCAAATAACTCGACTGAAGAACATCAGCCGACTACCGCTGACGCTCCGGGACCTCCTCAACCTCCGACGACCGACAAGCCTAGGCCGAAGGAGACCCGCTTTGACAAATCCCTTCGAAAAGAGGCATCTCACGGGCTGGAAAGGCCCTACAACTTTGACATCCTAGCACAATTGGCCAAAACACCAGCCAAATTATCATTATATGAGCTCCTGAGACTCTCCAAGGATGTTCGTGCGGCTTTGAGTGATGCACTCCAGAAAGCCGACGCATATCTGGCTCAGGTCAACCTCACGGGAGAGAGCCCGCCTGTAAATCTCCAAGACAACGCTTGCACAGGAGCGATGCCCAACATTGTCTTCACTCCACAGGATATGCTCATCAAAACCAACCTGCATGATCGTCCGTTATATTACACTGGATACATCGGCAACGTAAAGTGGATCGGATGCATATTGATCCTGGTTCTTTTATAAGCATCATCCCGAAGGGTCTGTTACATCATCTCCGCATTCCTATGTATCGCCTGACGCCAACACGTACCGCCATCAGCGATTTCAATTCGGGCAGGAGCTACCCGATTGGGAAGATTCACTTGAAGTGCCAAATTGGCGATCTTCAGTCAGAAGTGACCTGTTACGTCATAGATGCGGACACTTCCTACAATGTCCCCCTAGGGCGCCCTTGGATACACGATTAGATGATCGTGCCTTCCATGCTGCACTAGGGCTTCAAGTATGTCGACAAATACGGCTTCGTGAGGACAGAATTTGCCGACATTGATCCCTTCAAAGGGGTCGAATCCTACTACTCAGACTCCTGCTTATACGAAAAGTCGAAAAGGCACCTTGGCGAAGGAGATGTGCAAGCTCGAACTGAGATAGCCACAGGATCAGAAGAACCTCTGACGATCCACCTCCAAGATCACAAACCTGGCAAGACCGCGCCCCTTACGGCCGCTTTGCGTAAGGATACAATCAGCCTCTCGGCACAAGAGAGGCAAATGATAATCCGGCTGCCAAGGTCCAGCCAAGCGCCAATACCCGCAACGAAGCCACTGACAATCAGACTGCCTAGAGTCGGCCAGCCACAAACGGGGAAGCTCAATCCCTCCGACATGCCAATGACGATACGTCTTCCCAAGAAGAATCGTCACCCTGATACAAAGTCGGGGGCTTCTAGCGAGCCAACAACTCCCCGCCAAGCATCAAGTACCAAACTGGGGGTCGCTAGTTTGCCAACGACTCCACATTCTGCTCCACCAGCAGAACTCCTGATGATCAAGTTGCCTAAGTCATCCTCTCTGTCTTCTTTTATATAAGGGGTGGTCGAAGAAGAACCAGGACTGGCCAAGTATGTGGCTGCTCACACTGATGTTCCATCCGCAGATGATGTAATCCCGTTAGAAAAGATACCTTACTTCATCAATAAAGGGCTATCTTTGAACTACATCGAGCTTAATAAGCTTTGTATAATGTATGCTGTGGAGCACGGTATAGGCGCTCACCTACACACACAGGTGACAAATGTTTACGCCGCAAATCAACTCACTCCCGTGGAAGATGCTTACCGCATAATTGAGGGAGGGGATCACCTAATCATCTTCGGCCGAAAGAATAATCCCCAGCCCTTCAAGATGGAAGAAGTTGAGCTCGAACCCGACTCCTGGAGATTGCCCCTTTATCTATATAGTTCCCAATCCAAGTACCTTATGCAAAAACAAGAATATGACCTAGGAACTACACCAGGCTTGAACTACGGTACTGGACGGCGGTTACCCTTACAATCGCCGATCCCAGCTGGGAAACCACGAGATTACTATAACAAGACCAGGCGTGGGCTAGGTTATGTCACACCTGTGACAACACCCGACAGCTCAGACGAAGAATGCGACTGGCACTCACACTCAAGCGGATCACCCACTTCCAATTCGGATATCAGCATCGGGGACATGCTCAGGCAAGTCTGGTCCGTCAATATGTCACTTGCCGATGCCTACGCAGAAGATGAAGACATTCTCGAACTTCTTGAGCTAGAACCATGGGAACAACAACTAGATGCGCAGTGGGAGAAGCGGTTCGAACAAAGAGAACCTCCCACCGAGGACGAGGTTATACAAGTTGAGCTCGGTGACGAACCCTCCCCAAAACCCATCTTCGTCAGCAAGAATCTGACTGATAAAGAGCGAGAATCACTACTGGAACATGTCAAAGAATATATTGATGTGTTCGCCTGGAGCTATGAAGACATGCCAGGACTAAACCCCGATGTTGCTCTTCATAAGCTCAACATTCGGCCAGATGCAAAGCCAGTCAAACAACAGCAACGACGCTTCCGCCCAGGCATCATGGATGCGATCGAAGCTGAAGTCAACAAACTGATAGCCAGCGGCTTCATTCGTGAGGAACAACATCCAGACTGGGTCGCCAACATAGTACCGGTCCTCAAGAAGAATGGAAAGATTCGAATCTGCATCGACTTCCGCAATCTGAATGAGGCGTATCCCAAAGACGAGTTCCCCCTCCCTATCACAGACATCATGATTGAGAACACCTGCAGCTTCGAACGTATGTCATTCATGGATGGCTTCTCGGGGTATAACCAAATCAAAATGTCTCCCGACGACGAAAAGCATACATCATTCCGAACACCAATAGGCACGTTCTGTTACACAGTCATGCCTTTCGGTTTAAAGAACGCTGGCGCCACATATCAAAGTACCATGAGTGTCATCTTCCGGGACCACTTGTGCAATACCGTGGAGTGCTATGTTGATGACATTGCCGTCAAGAGTCACTATAAGGGAGACCATCTGCAGGATCTGAGGACGGTATTCGACCTCATGCGAGCGCACAACTTAAAAATAAATCCTACCAAATCCTTCTTGGGTGTATCCAGTGGAAAATTCCTAGGTTTCATCATCACCTCTCAGGGTATCCACGTAGACCCTGAGAAGACGAAGGCAATCATGGAGATGAGTCCTCCGAGAAATCTCCGAGAACTCCGAGGCCTTCAAGGGAGGTTAGCTTACATCAGGAGGTTCATTTCTAACCTCTCTGGGCGATGTCAACCATTCACCCACCTCATGAGGAAAGGTGTATCATTCGTATGGGATGAAGAATGCCAACGTGCCTTCGATAGTATCAAAGAATATTTATCGAACCCTCCATCCTGGTGGCCCCGGTTGCTGGAAAACTATTCCTGCTCTACGTACGAGCAATGGAGCATTCCCTCGGTGCTCTGCTAGCACAAAACAATGATGCAGGCCATGAGCAAGCTATATATTACCTCAGCCGAATGATAATCGGGCTATAGCATCGATATACCGCCGTGGAGAAGGAATGCCTCGCCCTGGTATTCGCTATTCAAAAGACGCGATACTATGTTACGGGGCAAACCATACATGTGATATCACGAGTCAACCCCCTCAGGGTCCTCATGACAAAACCAGGGGCACTCAGCTCTCGCCTCGCTACATTGGCAATATTACTTTCCCCCTACCATATGATCTTCGTCATACAAAAGGCTGTTAAAGGTTAAGCTCTGGCAGACTTTTTAGCAGCCCATCCAGGCTCGGAGTCGGCCAAAATATATGAAGAAATCCCAGATGAGACCGCCGACTCGCATGCGGCCTCTCACGATGATATATGGTGAATGTTCTTCGACGGTGCTTCAAGGACCGGACCCAAGGGCAACATCGTCGTCGGAGTCGGGGTGGTGCAGGTTTCTCCTTCCGGACTGGTGATCAACCGCGCTTACTCCCTCACAGAACCCTGCTCTAACAATGTGGCAGAGTCATTGGCCTCCAACTTGCGAGAGAGCTAGGGGTAGAAAATCTTAAAGCGTACGACGATTCACAGTTAATCGTCAATCAGATCTGGGGTTCGTACGAAGTCCGCCATGAAGACATGATCCCCTATCACCAAATAGCAATCAATATCATCTTGTCATTTGAAGGGTTCTTCATCGAACATGTCCCAGACTCCAAAATATCGAAGCCGATGCCCTAGCAGGCCTTGCCGCTTCCCTAGCAGTGCCAAACAATATTCATCATTTGGTGGACGTGATAGGCCATGAACTGGTCTGTTCCAAGAACAACATTCAATTCGCGACGAGTTATTCCGCTCAGACGATCAATGAAGTAGCAGACTGGAGACAACAATTCATTGACTTCGTAGTTTACGACATCCTGTCCGAGAACCCAAAGGAAGCCACCTTTATCAGAAGGCGTTCTCTCAGATTCTTCTACGATACATAGACAAAAATGCTGTATCGTCGATCCTACGATGGATTATTGCTTCGATGTCTATCAAACACAGAAGCCAAAGAAGCCGTACACGAAGCTCATGACGGTGTCTGTGGGGCCCATCAGCCTGGCCCAAAATTACAAGACCGTCTCCGCCAAATGGGCTACTACTGGCCCATGATGGTAGCAGATGCGATAGACTATGCAAGAAAGTACAAAGCCTGCCAAGTCCACGCGGACTTCATCCACCAGCCATCCAAATTTCTACATCCGATAGTGGCGTCCTGACCATTCAAAGCATTGGGAATGGATATCATCGGTCCGATCACTCCACCTTCTTTCCGAGGACATCGCTTCATACTCGCAATCACAGATTACTTCTCCAAATGGGCGGAAGCTGTTCCGCTTGCAGAAGTAAAGACTTCAAACATGATCAGCTTCCTCAAGCATCACGTCATCTATCGCTTTGGACTGCCCCGAAGGATCATCCACGATAATGGTCTGCAGTTCGCAAGCCACGTCTTCTATCGATTCTGCGACAAGCATCGAATTCAGAATATTGCTTCGACGCCATACAATTCGGCAGCAAATGGGTTGGCAGAAGCATTCAACAAAACCATCATCAAGTTGCTCAAGAATTTGTATCATCCAACAAATACGACTGGAACGAGAAGCTTGGTGAATGCTTATGGGCGTACCGTACTACAGTCCGAACGGCCACTGGGAACACACTATTCTTCCTGGTGTACGGGAGTGAGGCAGTTCTCCCATTAGAGACTCAAATACCCTCTCTCTGTGTCGCTCTCACTAACCAATTGACGACGGACGATAACTACCGTCGCCGGCTACAACGGATCGAGCTATATCAAGCACGTATTTCAGGAGCCTTCAATAAGAAGGTTAAAATCAGAACATTCCAAGTGGGTGATCTCGTTCTGGCAGTTCGGAGGCCGATGGTTATGACTCACAAAACTGTCGGCAAATTCTAGCCAAAGTGGGAAGGGCCGTTTATCATTGAGGCTGTATTCTCCAACGGTGCTTACCGCCTCACAAAACAAAACGGTGACTTGCTCATGTTGCCCGTCAACGACAAGTTCCTGAAGAAATATTATGTCTAAACGACATTCTCTAGATTATTGAGTTATGTACCCGCCGGTACCGCTGAACTCACATCCTCCAAATTCCAGATTATTGAGTTATGTACCCTCCGGTACCGCTGAACTCACATTCACAAAATCCCAGATTGCTGAGTTATGTACACTCCAGTACCGCTGAACTCACATCCTCCAAATTCTAGATTATTGAGTTATGTACCCTCCAGAACCGCTAAACTCACATATCCCAGATTGTTGAGTTATGTACCTTCCAGTACCGCTGAACCCACATTCTTCCTCTAAATATCCTAAAATGTCGAGTTATGTACCCTCCGGTACCGCTGAACTTACATTCTGACTCTACAAAATCCCAGAATGCCGACTTATGTACCTTCCGGTACCGCGGAACTTACATTCTGACTCTATAAATCCCAGAGTGTTGAGTTATGTACCCTCTGGTACCTCAGAACTTACACTTTGACTCCAAATTTCTTGAATTATCGAGTTATGTACCTGCAGGTGTTTGCAAAAACAAAAGTATAGAACTTTATTGATACAAACTGTAATAAAGATTACAAGAATTCTGGGAAAATTACAACTGTAGGAATCCAATCTCGATGACGATTGCTTTATCCCTTGGACGATGTGAACTGTAAAGACGAAGCCTTTGAAGTTGAAAACAACTCTGGAAACTGAAGGCAAAAGCCTCTGAAGTTGA
The DNA here is from genome assembly GCA_029216955.1 of Iris pallida. Taxonomy (NCBI): domain Eukaryota; kingdom Viridiplantae; phylum Streptophyta; class Magnoliopsida; order Asparagales; family Iridaceae; genus Iris; species Iris pallida. Next base: position 3,004,091 of record JANAVB010042015.1, read on the forward strand.
AGACAAAAGTCTCGGAAGAATGCAGCAGCACTTTGGCAAGAACTCCTGGACTCTCTGATTTCTGATTTCTGATCTTGATATCTGATCTCTGATCTCTGCCCCTTGAATGAAGACTTGAAACTCTATTTATAGAGTTCTGGAAATAACTAACTTTCAGTTATTTTGGACTGCGCATGATGATTTACGCAGCATTGGTTTGTGCAACATTGATTCGCGCAGATAGTTACTGGATCGTGGGCCGACTATCATGGACACATGGCATAATTTGATAGAAATGCGCATGATCGTGCATAAACAGTTGCCACGTAATGAACAATCGATGGCATGAATGCCACGTGTAACTTAACAGTTACGTTTGATAGAGTGCGCAGAGTTGAATTGCGCATACATGGTTTGCGCAAACTCAAACTGCGCAGGATTGGTTTGCGCTGCCAGCTGTCAGCCGCCCTCGAGCACTGTGCGGCGCAGGAAACGAACAGACTCCTTGTTATCCGTGCTGTCAGTTGTCAGAAAAGATTTGATTTGATTTAGTAATGATGACTTCTGCCACGTCAGCTTGCGCAATCAGTTGTGTGCGCAAATTAGAATGCGCAATCGGTTGGCTGCGCAATCTGTTGTCTGCACAATTCAACAAGATGATGTATATTTTGATTTCTTGATTTTGTTGATTGATGCAACTTGATTTTTTAGGACCTACAAGACCCCCTTAATAGTTTTCGAAAGTTGATTTGATTCAAAGTTTCGAAATACTTTGAATTTTTGAATTTTTGAATCAAGTTGCGCATGATGATGGGCTGTCTGCGCAAAGCGAAGTATTCCCCGATCTTAGGCGCAATCCAAGGTAGCCGTTTCGTATTTCAAAGGCTATAAATAGCCCACTTCTTCATTTCATTTTTTTACTTTGCCTCTTTCGTGCTTTTGAGAGAAAAATCCCCGAACTCTTTCTGTCTTCTTTCTCCGACAACTTCCATGGCGCCCCGACGATCTAATGTTGCCGCCACCACCGCTGCGAAAGGAAAAGCTCCGGCCGAATCCTCTGACAGAGTTGCTCGGCGAGCATCTCGACATGAGTCTGCGCACCCTGCTTTGATAGGTAGTAAAACGGATCGAAACCCCTTTTTAGGGTGTTTTGACTTCCTTCGATCTTCGAAACTCATTTCTTTTTAGAGATGAGTTCAACTTGCGCCACCCTTTTTAGGGTTTTTGGTTGCATAAACAGTCAGTCTTCATTTTTATGAAGACTGTAATCCTGCGCAATCTATCGAATTGTGCTGACAGAAAGTCAGCGCAATCGATTGATTTGTGCTGAATGTCAGCACAATCGATTGGTTTGCGTACCCTATTATGATGCGCAAACTAATGTTGCGCAATCCATGTTAGCGCAATCTGAGGATTGTGTACTCTTCTGTTTTGCTTGTCTGAAAAATAGAATTTTTGACTTGTACTGATCTTCATCTGTTTTTGATGCAGTTGAAACCAATGAAGATCCAAACTATGAACATTTTGTGGGAACTTTGTCTGAATCTGAATATAAAGAAGATTTGTCTCACGTCCATTATCCTCAGTACGATCTGCCGACTTCTCGTCAGGCAATATTGATTTCTCAGGACAACGAAACTTTAATGTGTCTGATGAATGGACAGCCTCTGGAATCAGCAGATGCTGTTATCCACAAGAAACCCTTATTCTTGTTTGGTGACGCCTTTGAAAAAGTCTCCCAGCCTAGGCCAATGATGGAGGAGATGGTAGTCCACCGGGAAGACAGATCATTCTTCATTCCTAAAATTGCTCGATGCCTTCCTTTGTCACGGTATGCTCATGCGAGCTACCCAAGGAAAATGGATTGGAACATCACCCTTCTCCAGGATGCTCGTGCAGGGAAGATCTTTGTAAAGAAGGTTAACGGGAAAGATATGTTTTACAGCTCTTCTGACAGATACAGTGTTATGTTGAGAGGTTTAAGACCCAGCTGCATCCCACCGAAAAACTCCTCTATGCTGATGCCCGTCAGAACCCCTATATTCGCAAATGAATTTGCGAAGGAAGATACCCTGAATAGGATATCAGAATGACTGGATTAGTGAATCCAGATTACAAACGATGGAATTGCATTGCAAATTGGGTTCTGACAACCTTCCAAGATAAACTTCAACAAATTAACCTGTTTCAAGCAGTGCATGCCACTGTATACGGGTTTGCTCCTAACCCTCAAATGTTTTTGGCCTTGGCTGAGCGATACAATTACAAAACAGGAACCTTCATGACCCCGGGTGGAGAGATGGGGTTTGCACTCCACGAGATGAAGTACATCTCATACTTGCCCATGGCGGATGCTCCATATGAGGAGTTTGTTCCCACAAATGACGAGTTAGAGAAACTCAGAAAAGAAAATGCAGAAATGGTAGCAGTGTTTGAAGAACTGCTATGCCATTACAAAATTTGCTCTTTGTACTATAAGAGTGCTACGGCCAACACTTGCTATTCTTCGAAGTGGTTGCCATATTTGTTCTTAAATCATATTGAAGAGAAGAAAACCAAAGAAAATGACAAATGTTACCCTCATTTTTTCAAACCCTTAATTAACACGGAAGTCATGAAGATGATGGAAGAAAGTAAACATTATGATAAGGAAATGAAGGATGATTATCAATATCCACCTTTAAAGAAAGGTGACATTTTGGAGAGTTTTTTGAGAATGGGTTACAGACCCATGTCCAAAGAAGCCCAGTTAGCAGGGTTTCTGACACACTGGCTCAGACGATTCGTGGTCCCGGGATCTAGTGTAGTGGACCGTTTTCATCGCGGTGTACTTTTTGCTGCCGTCAAGCTAGTCTTCGGTTATAAGGTTGACTTGTTATCGGCAATGACCTGCAGATTGAATGCGAGTCTTCGCTTGTATGTTGACTCGATGCTGAAGGCAAAGGGAGAGAAAGAATTCCCCCGTCTCGAAATGCCGTACACTTATCTCTTTGGATGGTTACTCCTCCACTATCCAACTTTAATGGTCCCTGGTATGGGACCAGTAGATGGCAGCTTCTTGCGCAGATATTCTCAGGGTAAATAGAAGTACACCTCTCTGAGTGAGTACAAATTTGTTTTAAATTTGAACAGAGGATGGAACTTCTGTTGCGCCCCTCTCCCGGCCGGTCATGACCAGATGCCACCCAACATGGTAGATTCAAAACTGCAGCCCTTAAACCGTGTGGCCTTTGAATGGTTGAAGACAATTCGACCATCTCACTTAGTATACCGCTTTGAAGAAGAATGCTTTTTGGAACCATACCTCCCTAGCCGTTTTGCTAGACAATTTGGGTATGATCAGTTCCACGTAGGGAATGCAATCACCTGCCTTCAGGGCAAGGGTTTCTTGATTGACGGGGCCCGAGCTTGGGCCTACTACAATGCCCGTGACACAAAGGCTACCTTCTCGATGCCACCAAAGAGCACTCCTCAAGGGCCTCGGATGCTCTTTACATACTCGGTATTTTACACATCTGCAAATACTTTTGCCGAGAACTTTAATCTCGCCGATAGTTTTGCTTCTGCGATAAGATTGAGGAAAGGGAGGATAGCTTTATCAATCCCTGCCAATGATGAGACAAACGAGCCGGCGGATGAACCCCTAGAAACTTCAAGAGAAATGATGTTCCAACAAGAGATAAACGCAGCAATGCGGATCTCTCTAAGAGTGGGAAAATCTCCTGCCAAGAAAAGAAGAAGAGAGGAGCCTCCTGCTCCTGCAGCAAAGAAGAAATTGGTCTTGGAGCATTCTTCTGATAAAGTGACTACAAGATCCCAATCTCGGCAGCTAGCCGAGACAAATCAAGAAGTTGCTACTACACCAACTTCTGTACAGAAGCAAATAGCACCAATAAATGTAGAGAGTCCCGACAGACCTCTACACAGAAAGAAGAAATTGGTCACCAGAAGAAATTTAGAAGCCTCTTCTTCTAAACAACTCCTGACTTCAGTAGATGCTGCAGCAGGATTTATAATGTCATCTCCTACACCTATTTCTGAATCAGGGAGTAAAACCCTTGAAGAAACTGAACAGAGGGGAGATCTCGACCCCAGAACTGAAGTTGAAACATTCAGAGAAAACATCATTGAGGATGAGCAAAATATTACACGACCTCTTTCACCCGTCGCGGAAACAACTCAGCTTCCTCCTACTCCTAAGACTCTTCATGAAGAAGAAGAGCATGAAATGATAGCAGCTTTGGCCGATTGCAGTTATAGCTTGCAAGAAGATCAGACTGTAACCGACAGTGGGAATGCAGCACAAGAGGAAGAAGAAGAGGATGAAGAAAGCTCGTCATCTGGAAATGTTGGTGAGTATATACAGGATCCTGAAGGGAACAACGAAGAACACATATCTCTTGATACCGCCGATGATGCTTCAAATCCTAAAAAGGATATTGAAATGGAGGCGCTCGCAGAAAAGGTTGTTAATCCTGATGAAGACGTCGAGATAGAAATATCTCCTGAAGAAGCGGCCGGTGAAGACGTTCCGAAAGAGAATCCCACCACCGAACCCCAAGGTATAAAACGAGATTTAGCAATCTTCTTTCTTTAAAATAGATTGATATATAATATCTTCATTTGTAGTTCTTGCAGATCTTGATACTCTACCAACACCTCCGAGGGACCTCACCATGGTGCCTATCCCGATGGTGGTTGTTAGTAGTAGCCATCACTTATCTTGCGGTTCTGAAGCAGGTAGTAGTCAAGCTGTCGCAATTGAAGCTACTTCCGTTCAACGGGAGTCTATTCCGGCAGGAGATGCAGTTGTTGTTAGATCAAATCAAGGCAAGACTATTTTTTTATTTGATCTTTTTGTTTATTGGCAAATTAGTAAAATAATAATTTTACTTTTTGCAGAAGAACAAGCAGGAGGAGCAACCAGCTCTACTTTGGCTCCCTTATTTAAAGAACCCATCATTCAGCAGCAAAGGTTTGAGCAACCGACTACTCCATCCTCAACAGGAGTAGCTTCGACTCCTGGAACCATAGCCATCAATCAGCAAGTTGTACAATCATTTACCAGATGTTTCTTTGAGTCATTGGGATCTCTTGTCCGTAAAATGATAGAGAAAGAAGGAGCTGACTTCATTATGGTCAGGAAGCCCACTTCTTTCTTGATAAAAGCCATAAGAGGCCAAGGAGATGAAGCCCAAGCCATTCTTCTTGAACATATATTAGATGAGTTGGAAGTATCCATAAGGAAATATAAAGAACTCAAGAAGAAGAATATAGACTCTCTGGTGCAAGCTGAATATGAGCGACTAGCCCAAGAAGCTGATATAGAAAGAATAAACCTTCAGAACCTTTTAGAAGCTCATTCTGTAAAGTCAGCTGAATTCAACTCAAAGATAGAATCAGTTACTTTGGCAGCTGAGAACAAAGGACAGAGGCTTGCTGAATTGAAAGCGGAAATTATTCGCCTTCAGAAGGAATTTGAAGAAGAAACTGCCAATCAACGATTTATGATTGAACAACTCAATGCCCTAATTCAGGAGAAAAATGAGTATGACGAGACTCATAGTGCTGAAATTACCCGCAGGACAGTGGATATGCCCATCTTTGATGAAGAAAATGGGATGGAGGAAGCAAGAAAGATAGTAGAATCAACACATGAAGAAGAGCTGCGGACATTGAAGCAGCAGATTGACAATCTGATTATCCCTCCTTCTTGATTTTTATTGTGTTTTATTGCTATAGCTACACTTTTGTAATGTCCCGTATTTTGATATAAAAGACATTTTGTTGTGGCTCCATTATTTATTGCATATCTTATTTAGATATAGAAAATATATTCAGAGGTGCAAGACATGATATATTTCCTGATGATTTTAAAGAAAATAATTATATTCATTATATCTGCTCAGAGGTAATATGGACGTGGCAGAATATATTGAATATTATTATTTCGACTTGACAACTTAGTCGAAAACAACCAGTTGCTGATATAGATAATAAACGATGATGAATCGTCAATGTATGTGAAATGAATGAACAGGTAAACTGTCAAATGATGGATGACAATGAACGGGTAAACCGTCAAATGAATATGATAAATGAACGGATGAACCGTCAGGCCTTAATGAACGGATGAACCGTCTGATGAATGTGATAAATGAACGGATGAACCGTCAAACGAATATGATAAATGAACGGATGAACCGTCGGGCTTTAATGAACGAATGAACCGTCTGATGAATGTGATAAATGAACGGATGAACCGTCTCTTCGTTATTTGAGGAACTTCTGCCTATAAATATAACAGAAGTCTGACAGGAATGAACACTTCTGCTTTTCAACATAAAAATGTTGTCCGGAGAAGCATCTAAGAAGGCCGAGATCGCCCCGAAGGTTGAGAAGGGCACTGAAGAGCGCCCTGTCGATCCAATCCAGCCGAAGGAGGCAAAAGCGGGCGAAGGTCCGTCTGCACCCCAGCCGCCACGGGATATCTTGGACTTCCTGCTCGAACCAGGAAAGACTGAAGAAGAAGAAGCCATGAGGATGGCCGCCTGCAAATTCCTCGTGGGTTCCAGCAAGGAGGTTCTTAGCTCTTTTGCTGATCATGTCTTCGAGAAGGACGGCAGTGGCCCGCGTCCCAATGTAGAGAAAGATGATAGTGACCTTTAACATTATGTACTATCATCTAATGAAATAAAATTTGCATTTTATTTATGAACTTGATTCTGTTTGACAATTTTACAAGCATTTACATTTATACATAATACTTCTTGAGAAATTTGCCATTGATAGGCATCATGGCAATTCGACCATCGAGCTCTGAAAGTTGATAGGCTCCATTTGAGAAGACTTTGCTTACAACATAGGGACCTTCCCATTTCGCATCGAATTTCCCTTTGCTCATATGAGTCATAGTCATAGGACGTCTGACTGCTAGAACAAGTTCTCCTTGCTGAAATGCTCTGACTTTAACTTTGCGATTGAAAGTCTTTGAGATGCGGGCTTGATATAGCTCAATATGCTGTTGAGCCATTAATCGCTTCTCATCTAACGCTTCTAACTCTTGAAGTCGAAGAAGATCGTTGTTCTCTGTAGTAAGCTCGTTAGCGACGGCAATCCTTAAAGAAGGAATTTGCAGCTCTAAAGGAAGAACGGCTTCACAGCCATACACTAAAGAGAAAGGTGTAAAGCCTGTTGGATTACGGACTGTAGTTCGATAGGCCCAAAGACATTCGCCAAGTTTCTCGCTCCAGTTCCGTTTGTTAGTGGAAACAAACTTCTTGAGGAGTTTAATGATGGTTTTGTTAAAAGCTTCAGCTAAACCATTAGCGGTAGGATTGTATGCTGTTGAAGCAACATTATCAATCCGATGATCATCGCAGAATCTAGTGAACTTCTGACTGATGAACTGAGGTCCATTGTCATGAATGATTCTTCGGGGTACACCAAATCTATAGATGACGTGGTGTTTAACGAAGTTGATGACACTGCTAGTCTTAACCTCAGTCAGTGGTATAGCTTCAGCCCACTTGGAGAAATAATCAGTTATTGCCAATATGAACCGATGTCCTCTAGAAGAAGGAGGATTAATAGGCCCTATGATATCCATACCCCAAGCTTCAAAAGGCCAGGAAGCAGCCGTCGGGTGTAAGAATTCTGATGGTTGATGAATGAAGTCTGCATGGATTTGACAAGCTCGACATTTCTTTGCATACTCAATGGCATCCGATACCATAGAGGGCCAGTAGTAACCCATACGTCTAATGCGATCTTGTAGCTTAGGACCAGGCTGATGTGCTCCATATACACCGTCATGAGCTTCACGCAGTACTTGCTTAGCTTCATCACCAGCGAGACAACGTAAAAGAAGACCGTCATAAGTTCGCCGATAGAGAGTTTTAGTAGTTTGATTATAATAGAATCGGAGAGATCGTCGACGAACGCTTGTAGCCTCCTTAGGATCTTCGGGGAGTATGTCATGTACCACGAAGTCGATAAAAGGAGTTCTCCAGTCATCATCGATAACATTAACTTCAGCAAAATTGCTGAATTCAATATTACGATTATTTTCAATACAGAACAGTTCTCGGTTGGAGATAACCACCACCTGCTGTCTTTTAATAGGGATAGCTAAGACAACTGCAAGATTGGCTAAAGCGTCTGCTTCAGTATTGCAAGCCCGCCGCACATAGTCAATGAAGAAATCTTTGAATGATATAGCTAAGTTGATTGCCGCCTCATGATAAGGTACTAGGTCTTGATGACGGACTTCATAGGTTCCTCTAACCTGATTAACAACCAGTTTAGAATCATCGTATACTTCAAGATATTCAACGTTCAGTTATTTAGCTAACTGAAGGCCAATAAGTAGAGCATTATACTCTGCTACATTGTTAGAACAAGGTTCATCTAAAGAGTAGGCTCTTTGGATAGTTGATCCGTCTGGAGAAACGAGGACCACTCCAACACCTGCCACAACAGTACCATTTGGTCCAATCCTTGATGCACCATCAAAGAATAAACGCCAGGTTGGAAATTCTTCGGAGATCATGTTGACTTCCAATGTTTCGTCTGGAATTTCGTCATAGAGCTTAGATGTCTCAGGTACAGGATGAGCCGCTAAAAAGTCCGCCAGCGCTTGACCTTTGACAGACTTTTGTGGAACATACACCATGTCATATTGAGCTAGCAGGATTGCCCATGTAGCCAACCGAGAATTAAGTGTACTTGGTTTCTTCATAAGTACCCGGAGAGGGTTAACTCGAGATATAACATGAATAGTTTGACCAATGATATAATGCCTCGTCTTTTGTACAGCAAACATGAGAGCCAAGCATTCTTTTTCAACTGGACTATAACGGTGTTCAGCACCAATCATAGTACGGCTAAGATAATAAATGGCCTGTTCGTGACCTTCTTTGTTCTTTTGGGCAAGTAAAGCACCCAATGAATGATCCATAGCACGGACATACATTAAGAACGGAATACCAGAAATAGGTGGCATCAAGACTGGTGGGTTCATGAGATATCGCTTGATATCATCGAATGCTTGTTGACATTCTTCAGTCCAAACGAAAGATACACCTTTCTTCATTAGTTGAGTGAATGGTCTGCAACGTCCAGACAAGTTCGAAATGAATCGCCTGATGTATGCAAGTCGACCTTGGAATCCTCGTAGCTCTTTTAAGTTGCGTGGAGGACGCATCTCTTGAATGGCTTTGATCTTCTCGGGATCTACGTGTATACCCTTAGAGGTAATGACGAAGCCGAGAAATTTGCCACTAGAGACACCCAAGAACGACTTGGTGGGATTCATTTTGAGTTGATGTTGGCGCATGAGATTGAAGATAGTTCTCAGGTCTTGGAGGTGATCTTCCTTTAGACGACTTTTGACAGCAATATCGTCAACATAGCATTCAACAGTTTTGCGAAGATGATCTTTAAAAATAGTACTCATAGCACGTTGGTAAGTTGCACCAGCATTCTTAAGACCAAATGGCATCACCGTATAGCAATAAACACCACGAGGAGTACGGAAAGAAGTATGCTTTTCATCTTCAGGATGCATCTTGATTTGATTGTATCCAGAGAATCCATCCATAAAAGATATTCGTTCGAACCCACAAGTATTGTCGATCATGACGTCCGTAATAGGAAGAGGAAATTCATCTTTTGGACATGCTTCATTAAGATCCCGGAAGTCAATACAGACTCGAACTTTGCCAGTTTTCTTCAGAACTGGGACGACATTGGCTACCCAATCAGGATGTTGTTCTTTTCGAATGAAGCCACAAGCAATGAGCTTTTTGACTTCATCATCGATCGCGTCCATCATTTCTGGTTTGAAGCGTCGCTGTTGTTGCTTAACAGGTTTTGCATTAGGCAAAATGTTCAATTTATGTGTAGCAATCTTGGGATCTAAACCCGGCATGTCTTCATAACTCCAAGCAAAGACATCAATATATTCTTTAATAAGAAGAATCAACTCTTCCTTGTCTGTTTCTGGAAGATTTTTGCTAATAAAAATTGGCCGAGGTGAGCTACTTTCTCCTACATCAACTTGAACTAATTGATCTTCAGTAGGTGGTTCACGTTGTTCAAAGCGAAGTACCCACTGATTGTCCATATGCTGAGCCCAAGGATCTGTTTCAGGATTTTCTTCCACATTCTCGTCATAGTCTTCTGGAAGTTCAACGGAGACCATGTTAGATGATACGACCAACCTATGGACTTCACCAATACTAGTATCAGAATCCCAAGATCTGGAATCAGATGAGTTAGAGCGTTCTTCACTGTCGGAGTCGGAGACTGCTGGGGATAACAATGGAGGAGAAGCATATCCGAGACCTCTCTTAGTCCTGCTATAATACATGTCTGACTTTCCTTTCGGAACAGTTGTACGAATAGGAGTTCGTCTACCCTTACCGTAATTGAAGCCACTTTTGAAATCATAACCCATTTTCCGAATGATATCTTTTGATTGTTGACTATAACGATGGAGTTGGATACGCCCCGTGTCGTTAAGTTTACTGTCATCCGTATAACTGAATTTTTGTTCTGGTCCTTTAATAAAAATTATTGGACTTTCGCCTCTCTTTCGAGAAGAGACAACAAAGTATGAATCATCTGAGTGTTCGAGTAAGACCTCTGTATGAAGAGATTGCACAACTCCCATTGTAATTGATTGGAAGCTATCTAACATATCTAAATAGTATTTAGTATGATAAATAACATCAGTATACTGGAAAGTAGGTACTTTTTCATTGATTTGTACATCAGTATTTACAACAGGACCTTTGGCCTTAGCAGGCTTAGTCAGATTAATTACAAGAGGGGGAGAAGAAGAACGTGGAGGCGGTTTGTTACGACGGAGGTCGATAACAAGTGGCTCAGAGGAAGTGAGCTCCTTCTTTTCTTTGTTGCGAATGAGATCAACAACAATTGGCTCAGAAGAAGTGAGCTGCTTTTTGTCCTTGTTACGACGTAAATCGATAACAAGTGGCTCAGAAGAGGTGAGCCCCCTTTGATCTTGATCAGCATCAATTGACTTCTTTTGGGCTGATAAGTGAATAGCCAGTGGCTTGGAAGATTGAGGATGAGAAACTCGCCCTTTGACAGGTATGATTAGAGTGTCTTTAGGCGTCGCTTCTTGTTCTTCTTCAGTGTCTAATGCTAACACGATTTTCATGAATTCATCCTTATACATCCGAGCGTCGTTGCAGTATGCTTCAACACCTTTGAAGGGATAAAGATCCGCAACCTCCTTACGAACTACGCCTTTGTCATCAACATATTTGAAACATTGATGAAGGGTTGATGGAACAACATTGTGCTCGTGTAAGAATGGTCTCCCCAATAGAGCGTTGTAAGAACAACCAAAATTGTCAATAATGTAGAATGTAACTTTTGTGCGAAGATTGCCAATTTGAAATTTTAGGCGAATCTTGCCCAAAGGTTCACTCTTTCCTTGATTGAATCCAAGGATGGTAGTGATTGTAGTGGAGAGACTATGCACAGGAATTTTCAAAGCATCGAGCATTGTCTTCGGCATGATACTAAGAGCAGACCCTGGATCTATCAGAATACGATCGACTTTCATCGAATCGACATATCCTGTATAGTAAAGAGGACGGTCATGCCTGTTGTCTTCCATCAGCATGTCATCTTGCGTAAAAGTTATGTTCGGAATGAATTCCTGAACACTATTACAAGAGACTGATTCTGCTTCGGGCTTTTTGAGAAAGGTTAGACAAGCTTCTGCTTGCATAAGAGCTTCGCTGAGGGTTTCTCGAGTCTCTTTGGAAAGACGCAAGAGTTCAAAGATAGACAACTTTGCTGGGGTATTGGCTAGTTGAGCCAATATATCGAAGTTGTAAGGCTTCTCGAGTCCTGTAGGAGACGATTTCTTCAAAGGTTTGTCAAAGCGGATTTGTTGTTTGCCTTTATCAGCAGTCACTGGCTTAGGAGGAATAGGAATCACAACTGGTGAAGGTGCAGCAGGATTCTCTTCAGCTAGAGCAGGTTGTGCTGAGGTAGGTTCAGAAAAAGAAGCAAGATTCTCTTGAATTTCAGGGTAATCCTTCAAATAGGGCTTTCCTGATCTGGTGCCTAATAGAATTTCTTCGTCAACTATGGGATCAAAAGATACCATGTTGCAAATCTTCGTCTTGCCTTTGGAGCGACCTTTCTTCTTGGAAGAAGAAGAATCCTCGAACTCTGAAGTAAGATCAGGGTGAATCCACATAACCTCGCCATTGTCTAGAGACAAAGGAACGAGACCTTCATTTGGTGGAGAAGGAATATTTTCAATCTCAAGAGTAGTTTTCGGAATAGGAATGACACCATGCTGTATCATCTGCGGGGGAAAGTTACCGAACTGAACTGAAACCATATTGGCAGTGACAGTCTTTTCATCTTGTTGCAGAGTAACAACTCCAGCATTAACAAGCTCTTGAATCTTGCCCTTGAGCACATAACATGCTCTAGTAGGATGTCCAATGAATCGGTGGTAAACACAGTACTTAGGATGATCGGTCTTACCGACTTCATCAGGTTTCTTTGGGTCTGGGAGCTGGATCTTATTGCTTTTGAGTAAACAATCGAAGATACTTGCCGTGTCATTCTCGTCAAAAGAATACTCTACCTTAGGACGAGGTTCCCTCGGTTGTGGTGCAGAAGGAGTGGAAGTGGACGTAGGCTGAGCTACGTTGACAGCCAAAGACTCTTTGCTTTTCAGATTAATGTTCAGAGTCTCTTTGTTCTTGCGGTTGTTTTGGCGATTACCACCGCCTGACGCTTGATGTTCATCTCGATCGGGGTTAGACATTTGTACCCCCAACTGTTTGAATTTATCAGCACTTACTTCAGCTGCTTTGGCATTAACAATGAAGGATGGCCAGTCTTGAAACTGAGTTGAGCCTGTCCACATACTGATAATAGGCAAGAGATTTGCCTTACAAGTATCTATGGTAACAGCAGCAGGAGTCCCTGGAGGCATTTTCAGGGCTTCTCGACGAAAACGTTCAATGAAACTCTCTGCAGTCTCGTTATGTTTCTGTTTGATTTTATTTAGGGCTGACATAGTCATGTCATTGAATCCCTCATAGAATCGTTCTAGAAAGATTTGCTTGAGACCTGAGAAAGAAGTGATACAACCATCGGGTAGACTTCTGTACCAGTCATATGCTACGCCGGCTAAACAACCGACGAACACTCTGGTAAGAAGAGCGTCGTTTGGTTGAAGTTGAACAGTCATTACCTCGAAGTGATTGATGAATTGACTTGGTGAGGTACTACCGTCAAAGAGAGCGATTGTTGGAATCTTGTATTTGGGAGAAAATGGAACTTCTTTCCATTCGACGGGATATGGCTGTTTGATTCCCAACCTTTGCAGGTTGTCTTTCTCTTTGAAAGCTTCAAACTGAGTTCGTAAAAGCTTGACTGCTTCATTAGCATCTTCAGATGAAGAGGAAGGAGCCGTGGTAGGAGGAGGGACAGCATTATAAGCACTACCCCCAGCACCTGATTGACTGGGTGTAGTTTGAACATGTACTTGCACAGGAGGCATCTGAGGAGGTACTACCCCCAGCCCAGTATTGACAGGCACCGATGAAGCTATGATTTCAGGGTTTATAGCAGCCGGTACAGTTGGTGGGGTAGCATGTTGTGCCATAATGATAGAATGCATACTGGCGACCATTTCAGCCATGGTTTTCAATTTGTCCTCCAGTGCAACAATCCGCTGTTCTTGGTTTACAGAAGTTGAAGCATCTGGATCATCAGTAACAACATATGCCGTCACTTCTCTAGGCACAGTAGACGAAACTGTTTGTTCAGAGCTTTCACTATATGCATCATAATCAGAGAAAGATTCGTCTCCTGACTGAAAAGTAGGAAGATAAGCTGAAGGATCTTGGGGAAGATTCCTTTGACCGATTGTGTCTCGGCTGTGGGAACGAGTATGTTGAAATACTCCTTCAGAGGATTCTTGGAGTAAATCCAAATATCGTTGGCTTGGTCTGCGAGGCTTACCATGTTTGGAGCACTTTCTACCCCCGGTGTCTCGGGAAGCTATATTGACAGAAGCGTACAACACTTCGTCTTCTTCTGACATTGGTTCTGTTTTAGCAAAAGTCAGACGATCGAAGATAGATCGCTTTGTTGTTTGACAACAACATTGGATGATGACTTTATGATTGCAATGATGATCAGATGGTTGATTTGAAGGAGTTGAGACATTATTCCATTTTTGTCTGAGATGTTCTCGAAGATCAGAAACCATGCCGGGACGGGGAAAAGTTCGAGGAATGTGTTCTTTAACAATATTTGGAACATGGTTTCGATTCTTCAAATGTTTTGTCCCCTGTGTATACAAGGAAGTACTCATCTCATTGGCATAGGTATCAGAATTTATGTTCCTGGAGATTTGTCTTTGAGGCTTGACCTTCGGCATTGGCTGTTTACGTTTTGCTGAAGTTGGCCTGTTAAGATATGTTCGTAGGTCTGCGAATTCACCCCCAGAGGTTTCTGTTTGAGACACCAACAGTTTTCCTTGTTTGGAACGGGATATTTTGAAAGTTGGGAGGTCTTGGAATTCTGCTACTGGGGTAGGCAGAATACCTTTTTGATCAGTGCAAGTTCCTTTGTTATGAAGGTAAGAAGAATCTTTGTTTGTAGGAGATCTTGTGCTGACGGGTGTTGAAACACGTGCAATTTGATCTGCTTCAGTAAAGACCGAAGAAGACTGAGAAAAGACCAAAGGGCCTTTTCCTTTGTTCTGAGAAGAAGGGATAACTAAAGAGCATTTCCCTCTGTTGTCTTCCAAGTCATGAGACAATGAAGTTTGAGAAAAGACAAACGGGCCTTTTCCTTTGATCTGAGAAGGAGGAGGAATAGCCAAAGGACTACCCCCAGTAGATTGTGCTAGAACAGCAGGATGTTTAAGAGGAGAATCAGATATTTTCTCTTGATTATGAGAAGGAGAGAGTCTAGCCAAAGGGCTGTTTCTCTTGGTTTGCGCAGAAGTGATTTGCGCATGAGTGGAGGGTACATTGGTTCTGGCCACAGAAGTAGGAGTCCTTGCTTTAGAGTGCTTAGGATGCACTTTGGTTGCTGGAATGCTGTTTTGCGCAGGAAAAGCTACTGCCAATTGCGCCAGAGTCATAGGAGTCTTCTGTTTTGACAAGGCAGCATATGAAGTAGCTTGTGCAACTTTTGCAACAGATTGTGCAGCATTGACTGCAACAGATTGTGCAGCAGTTGCTGAGACAGACTGTGCAGCAATTGACACAGCAGTTTGCGCAGCAGACTGGCCAGCAGATTGTGCAACAGAGTGTGCAGCACCTTTGGTGGCAAAACTGCCAGATTGTGCAGCAGTCTTGGAGACCCAAACTGAGCGCACTTTGCTCTTGGCAGAAGTGGCTGCAGTACGGGGAATGGTCTTGGAGTTGAGCATTGCCTCGTAGGCTGTCTGGTTGACCTTGACAACCAGGGTCTTCTGCGTCTTCCCGATAGACGCTACGTCATATTGAGTTGCTACTTCCTCGTCAGAGGAGAAAGTTGTCCCCAGCAGAGTCGCCATTTTGTTTGCAAAAACAAAAGTATAGAACTTTATTGATACAAACTGTAATAAAGATTACAAGAATTCTGGGAAAATTACAACTGTAGGAATCCAATCTCGATGACGATTGCTTTATCCCTTGGACGATGTGAACTGTAAAGACGAAGCCTTTGAAGTTGAAAACAACTCTGGAAACTGAAGGCAAAAGCCTCTGAAGTTGAAGACAAAAGTCTCGGAAGAATGCAGCAGCACTTTGGCAAGAACTCCTGGACTCTCTGATTTCTGATTTCTGATCTTGATATCTGATCTCTGATCTCTGCCCCTTGAATGAAGACTTGAAACTCTATTTATAGAGTTCTGGAAATAACTAACTTTCAGTTATTTTGGACTGCGCATGATGATTTGCGCAGCATTGGTTTGCGCAACATTGATTTGCGCAGATAGTTACTGGATCGTAGGCCGACTATCATGGACACATGGCATGATTTGATAGAAATACGCATGATCGTGCATAAACAGTTGCCACGTAATGAACAATCGATGGCATGAATGCCACGTGTAACTTAACAGTTACGTTTGATAGAGTGCGTAGAGTTGAATTGCGCATACATGGTTTGCGCAAACTCAAACTGCGCAGGATTGGTTTGCGCTGCCAGCTGTCAGCCGCCCTCGAGCACTGTGCGGCGCAGGAAACGAACAGACTCCTTGTTATCCGCGCTGTCAGTTGTCAGAAAAGATTTGATTTGATTTAGTAATGATGACTTCTGCCACGTCAGCTTGCGCAATCGGTTGTGTGCGCAAATTAGAATGCGCAATCGGTTGGCTGCGCAATCTGTTGTCTGCGCAATTCAACAAGATGATGTATATTTTGATTTCTTGATTTTGTTGATTGATGCAACTTGATTTTTTAGGACCTACAGCAGGTACCTCTGAACTTACATTCCGGTCACTCTTTTAGGTAGTAAGTCATGTATAACCATACCTCTAAACTTATTCTTTTGAAAGAACTCCTCCCTCATGATCCACTACCCGCACTCTCAGTGCACAAAAAAGGTAACAGATCCACAAAATTCCTAAAACGACCATGTCGATGTTACCTCTGAGTCGTCTCACTTCCGCCAAAAACAAATCACCCCTCTACATAGAACTTCTATGTCCTCATTACCTCTGAGTCGTTCTATGTACCCCTTCATGGAGCCCACTCCTGCCATGTCCTCATTACCTCTGAGTGGGAAGGCTCCATCGAAGAAACTCTCATGCTTACCATGTCCTCATTACCTCTGAGTAAGTATGCTGGTTCCCTTTCGACTTATTATATGTACCAAAAAAAACCACGGTACGCCAAGGATAATAGGTCCACAAATGTCCTCTGTTGACCACAAATATCCTCCGCTGAGTCCACTCCTGCCATGTCCTCATTACCTCTGAGTAGGAAGATTCCGCGGTGAAAAACCCTCATGCTTGCCACGTCCTCATTACCTCTGAGTAAGTATGTTGGTTATATCTCGTCCTATTATTCGTATCCTGAACCGGGGTACGCCAAGGATAATAGGCCCACAAATGTCCTCTGCTGACCACAAATGATGTACTAAGTTTCCTAGTACATGCACATTATTTCTCATCATGCCCCGGGAGCCCAGCTGCTCCATGGCATTCTTTCTTCCGATACTATGAACGTCCATGACCACCTTACCGTGGAATTGTTCTAGGTATCCCCATCAAACTTGTTATTCGTACCTAAAACCCAGGTATGCCAAGGGTAACAGGTCCACAAACAGTCCCCCAAGCGGGGCCAATCCCATTACATAGCGGCTGGCATGCACCTTTTCCGTACACACTGACTTCATGCTGTTGTTGTAATGGATGTCGCCCACAAATATCCCATTCCGGGTAGGGGTCAAAGACTCTTCCATCTTCCTGTCCAGCGGGAGCATATTAAACCAAGATAGTGGGAATTGGCGCTCCATTTGAGGGATGCGGATCGCCATCCCGTTAGAAATAAAGCTCCAATTCATCGACACGTCCAGAAATTGACTGTTCTTCACCGCAAGGCATCTCCGAAGAAGAACGCAGGCTTCAGGTATTCCCCTTCTAATTTCCCCGAATTCATCATGGCACAGAGGTAGTAGAAGGGTTGGTTCTTGAGGGCATTCAACCTCGTCAGAGGCTCGTCACTAGGAAACTGGTTCGCCAAATACCGAACTATCTGGTCGTACCTATAGCCTATAGCGGCTTGGGCACGACCCACCAGAGGTTCCCCTGCAGCATTAATTAGAAAATTTACTGAAAAGAGGACAAAAGAAATAAGTTAAGAATGATGGACAAGAGGAACTGATTAGTATTTTCGAGCTTATGCGGCTCCAATTCAATGGAGTCTCATGCGGCCCAACTCAGAAAACATTAATGTGTGGCTCCATCCAGCGAAGGTTCATACAGCAGTGTTTTTATACGGCTCTGTTGAAACGAAGTCTCATGCGACAGAGTTTGGATAAGCTATACGGCTCATGCGACAAACAAATTCGTGCGAGCCTATGTGGCCCAACGCAGCCTATGTGGCCTAGTACAGCTTATGCGGCCCCATTGGCGAAGTGCTTATGTGGCCACAGTAGCAATTCTCATACGGTTCGAACATGAGACGTACATGCGGCACACATGAAGATGAAGGCTCGCGCATAGAGCATGCGACGTAGCCACAATAGTTAGGGTTTCAAGCTCACACAACGTCCTTACCAGCAATAGTGGGGTGAACATCGGGGTGAACTGCTGGCACATCGGCGGTGGAGGAGCTACCATATTATCCTTCGCCGCCGCAGCCGACGAGGACGCCGCCTTTTTACCCTTCGTCGCAACAGTCTTCTTGGGAGCCATCGGTGATCGAAGAAGAGGATGACAGTTAGGGCGGGAAAGACGTGAATTGAAAGAGAGAATAAAGAAATCTTTTTATCCCAAACACGCTTCTATTTATAGGCGGAGCCCATAGACCGACGTATCGATCCATGTGCAGCGTAACCGACTCTTAGGTTATCAAGGCGATCCGACTATTCAAGGCTAAACTCTTGGGATCCTACCCCAAAAAGTGGGTTTAAATCTGACAGCAAATCAAAGGCAATCAATGCAAAGATTTGCACACGTGGCATGAAGACTTGGCAAGGAGCCTATGCGGCCAAGCAGTCCATGCGGTTGGAAAGCCCATACGGCTCAGATAGCCATACGGCTGAGGAGGCGATGCAGCTGAGCCATCCATGCGGCCAGAACATCCTATGCAGCCCGAAGAGTTTTTACATGGCCATGCTTCTTATTCAAAGTATTTCAATTTTGCAAATTGAAAACTTTGAAGGGGGTCTTGTAGAAGCATGGAAAAGAATAAAGAAAGACCTATGCGGCTCCGACAGAAGGATCCCTATGCGGCTCAGGATCCCCATAAGGTTTAGGAGTCCATGCGGCTCAGATATATCCATGCGGCTCAAAAAAAAGACACGTAGCCTTCAACAGTTTGTCTCTACATTTGGCTGCATTTAATGTCCTGACGACTGCTCTAACAAATAACAGCTAAGACAGCTCTAATATAAGGACGCAATAATGACTCTGACATGATGGCGTGATCCTAGGAAAGAGGAGAAAATCTCCTTACAGCTAGCAAAATCCACCAAGTCTCGAGGCCACTCCATGCGGTCGCCCATCTGCATGCGGCTGCCCATCTTCATACGGCTGCCTATCCCCATGCGGCTGTCCATGTGCATGCGGCTGCCTATCCCCATGCGGCTGCCCATCCCCATGCGGCTACCCATCCACGTGTGGCTGTCCATTCCCATGCGGCTGCCCATCCTCATGCGGCTGTATGTTTCATGCGGCTGAGAAGACCCCCCATATGCGGCTCGGCCAGGACATTCCAGTTGAGACACGTGGTGCTCTTCCTACAATTGAGACACGTAGCAATCTTATCTTCCCTGGAATTATGGGTACGAACGAATCCTAACAAAATCAGATTTGTTACGATCGTCATAATTGCCCAGATCAAATCAAATCAAGCAAATTGGAAACGTGGCAGGCTATCAGAAATCACAAATAATTAAGGCAATCAACATTTATTGCCCACAGAGATTTGATACAATCATATTTATTGCTCAAATTTATTATATTCAAGATAAATGGCCCATATTAATTGATCCTTAACCACCGACTTCTGAAGGAGGCAATCATTTGCACACCCTAATGAGCACACCCCATTCCTATAAATAGCAAGGTGCCATTCCCTTGCAAAAAAGAGGCAGAGAGGAGAGAAGAGCAGAGAGAGAGCAAAATACAGAGACATCCAGCAATCGAAGACGCAAGGGAGTCTCCCCACACGTCCAAGAGCATTTCTTCACCAAAGCTAAGGCTGCGTCCGATCGTCCAAGGAGTAAGGCAGAGCTGCCATCGCTTTCCCGAGCCTCTACCGTCACCCCCAGAAAAACTGAACAATTGTACTTAGATTGCTGTACCTAGGTTTTTGTCCCTAGGCTTTCTTTGTATGAGCGAGTTTGTATTATGAAGTAAAAGTCCAGTCCTCCGATATAATTGTTCTGTTCTTTTATAATCAATGGCAAACAACCTTGCGTGAGCTACATCAGGTTATGCGGGGGCGTAATGTAGTAACTTGCGCCTAAGCACAACCTTACGCATTTTGACACGTTGTGCAAACTGCTAGCTGTCATAAAAGCTGACCAAATCTCTTCGAACGCCGTGTTGCGCAGGAACAAATTTTCTTTGATATACATACTGTCAGTTATCAGGCATTGATGATGCTGTTACAGCTTCTCGAGGAGATGTGCCACGTGGCTCTCGCGCAACTTGAGGTTGGCGCAACCTGAGATAGGTGCAACCTGATGTGGCACAAATTGATGTAGGCACAACATGATACGACGTAACCTATTGATATGATGCAACTTGATGAGATGACTTCTGGATGAGTAGCATGGCTTAATTTTTAGCCTCTACAAGACCCCCTTCAAAGTTTTCGAAACTTGATAAGACTTCAAAGTTTTGAAATACTTTGAATTTAGAAATGACTATGTCTAGGTTGTGCCAGTCAACTCGAGCCCGGTTCTTCAGCTCAAGTTGCACGGTTCAGCTTTGTTTGCAAAGCTATAAATAGCCGTACCCTTTGGATTTTTTATCCTTCATAATTGTTTGGAATTTCTAAAGAACCCTATTTCTTCTTCTTCTTCTTTTCGATCTTCGAAAGTTTCCTTCAACAATTGTCAATGGCCCCCAAGCACTCTACTGCCAAGAAGGGAAAGAATGTGGTCGAGTCCTCTATACGAGCTCCGCCTTCGTCACGTCGAGAGACGGCCAACCCGGCCATGGAGGGTAAGTATCTGATCATAGACGCGATTGTCGACAAGCCCTATTTAGGGTTTGGCTCGATTCTGACAACGTGCGCCCACCCTTTTTAGAGTTTGGTTGCTGTCGACCCGCATTGTGCAGCATTTTAAAAACTTATGCCATCTTTTGGACGCGACTTGACATATTGTGCAGCATGATGCGGCACAACCTGATTACGGTGCATAGTCGCGCAACCTAATGGTCGCGCAACGTAAAAAGTCGTGCACTCTTAATCAAAAAGATTATTAAGTGCTCAGTTCATTTCCAACAATGAACCTATTTATGGGGCGCTCTTTTTCGAAATGTCGTTTTCCTTTCTTCCTCGTTAAATATTACCCACCCATTTATGGGGAAGATGAAGAGTTAGCGGGGGCCAACCTTCACTGTATATATATAAGGGCATGAGGTTCAAACTCCATCTTCATTCACTCTCATCGCATCCAAAGATAACATGAAGAAGGAGACGAACGTCAATGGCAAAGCTTCTAAGGAGAAGTCTAACCCTGTGCCTGTGGCATATTTTGCTGGAAGCTGATCCATCTATGAGGGCGAAGAACTTCTTAGACTGTTTTGACCTGACCCCAACAGTCTTCACTCGTTCCAGTGGTGGGCTATCGTCTTCCGAAGAGTGTGGTGCATTGGAACAGAGGGAAGGGTTCCTCCATATTATGCATCGCTCGGGGATCCACAACATGAAGGAGTTAAGTGTTGCTTTGCGTCAGACTGATGACAAAAAGAAGGAGTGACGTGATATAAGAGTTTCATTTTCCATAATGGCTATAGCGCCTACGTCTGTAGTGTCTGTCTTTTTTTTATTAAATGAAAAAGTTTGGCTTTTTTATTTTTAGAATTGCTGTTTTGACAATACCAACTTCGGAACAACACGTGGTGCCTCACGTGTCATTTCAAATCTTTTGCGTTCTATTCTTCTCGAAATATATGCCTAGGGACGGACATGACGTTCCAACCTCAATTATATATAAATAGAAAGAGAGCATTCACTGTATTCTCATTTTTTTTCTAATGCTTACAGGGGACCGACTGACAAAACTCCCCAGAACTGGTATCGGTGACCTTGGATGCTATGGTGCTGAACCACCTTGACACACACATCAGACAGCTCAGAACTCTTTACATTTAAAAGAGCTTTCTCGAGATGGTAGGAAGAGCCTTTATACATGAGAGTTGGATGGTGAAGACACAGAACTAGGAATCATATCACAAGGGTGATCTCGTTCCTACTTCTCACGAAGGGTCGTCGTTTCTCCACCAGTTGTATTGACAGCAACTTGTCTTCGAGATGATATACTATGTCGTTCTCCTCTCGTCTTTCTGAGAGAGAAGACCAGAGTTGATTTTGTTGTCTTGCTCGCTGCTTCAGGTCGAGTCGACAAGGAACTGGCTTCAATAAGAAGATTCAAAGATGTAATAGACCTCCATTTGTTGTATCAGAATAAAAATTCGAGATATAATAGGTTTCCATTGAGATGTAACTATATTTTGAAAGAAGGAATAAAGAATTATTTTTCCCTCCTTTATGTTTTGATTTGATGTGATGATATAGAAAATAGAATTCAAAGGTAATGTGAACGTGAACTCATTTTTCTGTTGATGTTCTTCAAGTCAGTTGGGACTCAAAGACAGGATATCATGTCTAAAAAGATGATATCTGTGATAATACAGATTTATCATAAAGATAAGATACCTTTTAAAATAGATGGGTTTCAAAAGACAGAATTAATGATTCAGATGGACTCCACTGGAGATTTTGAGTATTTATTATCTGTGACTTTATTTACAAGAAAGTAAATAAACGATAATAAATATAGGTTTGTTGACGAGGTGAACAGAGGTGATAGGATTGATGAATGAGTAGTCATGGCTTTTTGAGGAAAAAAATCATTTCAATTCTCAAGACAGACAATAAATGAAGATCTCTTCACGAGATGAAAAGAGATGAATTAACGAACATGCCTTTTCGAGGAAAGGTCGCTTCGGTTTCCGCGATAGACTATTTTGGCCTTTCAGTCTATAAATAGTGCGAAACTTTTTGGAGAATGTTATCCACACCTATTCCTTCATTGCAAATGTCTTTCGAAGATGTACCTAAGGAGGCTGAGATTATCTCAACGATCGAAGATGCTATCGACAGTTCTTCTGACGAGCCTCCGTCGCCAACCCAGCCAGAAGTGGAAGAAAGCTTGGTTGCCCCTGAACAGAAGCAGGACATTCTTGCCAAACTGGTGGAACCTGGAAGCACTGCCGAAGAAGAAGCTCTGGGGAAAGCCGCGTGTGACTTGTTGATATAATCCAACAATAATGTATTCGAGCTTCTTGCGAAATATGTCTTCCATCAAGAGGGCTCTGGTTCTCGTTGATTTTATGTATTTCCTTCTGTCTGAGTTATGCAATAAAAGGAATTTTATTTACATTCTGGTTTTTGTGTCGATGTATTTTTATACATAATATTTCTTGAGAAATTTGCCATTGATAGGCATCATGGCGACTCGACCATCCATACCAGTCAGTTGATAAGCTCTATTTGAGAAAACTTTGTTTACAACGTAGGGACCTTCCTACTTTGCTTCAAACTTGCCCATGCTCATGTGCGTCATAGTCTAGGACGTCTGACGGTTAGAACTAGTTCTCCTTTTTGAAATGCTCGCACTTTGACTTTACGGTTGAAAGCTTTTGATAGACGGGCTTAGTATAGCTCAATATTATTGAGCTAGGAGTCGTTTCTCGTCAAGCGCTTCAAGCTCCTGAAGTCGAAGACGATCATTATTTTCTGTTGTGAGTTTATTGGCAATTGCAATCCTTAAGTAGGGGATTTGAATTTCTAATGGTAGGACGGCTTCGCATCCATACACCAAGGAGATAGGTGTGCAACCAGTTGGAGTACATATAGTAGTGCGATAAGTCCATAGACATTCTCCAAGCTTTTTACTCTAATTTCTTTTATTTGTAGAAATGAATTTCTTGAGAAGCTTGATGATAGTTTTGTTGAATGCTTCAGCCAAACCATTCGCTGCAGGATTGTAGGTCGTGGAAGCAACATTGTTGATTCTGTTATCATCGCAAAACCGAATAAATTTTTGACTGATGAATTGTGGTCCATTATCATGAATGTTTCGTCGAGGAATGCCGAATCTGTGTATCACATGATGTTTGATGAAGTTGATGACACCGCTAGTCTTGACTTCAGATAAAGGTATGGCTTCCGTCCATTTCGAGAAGTAATCGGTTATAGCTAGTATAAACCGATGTCCTCTAGATGACGGTGGATTGATAGGACCAATGACATCTATACCCCAAGCTTCAAAAGGCCATGATGCAGCAGTCGGATGAAGGAATTTTGACGGTTGATGGATGAAGTCTGCATGAATTTGACAGGCTCGACATTTTCTTGCATATTCAATGGCGTTTGATACCATAGTAGGCTAATAATAGCACATAGGTCGGATATGATCTTGTAACTTAGGACCAGGCTGGTGTGCACCACATACCCTATCGTGGGCTTCACATAGTATTTGTTTTGCTTCATCTCCCGCAAGATGGCGTAAGAGTAGACCATCAAATGTTCTTCGATAAAGGGTTTTAGAAGTATGATTATAATAAAACCGAAGTGATCGCCTACGGATTCTTATAGCTTCTTTAGAATCTTCAGGTAAAATGTCATGTACCACAAAATCAATGAAAGTAGCTCTCCAATCTTCACTAATGGTATTGACTTCAATTAAATTGTTGAACTCAATATTTGAGTTATTCTCAATGCAAAATAACTATCTATTAGTAACGATAATTATCTGTTGCCTTTTCATTGGGATTGCTAATACGGCTGCCATATTAGCCAATGCATCAGCCTCCGTATTACATGCCCGACGTACATGTTCAATGAAGAAACCCTTGAACGATGTTGCCAGCCTAATTGCTGCTTCATGATATGGGACAAGATCTTGGTGCCGAACTTCATATGTGCCTCTAACCTGATTGACAATCAGTTTAGACTCTCCATATACTTTAAGATATTCAATATCTAATTGTTTAGCCAATTGGAGACCGATGAGATGAGTGTTGTACTCAGCCACATTATTAGAACACGACTCATGTAAAGAATAAGCTCTTTGAATAGCTAATCCTTTTGGTGAGACGAGGACGATTCTAACTCCAGCTACAATGGCACGTTTTGGTCCGATTCTGAATGCACCATCAAAGAATAGACGCCAGGTAAGAATTTCTTCTGAAATCATGTTGGATTCCAAAGTTTTATCTGAAATCTTGTCGTAGAGTTTAGATGTTTTAGGAATTGGATGAGCTGCCAGAAAGTCCGCAAGAGCTTGACCTTTAACAGACTTTTAAGGAACATAAACCATATCATATTGTGCTAACAATATGGCCCATGTTGCAAGCCAGGAATTGTGTGTACTGGGCTTCTTCATCAAGACTCGGAGAGGGTTAACTCTAGAAATAACATGAATAGTTTGGCCAGTGATATAATGTCTCATCTTTTGAACAACAAACATCAAAGCTAGACATTCTTTTTTCACTGGGGTATATCGATGTTCAGCTCCAATCATTGTACGGCTAAGATAATAAATAGCCCATTCATGACCTTCTTTATTCTTCTGAGCTAATAAAGCACCGAATGAATGGTCCATCGTTCGAACATACATCAGAAAGGGTATTCCTGAGATTGGAGGCACTAGAACTGGAGGGTTCATCAAGTACCGCTTTATGTCTTCAAATGCTTGCTGACATTCTTCAGTCCAAATAAAAGACACCTTTTTTCATGAGTTGAGTGAACGGTCTACAGCGTCCAGAGAAATTTGAGATGAATCTCCTGATATATGCAAGCCATCCCTGGAATCCTCGTAGCTCTTTTAGGTTGCGTAGAGGACGCATCTCTTGAATGGCTTTAATTTTCTCAGGGTCAACGTGTATACCTTTAGAGGTAATAACGAATCCAAGAAATTTTCCACTAGAGACTCCCAGGGATAACTTAGTTGGATTTATCTTGAGTTGATGCTGGCGCATTAGATCGAATACAGTTCTCAAGTCTTGAATGTTGTCTCCCTTTAAACGAATTTTGACAGCAATATCGTCTACATAGCATTCAACCGTCTTTTGCAAACGATCACAGAAGATAGTCCTCATGGCCCGCTGATAAGTTGCACCAACATTTTTGAGACCAAACGACATGACAGTGTAGTAATAAACTCCAAGAGGAGTGCGAAAAGATGTATGTTTCTCATCTTCTGGATGCATCTTGATTTGATTATATCCTGAAAATCCATCTATAAAAGACATTCGTTCAAATTCGTAAGTATTGTCGATCATGACATCAGTGATTGCAAGAGAAAATTCGTCCTTGGGACAAGCTTCATTAAGGTCTCTGAAGTCGATGCAGACTCTGACCTTCCCTATTTTATTCAAAATTGGGACAACATTAGCCACCCAGTCTGGATGTTGTTCTTCTGTGACAAAGCCACATGCGATGAGCTTATTGACTTCGGCTTCTATGGCGTTCATCATGTCAGGTCGAAATTGATGCTGTTGTTGCTTGACTGGCCTTGCATTCGACAGAATATTGAGTTGATGGGTAGCAATCTTGGGATCTAATCCCGACATGTATTCAAAGCTTCAAGTGAATACAATAATGTATTCCCTAATAAGCAGGATTAGTTCTTGTTTATCCACTTTAGGGAGGCTTTTGCTGACGAATATTTGTTTTGGGGAAGTTTCATCTCCAACATCGACTTGAACCAACTGATCTTCGGTAGGTGGCTCACGTTGCTCGAAGCGAAGCTCTCATTGAGTATCCATTCTTTGTGCCCAAGGATCAGATTCATAGGCTTCGACAAAGTCTTCGTCGTCTTTCGAGAACTCAGCCGCTACCATAATGGAAAATAGAGTTACTCGATGGACGTGCCCTACACTGGTATCTGAATCCCATGAGACAGAATCAGAAGAGTTAGATCATTCTTCTTCATCAGATTCGGAGACTTCTGGGGTCGAAATTGGGGAAGTATAACCCAATCCCCGCTTCGTTTTGCTGTAATATTATTGTGACTTTCCTTTGGAGCGGGGATACGAATAGGAGTTCGTCTTTCCTTACCACCATTGATACCAGCTTTAAAATTATAGCTCATCTTCTGAAATATATTTTTTGATTGTTGACTATAACGACGTAGTTGAAGTCTTCCGTTATCATGATTTTCTTCTTCACCATTGGGCATGATCTTCTGTTATGTTCCTTTACTAAAAAGTATAGGAAGTTCATCTTTCTTCCTGGAAGGAACTAAGAAGAAGGAGTCCTGTATTGGTTTAAGCAATACTTCGCCTTGGAGAGGTTGAACTACTCCTATGGTAAGTGGTTCGAAGTTATCTAGAATTTCTAAATAACATCGAGTATAATAAAAATATCAGTATACTGTAAAGGAGATGCTACGTTATTGATTTGTACATCATCATTTACAATAATATTCTTAGACTTAATAGTAGGCTTAGTAAGGTTGATCACCAGAGGAGGAGAGGAAGGATTTTTGGCCTTAACAGAAGACTTAGAAAGGTTGATAACCAGAGGAGGAGAAGGAGAAGGTTTGCTACGACGAAGGTCGATAACAAGAGTCTCAGAAGAGATGAGCTCTTTTTGTTCCTTTTCTACAGCAGGAAGCTGTTTGTTATGAGAGAAAAATAGATAGTCAATGCCTGGAAAGAAGAGCGACGAGTAGTACGTCTTTTGACAGGGATTATGAGATCTTTTGAAGTATCTTTCTGATCTTCCTCACTATCCGTCGCTAATACAACCTTCATGAATTCGTCCTTGTACATTCAAGAATCAGTACAATATACTTCAATGCCCCTGAAAGGATTTAGGTCAGCTACTTCCTTTTAGACCTCTCCATTGACGTCTATATATTTGAAGTATTGGTGTAGAGTGGATGGTACAATGTTATGCTCATGTAGAAAGGGTTTTCACATCAAGGCATTATAAGAGCCATGATTGTCGATCACATAGAAGTAACCTTTGTACGAAGATTGCTTATTTGAACTTTCAGGCGGATCTTTCCCAAAGGTTCACTTCTTCCAGAATTAAATTCCAAGATTGTCGTGATGGTTGTTGAAAGATTATGTACAAGAATCTTTAAGGCATTTAGTAAAGTCTTTGGCATGATGCTAAGGGCAGACCCAGGGTCGATCAAAGCGCGATCAATCTTCATAGTATCGACATATCCTGTGAAGTAGAGGGGTCGGTCATGACGATTATCTTCCCGTAACATATCATCTTGTGTAAAGGTGATATTGGGCATCAGCTCCATCACACTATGATAATAAGTGCAAGTTATAGGCTCCTTCTCTGGCTTCTTGAGGAGTGATAGACAAGTATCAGCTTGTATCAAGGCTTCACTTAATGTCTCTCGAGTTTTTTTGAGAGACGCAGTAGTTAAAAAATTGATAACCTTGCCAGAATATTAGCCAGTTGAGCCAGTATATCAAAGTTATATGGCTTCTCGAGTCATAGAACTGGAATCTTCTTCAATACTTTACCAAAGCGGACAGGCTGTTTCCTTTGTCAGTTGCCGTTGGTTTGGGAGGAGTTGGTTCCACTGGAGGTGATAAAACTAGTGGAACATTGACAGCATAAGGAGAAGCCTCTAAAACTAGAGCAGGGTTCTCCTGGCCTTCTGAATAGTCTCTCAGGTAAATTCTTCCAGACCTGGTGCCAGTTAAAGCCTCTTCCTCGGATACAGGTTCAAAGGTTACCATATTACAACTTTTTGCCTGGTTCTTGCTTCTGGAAGGTTTCTTTTGACAAGATGAAGAGTTCGTCCTGTAACCCAAACCAACCCGAGATTGATTATTTTAAAGGCATAGAGAAAGAGGTATATGACATCCTTTTCCATGATTCAAGTCGGAAGCCTTTTATAGATCATATCCTATCTTTGTCATTAATTCACGAGATTGTGGACTATATAGATGAAAAGTTGGTTTATATTTGGCCTCTGGCTTTGACAGCATTGTCTCAGAAAGGGAGAAAGAAGAAGGATCTGCTGTAGAAGTGAAAGTAACAGTTAAAGGTGAAGGACAATATTCACTCAATGAAGTCATGTGACATGACTTGTATTTGGTTGCTTTCTTGGACTTTATAGATGAAGAAGGTGCTTCAAAGTCAGCCACCAAATCAGGATGGATCCACATAATCTCTCCCTTATCAGTAGACAGAGGAATATGACCATCAGTTCGTGCAGGTGGGAGATTAATAATCTCCAAAGTGGTTCTCGGGATGGGAATGACGCCGTACTGCACAAGTTGAGCAAGAAAATTGCCAAACTGTAGAGAGACGACATTAGCTGTTACAGTCTTTTCGTCTTGTTGGAGAGTAATTGTGCCATAATTAACCATCTCCTAGATCTTGCCTTTGAGCATATAGCATGCTCGAGTCGGATGTCCGATAAATCTATGGTAAACACAATATTTGGGGTGGTCAGTTTTACCTACTTCATCTGGGTATTTTGCCTCTGGCAGTTAAAGTTTATTGCTCTTGATTATACAGTCAAAGATACTCATGACATTATCTTCATCAAAAGAATATTTTTCTTTCGGACGTGGTGTCCTTTGTGGTGGTGCCATTGGAGGTGTTGATTGACCTATGTTCACGGCTAGAGTTTCTTTGCCTTTTATATTGATAGACAAAGTCTCTTTACTCTTGCGGCTGTTCTGACGGCCACCATTATTAGGTGTAACATGTTCATCTTTGTCAAGATTAGGCATATGAATACCTAATTGTTTAAACTTGTCAGCACTTTCTTCTGTCGCTTTAGCATTCACTATGAATGAAGGCCAATCCTGGAACTGTGTCGATCCGGTCTACATGCTGATAATAGGCAACCAGTTTCATTTGCAAGTGTCTATAGTCAGAGCATGTGTAGTTCCAAAAGGCATTTTGAGTGCCTCACGGCAGAATTGTTCAATGAACCTTTCAGTTGTTTAATTATTTCGCTGTTTAATTTTAATGAGAGCAGACATAGTCATGTCATTTGTTCCCTCATAAAATCATTCCAGAAATATTTGTTTGAATCCAGAGAAAGAGGTTATACAACCATCTGACAAACTACTGTACCAGTCATAAGCTGTACCTGCTAAACATCCGACGAAAATCCTAGTAAGTAGAGTGTCATTTGGCTGGAGCTGATCAGTCATTACCTCAAAGTGATTGAGGTATTGACTTGGCGATGTCCTTCCATTCTATGGGATAAGACTGCTTAATCCAAAGCTTCTGCAAGCCGTCTTTCTGTTTGAAAGCTTCAAATTGATTATGTAAAAGTTTTATGGCCTCAGTAGTATCTCCCGATGATTGTGGAGCAGTAGATTGATTTGATATGTTAGGAAGGGTTAATGCATGATAAGTACTACCCCTAGCATCAGATTGAGTTGGAATAGCCTGCGCAGGTATGGAAGCGGTGTGAGGAGACTGTACCCCCAGATCATTATTGATGGGAGCTGGTGTTGTTATAGGTTCTTAGGTCGAAATCAGATTCACAACCGGTGGAACCGTATGTTGTGCCATAATCACATCATGTATGCATGTCATCATCTCAGCCATGTTCTTCAAACTAGCCTCCAAAGCAACAATTTTCTGCTCTTGATTGTTAAGAAGCATCTTGATCTTCCGTGACGACATAAGCAGTCACTTCTCTAGCTATTGAAGACGAGGTAGTAGAAAATATGGTCCTTTCAGAACTTTTACTATCAGCATCAAAGTCATATAAGGAATTACCCCCAGAATAAGTGATAGGGATGTCCTGTTGACTGAGAGAATCTTGGTTAGAATCATGAAGGTTTCTTTGACTGATTGTTTCTTGGTCGGAAGGAAGATTTCTTTGACCGTTTGTTTCTTGGTCGGAAGGAAGATTCCTTTGACCGATTGTGTCTCGGCTTCTTGATCTAGTATATTGGTATACTCCTTCGCCGGATTCATGAATCCGGTCTAAATATTATTGACTGGGATTGTGGGATACATTATGTCTCGGGCATTTTCTACCCCAAGTGCTTCGAGACGTCATGTTGATAGAGGCGTACAACAATTCATCTTTATCCTGCATCATCGGTTGAGGAACCTGAGAGTAATTCAGACGCTCGAAGACGGACCGTTTAGCTGATTGACAACAATATTTGATAACTACCACATGGTGATGGTTACAATGATGTTCTTGGGAATGCATTAGATGGGACGGATTTGGGATCTTCCGCTTCTATTTAAGAACTTCACGGAGATCAGTTACAACATCAGGATGAGAAGAGGTCGAAGGAATATATTTTTTAATGGTATTAGAAATATGATTCATATTCTTGAGATGTCCTCTTCCCTGAGTATACAAGGAAGTGCTGAGTTGATTAGCATAGGTAAAGGGATGCTTGACTTCAGAAGTCTGCTTCTGGCGTAAGTTATCCATTGGCACAGTATGTTTGCATCTTACTGAAGTAGGTGTTGACTGGAGCTTGTTGAGATAGGTGCGTAGGTCAGATAGATCTACTACTTGTGTATCTGTCTGAGATTCTAGCAGTTTACCCTGCTTGGATCTTGAGATGAGCAGGGTAGGAAGATTCGTAGTTGCATTTTTGGGATTTGGAAGAATTCTTTTTTGTGTTGCGCAACCTGTTCTCATGTGCTTGCTCTGGCATAATTAAGTGACAAAAATCTCAGTTTGAACAGAATTTACTTTCTTAGTAGAGATTTGATTGTCTCTGTTCAGAGGAGTAGAGTTCCTGCCCAAAAGAGTTCTCGTACTGAGTGGTGCATGAGCGCCACCAGAGATACTTTCTACCGAGTCAAGGATTGGACAAGATGAGGGAGTTGCCAAAAGGCGTTTCCCTTTGTTTTGTGACTGAAAGGCCAAAAGCGCAGGTTGAGGAAAGGCCAAAGGGCGCTTCTCTTTGTTCTGTTTAACACTTCCATTAGATAGGTTCTTCCCCGAGTTCAAAACTGGAAAAGATGAGGGAGTAGACAAAAGACGTTTTCCTTTGTTCAGAGCCGAAGAAGCAGTAGGCGTTGGTTGCACAGGAATTCTGGTTGACGGAGAAGCATTCTGCGCAAGTTGCGCAGGAATTCTGATTGGCCGAGAGAAAGGCTGCATAAGTTGCACAAGAACCATGGTTGGCCGAGAGACAGGTTGCGCAAGTTGCGCAGGAGCCATGCTTGGCTGAGAAACAGCCTGTGTAAGTTGCGCATGAGCCATGGTTGGCCGAAAAACAGGCTACGCAAGTTGCACAGGAGCCATGGTTGGCCGAGAAACAGGTTGTGCAAATTGTGCAGGGGCCATGGTTGGCCGAGAAAACTTGGGAGTCCACACAGTGTGCCCTTTGCTCTTAACAGCCATGGCGGTGCACTTGGTATCCCCAGCACTGATCATTGCCTCGTACACAGTTTGGTCGACTTGAACGACCAAAGTCTTCTGCGTCTTGCCGATCGACGCGGTATCACATTGAGTTATCACTTTCTCGTCAGAGGAGAAATTTATCCTCAGTAGAGTCGCCATTTTGTTTGCAAAAAAACAAAAGAGGTATGTATTTCTACAAACTGAGAAAGAATACAAAAAGTACAATTGATTTAAGGGGAAGTACAACTATAGGAATCTGATCAGAAGACGATTACTTTATCCCTTAGACGATGTGATATCGAAGACACGAGCCTCTGTAGGATACAACAACACTTTAGCAGGAGATTATGATCAATCGTGATACCTTGAGACTGATTTGAAACTCTATTTATAGAGTTATTCGAAATAACTGTTTAGCATCTATTCTGGGTTGCGCGAGCTTTAGGTTGTGCGCCTGTTCACTTGTGCGAGAGGTTACACCAACTGCTGTGGACGCTTGGCATCGTTTGAGTGAGACGCGCGTGGTCGTGGGCAGTGTAGTGGACAAGTTCTGCGAAGTTAGTGGCTTGTGCGCCACGTCACCCTGTTTTGGATATTGTTTGATAACATTGCGCGAGCTTCATCAGGTTGCGCGGGGGCACAATATAGCAACTTGCACGAGCAGTTGCACCAACTGCTGTGGATACGTGACATCATTTGAGTGGGATGCACATGGTCGTAAGCAATGTAGTGAACACGTTCTACGAAGTTAGTAGCATACAAGCCACGTCACCCTTCTATGTACGATCACCTTGCGCGAGCTTTATCAGGTTGTACGGGGGCGCAATGTAGCTACTTGCGCCTAAGCACAACCTCGCGCACTTGGACACGTTGTGCAAACTACTAGATATCATAAAATCTGACCAAATCTCCTCGATCGTCGTGTTGCGCAAGATTTGAACGGATTTTTCTTGTTATACGTGCTTTCAGTTGTCAGACAATGATGATGCCGTTATAGCTTCTCGAGGAGATGTGCCACGTGGCTCTCACGCAACTTGAGGTTGGCGCAACCTGAGATGGGCGCAACCTGATGTGGCGCAACTTGATGTAGGCGTAACCTGATACGGCGCAACCTATTGATATGATGCAACTTGATGAGATGACTTTTAGGTGAATAGCATAGCTTGATTTTTAGCCTCTACAGAAAGTATTGATTTTTGAAAATCAAACGATCGATTATGTATCAACTTTGGAAATCAAATGATCGATTAGGAAAAATGACTGAACATAAGAGAAGTAAAAATTTCTAATTTCTAATTCTCTAATATTCAAGGATCGAGGAAAAACATATGTCTTGAATTTCAACAAAAAAAACTAACTCGGAATAAATATATGGATAATTGGATCATGTTAGGCTCAAACTCAAGGGATGGAAATAGAATATTGGCTCTTAAAATAATATAGCCAATGGAAAATAAATAAGCAATACAGTCCCTATGATATGACGATATTTAGAGAAGGTAGGAAATAAAATTGAACAAATGATCAAGATTAGGAATTGGATCCTAGGAAGTCCTAATTTACTAGGCGAATAATCTATCCACCTTTGATCCTACCATCATATTAAAACAAAATAGCATATTCTCCTAGAAAAATTCCTCAAATTACCTAATAGGGTCTAGAATTTATTAAATCCTTATCTAAATCATACGACCTATGTAGCAACCTTAACTACTTAAACAATCAAATTGAATAAGGGCTTCCCTATGGTATACCTAGTCCTAGCCATTCTCCTAAAATAAAATCAATCCTAATTGTAAATGAGCACTTCCTGTAACACCCAGTTTTCTAAAATGAGGGTAATTTTGAAATTTTGTATTTTAATTAATTTAATTATGATATTTATTTAATAATATGATTTTTGGTAATTTTTAATCATTTTTAAACAATTTAAATCTTGACTTGTGATTTTGGTGCATTGACTAGTGTAGCTTTAGACTGTTGACCTAGAGCCTAGTCATTGTGATTAGGATATTTGATTAGTACATTTAGCCTAGAGGATAATTGGTCATTTTAGAATTTATTGGAATTTTTAGGAATTTTTAGAATTTATTTTGGAATTGTTTGATTGAAGGTTGACTAGGTTGACTAGGTTGACTTTGACTAGCTTTGACTTTGTGACCTAACCCTAGTTAGGTTGGACTTGACTAGATATGAGAACCTAGGTTAAGTTAGGTCAACCATACTCTAGTTAGTGAAAATATTGGAGAATATTGAGTTTTGAATAGAGAGATTTAACCACAAGTCATGACATTTGATTTTGAAGTCATTTGTTTAATGGCTAGGCCCAAAGCCCATTAGCCAAGTGCCCAACCCTAACCCTAACCATTTTGTCCAGCCACTTAAACCTCATTGGGATCCCCCCCTTATAAATATTCTCTTGGAATTAGGGCTAGCCTCTAAGGAAGAACAAGCTTTAGGAAGAGGTAATGTCCCTACTTCAAAAATCCATAGAAAATCCATTTTTGCTCCTTTTTCCCCCAAACAAATTGCAATGGATTTTAATCTGAGTATTCTTGCTGTTTTGATAACTTATTCTCAGATTCAAATCAATTTGGAGGAGTTTGACTCTCAAGAGGAACCCCTCTCTTTAGAGCTTTTTGGAGAGATTTGATACATTGAGGTAACTCACCATTCCTACCATAAAATTCTGGTTTAAGTGCATGAATAGGGAGCCCTAGACCTAACCTAACTATAGGAATAAGAAACCCTAGGTTTTCGTGCCCTTTCGTGTCCAAACAGGACACGTATCAGTGACCTGTGTTACCTGTTTGATGAAATGTCTCAGAGAGACTTTCAGTGCTGTTTTCAAATTCTAACTGAATGTAAAATTATATTTTGTTGTCGCTTAAGCATTTCTGTAGCTCTGAGCTAATCTCGAGCTTGTTTCGTGTCTCCACGACACTCGTGCACACGCCCTCGCGCACAAGCGCGCGCGGGCTACAGTGTTCCCCTGCATCACGGGCTTGATTCTGGACACGACACGAATCCTATTGACACGAAACTTTGGGAGAGTGTTGGGGCACCGTCTGTCACCCCTCTCCCCAAGTTTGGTGTCAGCTCGTGGTCGGGTTTGGGAGAAATTCCACGCGCACGGGGAATACACTGGGTCAGTGCACTGTTTTGTGTTTCCTTTTGCTGGACACGTTTGTGTCCACAAATGTGGACACAAACTCGACACACTACACGTTTATGATGTGGGGATTCAATACCTACCATTGTTTGGGTTGTTTAGTTCAAATGTAAGTTAAATTCCATTTTTCCCTATTTAGCTAAACTGTGAAACTGTCACATATAACTTGTTTCTTTCCAGTTTTAAATGTTGAAGTTTAGCATCCATTTTACCAATCTCTACTGCAAACTAATGTGGTTTGGGACCATGTATTGGATTACCTATGTGTTGGCTAAGGCCATGTCAAATTTGGTTTGATGATATGGGTTTTTGGTGTTGAAAAATCTGGGTTAACAGAGAACTGTCAAAACTGATTTTCTTTCCAGTTTTAAAATGGGATTTTGGCAAGGATTTTCTCTAAGTTTAAACTGATTAGATTCACTGTTTTAATCCTTAACATATACACCTATGTCTTGTGTATTGATATGTTGAAAATTGGAAGGTTTGGTAGAGGCTTTTGTGAAATCTGAGATTTAATAGGCTTTGGTGAAGTCTGTGTTCAAGTTAGTGTTTTATTCACTATTTTGATCCTATGTACAACCTGGGTTGAGTTGAACTGTTTAATTCTGAGTTCACATTGTTTTGAGTTACAAATTTGAGTTTCACTTGTGTTGAATCCATATCAAAAACTGAATTGTTTGTTTGTATAAACTTGTGTATTAATGTTTAGGACTTGAGTTTTGTGTGATGATGAAAAACCTGAGTTTTAGTTTTAAACTGTCAAAAACTGAGATTGATAGGTTGTGTAGAAATCTGAGATTTGAAATGTGTGTGATTGCATGTTAATACCAAGACTGAGATGTATATGTTGTGTTTAACTGTAATATCAATACAAAAATCTGAGTTTGAAGTTGTTTGGTAAAACTACATGTTTAATACAAAAACCTGGGTTCTAGTTTGAAATGTGAAATCTGAATATTTTGTATTAGTTAAGGTTTGGACAGAACTGGGTTGTTGGTTTGCACTTTCAGAATACAGTGAACTGCCTTTCTGTTAAGATCAAAACCTGAGTTTTCAAATAGAAAAGAACTGTCATTTGGTTAGTATGTAATTCATGGGTTGGGGGAGAACTGTTTTAGTAGGTTTAAGTGATGTTGTGAGTAGCCTGTCACCTTGTAACACTCACACACTCACATTGTCTCCACACACCCTTGTGTTTCCATTCTAGCACACACACATACATTTTAGCCTTGGTTGATTTCTAAGTTATTCCTACATTTACATATGTGTGTATCATATATATACCTATATATGTATATATATGTTTTCTCCTTAAATGTGTGATTGTATAAATATCATATATGGAAGCCTATGGATACTAGCCTATATGCATATAGGGATATCCACATACTTTCATATGTGATGTGGTATAGGTACATTGTGCTATTGGCCTATGGTGTGTCTATTAGTCTAGTTAGACTTAGAAATGACTTGTTAGACTTAGGTTAGACTTGTTTAGACCTAGTTTGACTTATTTAGACTAGACTGACCTAGTTTGACTTCCAGAGTTGACCAAGAGTTGATTTTGGCCTAGATTGACCTAGATTCATGTAGAATGCATAGTAGAACTTCAGTTTACCATTTTTAGACATGTTGTGACTTGTACTGTTCTATAGGAGACAGACACCACTCCTCGGACAGTATATTCTCTTCAGACACTCAGGCTATCAGGCGAGTACATTCTCTGACCGTTTCATACTTGTATGGATTTACATTCTTGCTCTAGATTACTGTACTTGATGCTGACACGATTGTTATCACGGATTGGTACTATATGGATCTCCTTTTGAGATGTTATCTCCTTGTATTCACTAAATACATATTGTGACGTGCGTTTCACTTCCATATTGTATTTATTGAATACCCATATCCTTGTATACTCATTGTGCATATTGTACTCTCATTATCACATGAGCCCCAGGGATAGACCATTGTACTCTATTGTATAACATTGTACAACCATTGTATAACATTGTACATCTATTGTATAATATTGTACACCCATTGTATAACATTGTACACTATTGTACAAGATAACGTAACATGAGTGGATCCTTGTGTATTGATTGGGGAGGGGGAGTAGAATTGGTTATGTACTCAAATCCTATTGTACAACATTGTATAACTATTATATATGTCTATTGTACACCCACGTACAATGGAGTTACCATTGCATTTTCCTAGCCCGTTTACATAACCAGATTGTACTCTAAAATCACATGTTCCTTACAGTTCTTACTTATCGTATTTAGATATTTCCTGTTATCAAATTTCTACTGTTTTTCATATATCTTCTTCTTTCAGCGTTTCATGTACTTTACTCTATTGCATGCTTTATATTTCCTAACTCGATATGAACTGCGTGAGATGTTTTGTGCTCGCTCCCGTCCTGACTGGACCTGTTGAAAATTTTACAGAGGATGAGGAGGAGGCCTGCATAGATACCTACTATGGGGCAGCAGTGGATGCCATGTGTGACCCAGACTTCCAGCCTGATCCACTAGTTTAGAGACTGAGGCTCCCTAGTCTAGGTTTACATTTACTGTCATTTGAGATCTGATTGTATATTCTTTCATTCCAGTTTTTAGAGACTTGTATTGGGTTGGATGTTCTTTGTATGGCAGTAGATGCTTAGACTCTCTCTCTGATTGTATTCTGTGGATCTTCATTCCAGCAGTTATCTATCTATCTTTTATTTTCATCATTCAGTCTTAGATGTGATTGAGACTGTATATGGTTATGTCACCTCCATTCGGAGTGTATATACTATACAGGTACCTTTATATTGTTAGATGATTGACCTAGGACAGCGTTCTACCGCCGACACTGCGGCGTAGGCTGGGCGTTGTTACGTTCTCGTACCCTCACAGTGGGTGCGGGTCGTGACACGTTTTTTGTGGTGGCCCATGCAGGTCGAGTTTATGTAGTGGTATTCGAATTAGAGTATCACTACAGCCTGCAGTAGGATTAGGATATTTTTGAAGGTACTCAATCATACTAGGAAAAAACTCATATCAAATTCATACCATCTCAGTTCTTGCTGATATTGTTCTCCTTGAATATAACTGTCCTCCTTTGCTATTTCGACTCATTCTCAGCAATTGTTTGTTTTGATCTGTCTTCAAGATGGTGGAGACACGATTACAGCGTGCCATTCATGGAGATACTGTAGAGGGGACTGCTACCTCTCAGCCAATTCAGCAGGGTCGGGAGGCTACATCTCCTGCCACCTCTGCTCATATTGGGACTTCAGCAGCAGCAGCAGCTGAGGGTATGCCTTCACCAGTTCGGAGGCAGGACCCAGTCATTCCAGAGGATCCTTTCCAGCCGCCACCGCCTCCAGGACATGTGGACGCAGCTCAGATGTTCGCGTATTTTCAGCAGTTCATGGACCAACAGCAGGCTCGGCAGGACCGAGGCATGGAGTTGGCTGTCACGACAGCCGCAGCTCGACCAGTGGTACAGCAGCCGAAGACACCTGGGATCGAGCAGTTTCAGAAGATGAGCCCCAGAGACTTTTTAGGGACAGAGGGGATCCTGTATGCCGACGAGTGGATCGAGCATATGGAGGAGATTTTTCGCTTGGCCAGGATTCCAGCCGACCTTCAGATCGAGGCAGCGGCTAGCCGGATGCGAGATCTTGCTCGCACCTGGTATCAGTCGGACCCCAGGGTGGGGGTACCAGGGCAGACTTGGGAGCAGTTCAGGGGCTTCTTCAAGAAGAAGTTCTTCCCAGATTCAGCAGTCAGAGCCTTGGAGACGCAGTTTGAGAACTTGGTCCAGGGGAGCCTCTCAGTAGAGGAGTATGCGGGAGAGTTTGGCCGTCTTGGCAGGTTTGTTGAGGGGTTGAGCGAGACGGCGAAGGCCCAGCGGTTCCGAAAGGGTTTGGTCAAGGAGGTCAAGTCCCTGACCAAAGGGAATAGAGATGCTACTTTTGAGGAGATTCTGACGGGCGCCTTATTGGCGGAGGATGATCTTGAGCTTAGGCTCAAGAGGGGACGAGACCCAGCTGGGGGTAGCAGCAGCAGAGGACCGGCCAAGAGGCCGCACGTTCAGCATGAGTTTCAGCAGCAGTATCAGCAGCCGATGGCCCATTTCCAGCAGCAGCAGCAGAGGCCTGTTCAGTATCAGGGACAGAGACAGGTGCAGTATCAGCAGGCTCCCAGGCAGCAGCAGAACACTGTGTGCAACTTCTGCAAGAAGCAAGGCCATGGATGGGACGACTGTAGGAAGAGACTGGGCATGTGTTTGCTTTGCGGATCAGTGGAGCATCAGTGTAGAGAGTGTCCCAAGAACCCGACACCATTGGCTCAAGTAGCACCAGGAGCTAGAGCTCCGGCAGGGCAGCAGAGGGGACCACCATTGCAGACTCAGCAGCAGAGGTTCGTCCAGCATCAGCAGCAGGCCAGGGGAGGCCAGCCAGGGCGAGCTTTCGCCATGACAGCCGAGGATGCTCAGGCCGTTGGAGATCTAGTCGCAGGTTCTGTTCTTGATTCAATTCCGCAATTCCTGCCTTGAAAATTTAATTCCATCTGTTCCTATCTGTTTCTTCATTGTTGATAAATTTCGATCTGGTGCTTCATTATGATTTAATTTTCTTCTGAGATAAGTCGTATGGGCTAGGTCGCCTCGATTATGAGATTTTAGAATCCTCTAGGGTCATGCTAGCAGGCATAGTGAGGACATATAGTCGGACTATGGACGTATTTCTCGGGTGTGGAAATTTAAGGTTTTCGCTGCCAAGCGCGCGGCAATGCGAAAATTTTAAATACCACAATTCTAGAGGTATGTACCATAGTTGAGGACTCTGTGATTATCGTAGCCTTGCTCACTGGCATGACAGAGATTCTGAGTATCATAGTTTTGGACAGACGCATATGATTATCTGACGGTATGTTTGAGACTCTGATTGTGGGGTGTTTGACCTAGAAGGACTACTACCATTTTAATTTCGAGGACGAAATTCTTCTAAGGTGGGTAGACTTGTAACACCCAGTTTTCTAAAATGAGGGTAATTTTGAAATTTTGTATTTTAATTAATTTAATTATGATATTTATTTAATAATATGATTTTTGGTAATTTTTAATCATTTTTAAACCATTTAAATCTTGACTTGTGATTTTGGTGCATTGACTAGTGTAGCTTTAGACTGTTGACCTAGAGCCTAGTCATTGTGATTAGGATATTTGATTAGTACATTTAGCCTAGAGGATAATTGGTCATTTTAGAATTTATTGGAATTTTTAGGAATTTTTAGAATTTATTTTGGAATTGTTTGATTGAAGGTTGACTAGGTTGACTAGGTTGACTTTGACTAGCTTTGACTTTGTGACCTAACCCTAGTTAGGTTGGACTTGACTAGATATGAGAACCTAGGTTAAGTTAGGTCAACCATACTCTAGTTAGTGAAAATATTGGAGAATATTGAGTTTTGAATAGAGAGATTTAACCACAAGTCATGACATTTGATTTTTAAGTCATTTGTTTAATGGCTAGGCCCAAAGCCCATTAGCCAAGTGCCCAACCCTAACCCTAACCATTTTGTCCAGCCACTTAAACCTCATTGGGATCCCCCCCTTATAAATATTCTCTTGGAATTAGGGCTAGCCTCTAAGGAAGAACAAGCTTTAGGAAGAGGTAATGTCCCTACTTCAAAAATCCATAGAAAATCCATTTTTGCTCCTTTTTCCCCCAAACAAATTGCAATGGATTTTAATCTGAGTATTCTTGCTGTTTTGATAACTTATTCTCAGATTCAAATCAATTTGGAGGAGTTTGACTCTCAAGAGGAACCCCTCTCTTTAGAGCTTTTTGGAGAGATTTGATACATTGAGGTAACTCACCATTCCTACCATAAAATTCTGGTTTAAGTGCATGAATAGGGAGCCCTAGACCTAACCTAACTATAGGAATAAGAAACCCTAGGTTTTCGTGCCCTTTCGTGTCCAAACAGGACACGTATCAGTGACCTGTGTTACCTGTTTGATGAAATGTCTCAGAGAGACTTTCAGTGCTGTTTTCAAATTCTAACTGAATGTAAAATTGTATTTTGTTGTCGCTTAAGCATTTCTGTAGCTCTGAGCTAATCTCGAGCTTGTTTCGTGTCTCCACGACACTCGTGCACACGCCCTCGCGCACAAGCGCGCGCGGGCTACAGTGTTCCCCTGCATCACGGGCTTGATTCTGGACACGACACGAATCCTATTGACACGAAACTTTGGGAGAGTGTTGGGGCACCGTCTGTCACCCCTCTCCCCAAGTTTGGTGTCAGCTCGTGGTCGGGTTTGGGAGAAATTCCACGCGCACGGGGAATACACTGGGTCAGTGCACTGTTTTGTGTTTCCTTTTGCTGGACACGTTTGTGTCCACAAATGTGGACACAAACTCGACACACTACACGTTTATGATGTGGGGATTCAATACCTACCATTGTTTGGGTTGTTTAGTTCAAATGTAAGTTAAATTCCATTTTTCCCTATTTAGCTAAACTGTGAAACTGTCACATATAACTTGTTTCTTTCCAGTTTTAAATGTTGAAGTTTAGCATCCATTTTACCAATCTCTACTGCAAACTAATGTGGTTTGGGACCATGTATTGGATTACCTATGTGTTGGCTAAGGCCATGTCAAATTTGGTTTGATGATATGGGTTTTTGGTGTTGAAAAATCTGGGTTAACAGAGAACTGTCAAAACTGATTTTCTTTCCAGTTTTAAAATGGGATTTTGGCAAGGATTTTCTCTAAGTTTAAACTGATTAGATTCACTGTTTTAATCCTTAACATATACACCTATGTCTTGTGTATTGATATGTTGAAAATTGGAAGGTTTGGTAGAGGCTTTTGTGAAATATGAGATTTAATAGGCTTTGGTGAAGTCTGTGTTCAAGTTAGTGTTTTATTCACTATTTTGATCCTATGTACAACCTGGGTTGAGTTGAACTGTTTAATTCTGAGTTCACATTGTTTTGAGTTACAAATTTGAGTTTCACTTGTGTTGAATCCATATCAAAAACTGAATTGTTTGTTTGTATAAACTTGTGTATTAATGTTTAGGACTTGAGTTTTGTGTGATGATGAAAAACCTGAGTTTTAGTTTTAAACTGTCAAAAACTGAGATTGATAGGTTGTGTAGAAATCTGAGATTTGAAATGTGTGTGATTGCATGTTAATACCAAGACTGAGATGTATATGTTGTGTTTAACTGTAATATCAATACAAAAATCTGAGTTTGAAGTTGTTTGGTAAAACTACATGTTTAATACAAAAACCTGGGTTTTAGTTTGAAATGTGAAATGTGAATATTTTGTATTAGTTAAGGTTTGGACAGAACTGGGTTGTTGGTTTGCACTTTCAGAATACAGTGAACTGCCTTTCTGTTAAGATCAAAACCTGAGTTTTCAAATAGAAAAGAACTGTCATTTGGTTAGTATGTAATTCATGGGTTGGGGGAGAACTGTTTTAGTAGGTTTAAGTGATGTTGTGAGTAGCCTGTCACCTTGTAACACTCACACACTCACATTGTCTCCACACACCCTTGTGTTTCCATTCTAGCACACACACATACACTTTAGCCTTGGTTGATTTCTAAGTTATTCCTACATTTACATATGTGTGTATCATATATATACCTATATATGTATATATATGTTTTCTCCTTAAATGTGTGATTGTATAAATATCATATATGGAAGCCTATGGATACTAGCCTATATGCATATAGGGATATCCACATACTTTCATATGTGATGTGGTATAGGTACATTGTGCTATTGGCCTATGGTGTGTCTATTAGTCTAGTTAGACTTAGAAATGACTTGTTAGACTTAGGTTAGACTTGTTTAGACCTAGTTTGACTTATTTAGACTAGACTGACCTAGTTTGACTTCCAGAGTTGACCAAGAGTTGACTTTGGCCTAGATTGACCTAGATTCATGTAGAATGCATAGTAAAACTTCAGTTTACCATTTTTAGACATGTTGTGACTTGTACTGTTCTATAGGAGACAGACACCACTCCTCGGACAGTATATTCTCTTCAGACACTCAGGCTATCAGGCGAGTACATTCTCTGACCGTTTCATACTTGTATGGATTTACATTCTTGCTCTAGATTACTGTACTTGATGCTGACACGATTGTTATCACGGATTGGTACTATATGGATCTCCTTTTGAGATGTTATCTCCTTGTATTCACTAAATACATATTGTGACGTGCGTTTCACTTCCATATTGTATTTATTGAATACCCATATCCTTGTATACTCATTGTGCATATTGTACTCTCATTATCACATGAGCCCCAGGGATAGACCATTGTACTCTATTGTATAACATTGTACAAC
Organism: Iris pallida; assembly: GCA_029216955.1. NCBI lineage: Eukaryota > Viridiplantae > Streptophyta > Magnoliopsida > Asparagales > Iridaceae > Iris > Iris pallida. Next base: position 3,047,926 of record JANAVB010042015.1, read on the forward strand.
CATTGTATAACATTGTACAACTATTGTATAATATTGTACACCTATTGTATAACATTGTACACTATTGTGCAAGATAACGTAACATGAGTGGATCCTTGTGTATTGATTGGGGAGGGGGAGTAGAATTGGTTATGTACTCAAATCCTATTGTACAACATTGTATAACTATTGTATATGTCTATTGTACACCCACGTACAATGGAGTTACCATTGCATTTTCCTAGCCCGTTTACATAACCAGATTGTACTCTAAAATCACATGTTCCTTACAGTTCTTACTTATCGTATTTAGATATTTCCTGTTATCAAATTTCTACTGTTTTTCATATATCTTCTTCTTTCAGCGTTTCATGTACTTTACTCTATTGCATGCTTTATATTTCCTAACTCGATATGAACTGCGTGAGATGTTTTGTGCTCGCTCCCGTCCTGACTGGACCTGTTGAAAATTTTACAGAGGATGAGGAGGAGGCCTGCATAGATACCTACTATGGGGCAGCAGTGGATGCCATGTGTGACCCAGACTTCCAGCCTGATCCACTAGTTTAGAGACTGAGGCTCCCTAGTCTAGGTTTATATTTACTGTCATTTGAGATCTGATTGTATATTCTTTCATTCCAGTTTTTAGAGACTTGTATTGGGTTGGATGTTCTTTGTATGGCAGTAGATGCTTAGACTCTCTCTCTGATTGTATTCTGTGGATCTTCATTCCAGCAGTTATCTATCTATCTTTTATTTTCATCATTCAGTCTTAGATGTGATTGAGACTGTATATGGTTATGTCACCTCCATTCGGAGTGTATATACTGTACAGGTACCTTTATATTGTTAGATGATTGACCTAGGACAGCGTTCTACCGCCGACACTGCGGCGTAGGCTGGGCGTTGTTACGTTCTCGTACCCTCACAGTGGGTGCGGGTCGTGACACTTCCTAGTCGCGGGTTCGCAATAGTACGAATAACTTAAGTACTATCATGAGTTCGCAAAATTTTGCGAAAACAGATCACATGGGTCTCCAAAAAACTTGTCACGGCGCACTCCCGCTTTCCGGGATACGAGTATGTAGCCAAGTCCAGCCAACGCCGTAACATCGACGGTAGTTCGTTGTCTAGGTCTCAATTTCAACTCAAATACAATAAATCATATCTAATTGCTCATTCACAATAATTATTCAAATTAAAAATCCAATAATTCATCAAAATGACATTCAGGAACAAATCTGCTAAAAATAAAAGAACTATCTAATCTAGATTTTAAGGTCGACCTCCAATATGTCTATCTCCCCCGTATGGTCCATAGCGCAAAAGTAGGAAGAATGACAAGTCACCTGCAATGATCCAATCAGAAAATAAGCAAAGTACAAACCTGTTGCAATAATATAACTTAATACAAAATAAGCTAGACAAGTAGAGACACAATAGAGAATAAGAAAACATGTATATAAACTGGAAACAATAAACATGTGCAAGAAATCATTAGCAGGAACATGTACGAACAAGACAACTAGTAATGAACATGTATAAGTAAACAGACAGTGTGTTTGAAATACTTTTCGATATGTGAACGGCTTGAGCTAATATGACACATCATAGATGGCTATCCACAATAAAAAGGTACGGCTAACTCATACATGAGGTGCATGACTTAACTATCCACAATAACAATCATTGGACTTTATTCACATATCTACTGGAATTCTCCCCCGACTCACTAAACAATCAATAAACGAGCAATGATGCAATCAAGCCATCGTGTCACAATCATGTCTCAACATGATACTCAATGAAACATAATAAAAGATAGCATTATAATGTAATAAGCACACAAAACAATAGTGTATTTGCCTAAATTTATGAATGAACTGGTTTCAGAAGTTGATAACAGGATAAACTCTGGCAAAGAAGCTATCAAACCATAAAATACCATCATACCACGAACCCGTGCATGAATAACCACAAGTTAGATCTAAAATTCCGTTATAAAGTCATAGGAAGTAACTAATGGGTTAACCTAATTAATTCTATTTAATTCTGGAATAAAATATCTAAAAACATTAATTTAATCTAATTATAATTAAATAAGAAATTTTGGCTATAGAAAGTCACGGTTCTAATTTTCAAATCCATGGCATGCAAATCAGGACGTACCATTGACTAACTAGTCAAACATTATGAACTCAATAATTTGAGTGTGCATCTTGGTAGATTTCAGCGCCATGAGTGTATTAAAATCGATCGTGCCACAAAATCATGATTTGGTCAAAAGTTATTGTTGTTATGGCTAACTGTGACCAAATCGGTGAATTACCAGTCACTTCTTAGTTCAAGGTAATAAATAAAAGAATAAACAAATTTTTGAATTTTTGGAAAAGGCACATGTTGTAGATCTTCGTGTCAGCTTTCCAAAACTTGAAACGGATCGCAAAACGGAGTTCGAAATCTCATGGAAACTCGAAAACAGTACCACATGTCAATTTTTGGACAACCGACACTCAGACAAATAACCAAAAATTTACGTAAATAATTACAACAAAAAAAAAATATTTTTGGAAATCTAACCTCTATACACTTCTAATAAAAAAAGGTACTCGAAATGGACTTCGGAGTTGATCACAGTTGATTTGTGAAGTTGGAGGATCTCTAATATCAAACCACAAAGGAGGTTGGAATAATAAACTAGGGTTTATTGAATATATATATATATATATATATATATATATATATATATATATATATATATATATATATAGAAAGAGTAAGGCGGTTGGGCGCCGACATATGGGCCCGGGTATGGCTGACCGGGATGCTGATTGTGTAAATGCAAATTTAAATTCAGAAAATTATTTTAACTCCAAAATAAATTGGAAAAAAAATCCAGAATTTTTCTAGAAAATTCTATAAAATATTTCTAAGTGTCTAAAACCTAAATAAAAATAATTTAAATCAAAATATCATCGTGTGACCCCACAGTAAATTTCAAAAGCCTATAAAAATAAATTCTATAGGTTTTAGTTATCAAAAAATTCTAAAATATTCTTGAAAAATCCAGAAAAATACCAGAATGTTCTGGAAATTATTTTAGTCATCTAGAGCCAAAATAAAAATATTGGGTCCTGAAATACCCTCGAATGACCTTATTGTAAATCCTGAAAGTCCTTAAAAATAATAAACCTTAAATATTAAGTATCTAAAAATATCAAAAAATTATAAAAAAAATATAAAATAGCTAAATAATACATATATAAGCGATCTAGAGGTCATATGACCTTAATATGGTAATATCTCACTTACAAGCTTCGGCATGACTCCCAATGATCATAAAATTAATCATAATCAAATAAAAAATAGAAAGTGGGCTTACAGAAGTGCTTGCAACTCCATACACCTTGTGCTTTGATCCAAATAGCACAATAACTTCACAACCATGAGCTTTAATTCTAAGCCATTGCGACTTCAGCAGCAGAGAGAAGCTTTTATAAACCATGCTTTTACAAATCTTTTTTAGACTTCTAACCGAGATCGCACTTGAAACTAGAAGGCTAAGGGAGTTGCTCTTGGAGATAGGAAGATTAAGACTCTTAAGTATTACTCAATATAGGATAGAAAGATTAAGAGGAGAGGAGTGAGTAAGAATGTGAAAATCCATCTTCATTTATAGGCATTTTATGGACCGAGTTCGAGCAGAGTTTTGATGGATATTTGGATTTTTTTTCAAGCGTTAGGAACCAAAATATCCAAGATTTCACAACTATCTGGATTTTCCAGGATTGCCAAAATCGAGTTCCGCCAGAACTCGGTCTGAGTTTGGTTACCAAGTATGATATAGTTATTACCCAGTTTTGGAATGGTTTTGGTTTGAATGAGTTAGATTTTTGTAGATGGGCTTGCAGGCTGTTTGAGTGGACTTCAGGTACCAAGTGCGACTCAATGTACATAAGTCCTAGATTCAATAAAGTATAAAATTATAGAATAAAGATAAACTCGAACAACATATAGATGTTCGAATGAATCTTGTAAGTACGACTGACTTATCTTCTTAATTCCTTTGTACCATGATAGTCTTTTTCCTTGATGGCAATCATCCAAAGATAAATAGATCTGAAAATCTGAATACCTTTTGGAGGCTTCGCCCTCGAACCCCCACGGGGGTGCTGCCCTTCGACCCATATCCTCTGACTGGACAGCGGAACCCTTGAGTGTGAGGCCTCGGATTGGTCATTAGGCAGTTCAGAGAGACCTTTCTATATAACACCATCTTTAGCTCGTCATTAATTTTTTATTGTATATGTCCTGGTTTAATCATGCTTACTGCTTGTCTAAAAGTACATGTTAGACAAACAAAGCAGTATAGTAATATGATAAAATTAATGAACAGTAGGACACATGCTAAGCTTAAGTAGCTACATGATAGTGACTACCTGAATATTAGTGACTTCATTATTTTAAACTTAATCCATATTCAAAAAAATATAATACAATTATTGGGCTAAGATGATTGACAATCATAATATATAAATGTGTCATAGTGTATCCTTGCATCAGTCATTATCATATATGTGTGTGTGTGTGTGTGTGTGTTTGTGATATATATATATATATATATATATATATATATATATATATATATATATATATATATATATATATATATATATATATATATATATATATTTTGTGATATATATATATACATACATATATATATATATATATAATATATATATATATATATATATATATAAATATATATATATATATATATATATATATATATATATATATATATATATATATATTTTGATATATTGTGATATATATCACAATATATATATATATATATATATATATATATATATATATATATATATATATATATATATATATATATATATATATATATATATATATAGTGTTTGTCCCTACGAACAAGTTACTATGCCTTCAAAAAGGTGATATTAACATGCATCAAAACTATATGTATGTCACTTGCACAATAAGCCATCTTGGATTATTTTTGGTTATACAACGATCCTTCTCTTGCATGTAGAGGGGCCTATCGAAGGTTCCAAATTATTTATATTGCAATATGACTTCTAGTCTGGGTAGCTAGCCCCACTGAAGGTCATGTAATACATGTACTAGTATGTTATCATTGGTAACCATATTCTCCTAGGCTAAATTAGTTCCGGTGTCCTGAACCCTGTTCGAAGAACTAAACCTTTTACACAAGTTGTCCATAACCATACATGCATATGCAATTTAGCTATAAAAATATTACATGCATGGTAACATAAACTTGAAATGACAATGCAACACATTAACTTCTGCATTTTTACATTCCTCGAGCCATCACACGTGCTTCCATCTTTCATAATTTAGGGATTTTTGTCTCATCGATTCAATTGTCCCAAATCTTTTCATGGTTCTATTTTTTAGAAACTACAATACAATATTCCACAAGATAACATAACAACAACACTATATTTCACGTGATAACATAACAACAACATTATATTCCATATGTCTATAGCAACAGTTCAATATTCCATATTGATATGTAGGAAATTAAAAACAATGATATTACTCTCATTTATCTTGATTGTTTTAATTTAGAATTAACAAATCTCATGACATATAGAAACAAAGAATAATAAACTTCTTTTTATTAATTGTGAAGATAAAGGAGAGAATGATCAAAACCACCCATCCTGATAAATAGTCGTTTTGCCTCGACTTTTATCTTGGTTTTTTTTATTTAGAATTAACAAATCTTATGGCATATAGAAAAAGACAATAATAAATTTTTTTTACTAGTTGTGAAGTTAAGGAGAGAAGGATCAAAACCACTCACCATGATGGATATTCTTTTTTCCTCGACCGAGCATATACCGAACAACTCCTCAAAAAGATGGTTGATGTAATATACAATTTTCTTAATTGATATAACCATACAAGCGAGCCTTTTTTCATAACCATCCAATTCAACCAAATTAAACAAGTCTGCATCACTGTCACCCCCCAGTACCGAAATACGGAGACGGACTAGACCAACTACACCAAATGTGGTACGAAGACGTCATAAGGAAATTTTGACTGTCAAGCGACTGGGGGTGCATGCTAAAATCAAGTCTCCTATGATCTCACAGAGCATCTATGTTGTAGAAGCATGGAAATATCCATACTATGCACCTGAAGCCATGCGCCCACATAAGGAAGTGGCTATGCGCCCACATGTAACAAAGTGTTATGCTCCCACATGATTTCCCAACAGGTGGGTACATAGTTCTTGCACTATGTGCCCAAGACAGAACAACTCCACGACTCGGTCAACATCCGAGACCAGTCATGGGCCGAGGCATGCGGCCACGTCAGTTCCCACGAGCAGTCGTGCACTGAAGCATGCGGCTATGTCAACCCAACGATTTACCCACGATCGTCCAGTTTTCTATGCGCCTACATCCTATGCGCCCAAAGGGACACTATGCGCCTACAGTGAGATCAGTGCATTCTCCACCTGTGTGTGCATAACAGTCATTTCAGTGGAAAATGACTATAAATAGAGGACATATGCCTCTTCAAATGAACAGAACAGAGAGCATTTCAGGGCTAAATTGCTTCCCTTCTTTCCAGTGAGCCGAGAGTTAGCAATTTTCGTAGGTTTTCTCCCACTTTTGTAAATCGGAGTGTCAACGGAGTAAAGGAGCAACTGCCGCTCGATCTCCATCATCCTATTTCCCAGAACTCTTTTTGTACTCGAGGATTCTCAGTGCAGGATCTCTTAGGTGTACTCGATTTGTGGTGCCTTCAGCTAATAAGAAAAGACAGTGATTATTTTTTTTGTAAGTGTTCAACAAAAATGGTGACTCTGCTGGGGACTACCATTTCCTCTGACGAGAAGGTGGTGACGTAATCCGATACTGCAAAAGTGGGGAGCACTCAGAAGATGTTGATTGTGAAGTTCGATCAACAAGCGTTCTAAGAGATGCTCTCGAGGGATGGCGCTCCTCCCTCAAAATCAGTAAAGCGAAACAAGTCTCACAAGACTTGGCTTCCGAAGGCTTGTGCTGCATATTCTGCCAGTGCCGTAGAAGATGTGCAACCGAAGGAGAACTTTATCACGTGGGCACATAACTCTTCCACAGAAGCTCCCAATACAAAGAAGGTAGATACTGTTCAGGGCTCTACTAGCCCAGTGACTTCTCTCTTGTTCAATCTACAATAGAGTGTTCAACCCTCGAGACTTGGCAAAGAAAAATACTACGATTCCAAGAATCGAAGTGTTCGACACTCTGGAAAACTCAGTGAAGCTTACAAACGAAAAGGGCGAAACTGGGGAAAAACAAGGATGGTGTGGGCACATAACTCTGGTAAAAAGACTTATGTCTTTAGTAGGCTGTCTACCACTATGCGTCCAGGCTCTGATGATCCATTTTATGCGCCTACAGCCAGGAAGGCCAAGCATGCTGTCAGAACTTCTGGAAAGCATGCGCCCAAGGGCATGCTCCAGGGTCTATGCGCCTATAACAAAAAGACAGACCCCAACGCGTATAGCACGTGGCAGTCTTCAAGGTCATCGTGGAACTTAGGTGTGGGAGTTGCCCTTGCGCATGAACTAAGTTTGGATGTGCCGATTTTCCTGACAAACCTATATGCAAAGCAGGGCAATGCATGCGAAATAGGTTTTAGGCAAAGCCCCATTCCGCCGATTTGCATGACATGATAAATCATAAGCGTCAAGCAAGAAATATCACTGCGACTCATGAGGTGCCTCTATAACAGCGTCCGTGCACTAGTATTATCATCAATTTTTGCTGCTCCAAAGCAACAAAAGTTCCTCCATGAAAGTCCGTATTTTGACGATTGTAGCGTTTTGATGATAAAAAGCCATTATGTGTATCATCCAAAATGGCTTCATGGGGTCCTCCCTACGGGAGCCTTAATCAAAGAAGGTGGACCACTAATCCAACCTTTTTTTTTAACAGGAGAAGAAGAAGTCTGCCAACAAACAACCAACGAGCTCTTTCACTTGAAGGAGTCTATATGGGTACTCGGTCTAGAACAAGATCCCTTATAGACAGCGAGGACTCTCAAGCTGGAGGGGTATTCCCTCAGAATCTCAAGCTGGGGTAGTATTCCCTCAGAATCTGAAGCAGACAACCTCCACGACGGGGGTAGCCTTCCCGATGACGATGATCTCTTCGAGTCCGATGGTGACTATCTACCTTCCATGCTTGAAGATAAAGGCCTTTTCAACTCAGGGATAGACAACATCAGCACCAGTTGTACTGTCTCCTCTATTCATCCTCGCATGCTATCTGCGTACATGATAGGTGGAGAGAGACCTGAAGAAGCCAGTGATCAAACCAACAAGAGGTTGGAGAATCTTGAAATAGCGTTCGCCAAGATCACTGACATGCTTACCAGCATCATGGCTGTCCAAACTGCTGGAGTTGTTCCCCCACTTCAACCGAACATCTCAGTAATTGCTAGTCCGGTTCATAGCAACAACCCTCCTTCACTACAAAGGGAGTACAATTCCATTGCACCTCATTCAATCCCGTAAATATTGGGGGTGGTCCTTCGCCGACAGCACTTGACAACCGTACAGCAGCCGTTTCTCAACATCTGCTCATTAGCAGGATGCAATTGATTCACTTGTTGCCCGTCTTGATACCATCTCATAAAAAGATGAGCTTCAGAAGATGGGGATATCTCAACCTTATCCTCCGGAATGGAAGAATGACACTTGTCCTCCTAACTACAAGCCATTGATGCTAAATTCGTTTGACGGGATGACTTCTCCTCGCTAACACAGGACATACTTCAACACGCAGATGCTACACTTACCAAGTGATGATGCGTTCTTGTCAAAGCTATTTATCAGCACCTTGCAGGGAGTAACTTTTGAATAGTTCTGCAGTCTGCCTGACGGTTGCATTAACTCCTTCAAAGACTTGGAGAGGCTATTCCTCAATAGGTTTTACGAGAGTGGCATGCACGTTAGTATGTCCACCCTCATCGAGACCAAACAGAGGAAAAGTGAGACTGTTATTGCTTTTATCGAATGCTTCAGGCGACTTGCCTTGAAGATGCCCTTCGATATACTAGACTCGGAGCTTATGGATACTGGTCGACATAACTTCCTTCGTACAATGAAGTTCTATCTAGGTATACATAAGTATGATACATAGCCCACTTTCATCGGGGCCACTGATGCTGTTGAAAATGACATTCCTAATCTGGAACTACTGGAGTTGAAAACACCCAAATATGAAGACAAAGGCAAGCACCCCCAAACTATCCCTATTCGTGGTGGTAAAGAAAAAGAAGTCTTGAGGTTTGATACTTCCAAGGGAGTTTCCAATTCTCAGAATGCTCCTGATAGACCCAAGGAGACTTTCTCCTTTGACGATGATGATATTATTACCATTTTCAACACGTTAATGAAGGATAATAAGCTAGTATTGCCTACACTATGCCGTCCTGAGGAGGCAAGCCGACTCAGCGACCCCAAGTACTATCTCTATCTTCCGTACGTGCACCATTCCACCAAGGATTGTATCGTCTTAAAGAGAAAGATACAACAGCTCATCGACAGCGAAGTTATCAACCTCGAAGCTGAAGACCAGGCCGTGTCTTCTAATATGATCTCTCTTCAATTTGGTGACTTTTCTTCCACAGAAGTTCCAGACGGTGTAGTTCTAATTTCCAAGGGAATAATAGAAGTCGTCAACATGCCGCCAGCTCGCGATTCGATATCATCTCTGGTGCCACTCACGATGGAACGTTGTGAGATTATGTGGGTCCATCCTGACCTTGTATAAGAAATAAAGTAGGGGGTAGTGTCTTCGAAAGCAAAGAGGGGCAAGGAATACAAGCTATGCCATATGGTGTCTTCTCTTATTTATTAAGTCCTATTTGGTGAGACATGATCCGACAAGACTTACCTGCGGACTTATGACCCCGCACAAGAAGATATAATGCTTTCTCAAGCACCTACTGCCCCTACAAGTTTAGAAGCTGGTCCGTGTAAGTCCTTAACTGCCGACAAAGCTAAGCAGAAAAAGACGCAATTTGACAAATCTTTGAAGTCACCAGATCTCGAAGGCATGGATCGACCTTACAACTTTTATATACTGGCACAACTGGCCAATACACCTGCCAGATTGTCATTGTTAGATCTATTGCAGCTCTCCAAAGAGACGCGTAAAGCTTTAAGTGAGGCATTACTATATGCCGACTCTTAGCTCACTGAAGTCAAAGCTCCAACTGAAGATTCAGTCGCTTGTCCTCATTGCCATAGCACTATGGAAGTGGTTCCCAACATCACCTTTTCACAACAGGACATGCTACTCAAAAATAATCTTCATGATAGACCTCTGTACTATACAAGGTATGTCGGGGCGATTAAGGTGGATCAGATGCATATCGATCTAGGTTCTTCCTTTAGCATCATCCCTAGAAGTTTACTCCAAATTCTAGGGATCCCTTTGTACATGATGTATGCAACCAATACAACTATCATGGCTTTCAATTATGGGAGAAGTCATCCTCTGGACAAGATCCGTCTCAAGTGCCAGATTGGTGATCTCCGAACAGAGGTTGCTTGCTATGTAATCGATGCCAATGTGTCCTACAACGTCTTGTTAGGACGTCCGTGGAAACCCGAGAACATGATTGTTCCTTCTACCCTTTACCAGTACTTTAAGTACGTCAACTGTAATGGCATCGTACGGAGTTTGCCGATGTCGATTCTTTCATGGGTATTGAAGCCTATTATGGAGATTCGATACTCTATCAATCTCAGCCTCCCAAGGATGACGGCAACGAAGCTGACGATGAAGCTAAAGTTAATTCCTCTGCCAATGACGGTCCCTTAGTTATTCGAGTCAAAGGACGTACTACTCTAAAAAGTACTTCAAAGCCTCTCACAATCTGGGTCAAAAAGAAGTGTCCTGATATTGCCGCACCATTGACCATCACTCTCCACAAAATAACTCGGGTGAAACCTGCTGAAGCCCATCCTCCCAATCCTGATGAGTTACCCTACGTAGTGAACTTGACCAAGTCTTTGACTCCTGTCCCGGATAATGATGCCCTTAATGAGTATATCAATACTCAAAATAATGTACCTTCAGTGGATAATGTTATCCCTAAAGAAAAAATTGCATATTTTCTGAGTAAAGGTTTATCTTTGAATTACTCTGATGTCTACCAGTCTGTAAACCAGTACGTAGATACATTGTACGCCTTAGAGCATGGCATAAGACCACATCTCTGTAAGTAGGTCACGACACCCCGTATGCAGGAAACTGTCTGGCTAGAGGATATCGACTACTTCATCGTTCCAGCGAGAAAGAAGGGTGAGGAACTAATCTTCTTCGGTCGAATAATTTGTGAAAGCAAGTTCATTCTGGACTTTACTACTCCCAATTACAACGCCGAGCTAACTATTATTCAGGTAAAATGCAGCTTTATCGATATAGTTGGCAGGCTAAGAATATCATCCAGAATATGGAATATGATATAAAAAGCTACTAGGGACTAAACCACGATAAAGGATGACGATTGCCAATATGTCGCTTTGCTCCTCCCGGTAAATCCGAGAACTATTATCAATGAAACGGTGTTGGTTTGGGTTATGTTACTCCTCTAACAACTCTTGAAGGATCAGACGTTAAAATTGATCGTTGTTCTCATTCTTCTGATTCCTGCCTCTGGGATTCAGAATCCAGCATTGGAGACCTGTTCAAAGCAACTCTATTCATCAACATGGTGTCAGTTGACCAAATTATAGAAGATGTCTAATCAATTGAGCTCGAATAATAGGCTCAAAAGATGGACAGCAAGTAGGAGTTATGTTTCGTACAACATGAACCAGCTACTGAAGACGAAGTTATCCAAGTTAATTTATGAGATGAATCATCTCCTAAACCAATCTTTATCAACAAAAGTCTGTCTGGTGAAGAATGACAATCTCTTATACAGCTTATAAGAGAATATATTGACATCTTTGCATGGAGCTATAAAGACATGCCAGGCTTAAAACCTAAAGTTGCTATGCACCATCTAAATACCTCGTCTAAAGCTAAGCCAGTGAAGCAGCAGCAACGACGGTTCCGACCAGATATCATGGAGGCCATCGAAAGTGAAGTCAAAAAGCTTATTTCAAGTGGTTTCATTCGTGAAGAACAATACCCTGACTAGGTCGCTAACATTGTTCCGGTCACAAAAAGAACGATAAAGTTTGAGTCTTTATCGATTACCTGGATTTTAACTCTGCATGCCCAAAAGATGAGTTCCCCTACAGATCACCGACGTAATGATCGACAATACTTGTGGCTTCGAGCGCATGTCCTTCATGGATGGGTTCTCAAGCTACAACTAGATTAAGATGTTCCCCGATGATGAGAAATACACATGTTTTCGAACACCGTTAGGGGTATACTGCTATACGGTGATGCCCTTCGGATTAAAAAATACGGGTGCGACATACTAGCGAGCTATAAACACAATTTTTTATGATTATTTGTGCAAAACTGTAGAATTTTATGTTGATGATATTGCAATTAAAAGTCGTCTCAAGGGCAACCACCTCCAAGATTTGAGAACGGTGTTCGAACTGATGCAAGCACACCAACTCAGAATGAATCCAACCAAGTCTTTTCTGGAAGTCTCCAGCGGCAAGTTTCTTAGTTTTATTACCACTTCAAAGGGTATACATCTTGACCCGAGAAGGTTAAACCTATCCTCGATATGCTTCCTCCAAGAAATCTCAAAGAGCTACGCAGATTTAAGGAAGGTTAGTCTATATCAGACGATTCATTTCAAATTGTTCTGGAAGGTGTCAACCGTTTACTCAGCTCATGAAGAAAAGGAATGTCTCGTACTGGTATTTGCTATACAGAAGACACGTCACTGTGTGTCTGGACAGACTATTCATATCATATATAGAGTCAATCCTCTCAGAATACTCATGACTAAATCAGATTCTCTTAATTTCTATTTAGCTACATGGGCAATGCTGTTGACTCCATACGTTATGTTGTTCGTTCCTCAGAAGACAGTAAAAGGCCAAGCATTATCTGACTTCTTAGCAGCTCATCCAGTGCCAGAATCTTCCAAACTCTATGATGAAATCCCAGATGAAGTGGTTGAGTCTAACACTATAACTGAGGAAATCCCCATTTGGCGAATGTTCTTTGACGGTGCGTCAAGAACAGGACCTAAAGGTGAAATAGGGATCGTGCTTGTTTCATCCGATCATCTGGTTATATACCGTGCATATTCTTTCGTGGAACCTTGCACCAATAATGTGGCCGAATATAACGCCCTACTGACCGGCCTTCAACTGGAAAACAACTGGGAGTTGACTATCTTGAAGCTTATGGTGATTCTTAGCTAATATTTAGTCAGGTTCGAGGGGATTATGAAGTTCGTCATGAAGATCTCATCCCATATCACAAAGCGACATTTGAGTTGGCTTCTACCTTTGCTGGATTCTTCATCGAGCACGTATGTCGATTACAGAATATAGAAGCAAATGCTTTAGCCGGTCTGGCTGCTTCCTTGACTGTTCCTATCAATATTCAGCATTCGATCATAGTAACTGGTCGAGAGTTTTTCTGTACAAAAGATGCCTTGCATATTCATCATAACTATACAGCAGAGACGAATGTCAACATCAAAGACTGGAGATTTTCTTTCATAGACTACGCTGTCTACGGAATCCTCTCTGATGACCCGAAGGAAGCAGTGTTTATCCAACAACTTTCTCTCAGATTTTACTATGATAGAGCTACCAAAATGCTGTACCGACGTTCTTACGATGGGTTACTATTACGATTTTTATCTGACACATAAGCCAAACATGCACTACGTGAGGCTCACGACAAAATTTGTGGTGCACACCAACCAGGCCCCAAATTACATAATCGCCTCAAACGAATGGATTATTTTTAGCCCATGATGATAGCAGATGCTGTTGAATATGCAAAGAAGTGTACGGCTTGTCAATTCCATGATTTTATTCTTTAACCTTTGGAGTTTCTATACCCGATGGCGGCATCTTGACCTTTTGAAGCCTGGGGTATTGACATCATAGGTCCAATCAGCCCGCCATTCTCTAAAGGACATCGGTTTATCCTGGCTATAACCGATTACTTCTCTAAATGGGCGGAAGCTATACAGCTCATCGAAGTAAAAATATCAAATGTGATCAGTTTCGTCAAACATCATATCATCTACCGCTTCGGCCTACCTTGCAGTATCTTCCATGATAATGGTCAATAATTTGTGAGCCATACATTCTATCGGTTCTATGATAAGAATCGAATTCAGAATGTAGCCTATACTGCTTACAATCTAGCAGCTAATAGATTAGCAGAAGCTTTCAATAAGACTATCATCAAACTTCTCAAAAAGTTTGTGTCTTCAAACAAGTGCGATTGGAATGAGAAGCTCGACGAATGTATCTGGGCCTACCGCACAACGGTTCGGACTCCAACAGGCAGTACGCCATTCTCTCTGGTTTATGAAAGTGAAGCAGTTCTTCCCCTATAAATCTAGATTCCCTCTCTTCGAGTAGCCTTAGACAGTGAGTTGATTGTCGAAGAAAGTTACCGTCTGTAACTACAAGAGTTGAAAGCGCTAGATGAAAAATGCTTATTAGCTCAACAGCATATTGAGCTATACCAAGCACGCATTTCTAGAGCCTTTAATAAGAAGGTGAAGGATAGATTCTTTCAAGTTGGTGATCTGGTCTTAGCAGTGAGAAGACCAATGGTCATGATGCACAAGACAAAAGGAAAATTCTAGTCTAAATGGGAAGGTCTTTTCATTATAGAATCGGTGTATTCTAACGGTGCGCATCGACTAACCAAGTGTGATAGTGACTTGCTCATGATGCCAATCAACGATAAGTTCCTGAAGAAATATTATGTGCAACCTTCTTATACAGAGTTCACATATACTCTGGTTCAATCATGTAAATGTACAGTGCAATGTTTATATGATTCGGAAAATCATCTAACTATTATTCGTATTTCAAGAGTCTTGAATACGCTATGGATAATAAGTCCTCTAAAAAGATTCCTTAGTGGAATTATCTTCGTTTGAACTCTGTCCAAACTCGATCGTATGAAAACGGTCACGTCCATATTACCTCTGAACTATTTTTCGATAATTATTCCCCAATGGGACAATTAAGAAATATTTTGCCACGTCCATATAACTTCTGAGCAAAACACTCGTCAAAGATAATCATGTCCATATTACCTCTGAATTATTTACTGGCTCCTACTTAATGTTATATATCCATCCACGTCCATATTACCTCTGTTTAGATATAAAACATCCTCTGCTATTGTGTCCATACTACCTCTATTAGCAGTTTCTTTCAACTTATTATCTATGTTCAAGAATCTTGAATATAAAACGGATAATAAGTCCACATCAAATTCCCCAGCGAAATACCCACTAGAAATATCCCTACTACGTCCATATTACCTCTAGTTCTAATATTTCACAAACTACATTCATGAGGTTCGGAAGCCAAAAGATTCTTTATTAATAACTTCTCTCAAAAAACCAAGAAAGGAAAAGATACAAGAGTTTTTATGGCTAAAATGAGCAAATTACAAAGGAAGACCTAAGGGATACACAACCGATTGATGCTATCCCTTAAAACCATAATCTCAGTCTGAGACTTGACAGTGGCATGACGACGCACTTCTTCCTGCCAAGCAGCTTCATCCTTGAAGGGGATCAATTTTGCGTGCTCTCCCTATAACTTCACCAGCTGTTCTTTCAATTGGTCTGAAGTTGTGGCAGTCACAGCAGCCTGAACCGTATAGTCTTCTTGCTCAGACGCAACTGTTCTTAAGTTGGCCTCCAGTTGGGTAATCTCATTATGGATCTGTGCAATGTGATTATACTTTTCGGTGACCTGGGCGGCCAGCTTGTTCTTCGAAGCAAGACGAGCCTCGCTCGCAGCGTTGAACTGTTCGTATTGATCAGCCATATCACTGATCTCTTTAGCAAGGGCATCCCTTCTTGCTTGGAAAGTAGCTTCCTCTTATGCAAGAGTCACAACCAAAGCCTTATCTTCTTCAAGAAACAACGATGTTGGGCTTCGTTGCTTGGCTTCCCGGAATTTGGCCACTCGGTCTGCCAAGTCATTTAGAACTTTCCTCAGAGCATTGACCCGTTCTTTATAGCCATCAACGCTTTCAAGGACCGTCACTTGGCATCCGGCAAGAGCCTTTACAGGTCCAAAGGTGACATTCTGGTTTAGGACTCCAGGAAGCTTTACTTTCAGAATGGAGTAGAAAGCTTTTATGACTTCCTCGGCCATCTCGTCATCCTCAGAGAAAGTCGTTGGAAAGGAAGATTGATGGGAATCTTCCGCTCCAGGAAGAGATACTTGACAAGAAGTCGAACCTGACAATAAAATAATATATATATCAGTAGCAGAAAGAAAAGAAAAAAGATTACGAAAGAGTTGTAATTTCGTACCTTCTGCTTGCTCAGCGCCAACTTGAACTAGGTCATCAGCCCTGGTTACAAAGGAACCAAGAGCAGGCCCCGATCATTTCCAACATCAAGCTATATATCTTCCATGGCCCCAGTTGGACCTGGAGCAGATTCAGTAACAGCCACCTCAGTGCGCTGTTCAACTTCTCCTTCCGCAGCCGATGCCGGCTTGCTGATAAATTTCTCCGTACCAGCAATCCTAGCAGAACCAGGGACAACTTCTTATCCTACCGGAACCAGGGACCAGGCAACCTCTGTACATTGTTTCCTCTCCTTGTCTACAAGAGAATATACGATGGTGTTTTCCATAAAGAAATTCTCTTTATTTATTGTGTTTCTGGGAAAATTACAACTGTAGGAATCCGATCTAGAAGACGATCGCTTTATCCCTTGGACTATGCGAAGAAGAAAAGCTCTCAAAATTTTGACAGTAGATATCAATGTATCTGTACAATGAATGAGAAAAAGAACTCTATTTATAGAGTCAAAACAGTAACTGAAAAGATAACTACCTCACCACTGGTGCACTTGAAAAGTCACGCAGACTCTAAATACACGCAGGGTTAATGAGTAGTTACTCGACGTGGCCCGTAACTGTTGGACACATGGCATCAGTGCATGGGTCGTCTGCAAGTTACTGGGCACGCGAGAGAGAGATCGGTGGCATGGCTGCCACGTACTCCAGTTGAAATGAAATCCACGCTGACTTACTGAAGGCAAAAATCCACGCAGATTCGTTAACGCAGACTTGTTGAAGGCGAAATCCACGCAAGCTTTGAAGAAGAATACTTCAGAATTCATGCAGGCTTTGAGAAGAATAACTCAAAAGTCACGCAATGTTTTGAGGAAGGAGAAGGTTCAGAATCCACGCAAACCGCCAGCTGTCTTGATTTGGCACGCTTCGTCTGACACAAAATCTCTGACATTGATTATATTGTCAGCCGCATTAAATGAAGATAAGACCCAAAGTCACGCCAATTTGGTGAAGAGTGAGTCTTGCTAAGGAAGATTGCAAAAGACAGCTGTGATCTCTTGAGTTCTGTGCATACGTGGCATATGAGGAGACGTTTCTCGACTGTTGTGTTGTTAGTCATTATGATTCTGACGTATGGCTGAGCTGTCTCTGCGTGACTTCTAAAGGAGATGGCCAGGCAGAACTTAGCGTATCTTTTGTGCTGCTTCTTGGATCACTCTGCGTGACTTGTTCTGATCAACTCAGCGTGACTATCATTTTTGAAATGAGTTAAAGTCATGCTGAGATGACTCCAAAATTTTTCGGAAGTCGAAAAGACTTTGAAGTTCTTTGAAAACATCCAAATGAACTTATTAAATGTCATAATGACTCTTCGTTCTCCGAGACTGATTGCATCCAATTTATGGTGGAATATGAACTGTCGACGAAATCTATTATATAAACAGGAAGAGATTCTCAGTTTTGGCATTCATCTCTCGAAAATATGACCCCAAAGGAAGCAGCCGAAGAGGAAGCACGCAAGTTGGGCTTTTGTTCCCATGGTGACCCCACTTTTGGGGGCAAAGAACCCGAACCTGTCGTCATCGAGCTCAAGGACGACTCCACGCAGTTAGCCAAGAATCTCTTGAGCTACTTTGGATTGGATGGCTCGTCTTCTTCTGATAGGCGGAGCTTTATGGAGAAGCGTAAAATGCTCGAGACTCTGTTGTATCGCCTGGGAGTTAAGAGCGTAGAGGAGTTAGGCATCAAACTTAGCTGCTCTGGAAAATAGAGCGTAACTTTCTACGCTTTTGTTGCACTTTTCTGTTTTGTCTTTTTGTAAGGCCATTAGTGCCTGTTTAAAGAATGAAGTACAACTTTTGTGTTTGATCTGCGTGCCTTTTAATGAAGAATATTAACTAGCACATTTGACTGTTTCCAATGTTGCACTGTCTCCCGAAGTACATGTGACACTCATTCCACAATTTACGAGCGCTATTTATGCGGATCTTTTCCAAGAATAGACCTGCACTTGACCCTTTAAATAGATGGATGAACTCCACACAAACTCATCTTCCCATTCTTCTTCCTCTCTTCTGAGAATGAACCTTCTGTGAGAAAAAAATAGAAAAGCCATGTTGTCTGATGTTCGACTTCTGTGCACGCTACCAGACATGGGTCTATCAATCCTTAGCAGCAAACTCAGTGGTAAGTTCAATATACACGCATCGAATTTTTTTATTTGCTAAAGACAAATTCATCTTCCTGAAATAAATAGAATGCATCTGTCTTTGCTTGGCCAATTTCTGTTGGCTGATTTTTCCTTATTGTTTCTTGCAGAATTTTGGCTGAAAGCCTTCTTCAGAACTGGCATTGGTGATGTGGATGCTGTGGAGAATATCCTGCTGACATCTACATCAGGGAGCTCATACGCTTTTGACGCGTAAATCAGACAACTCAGAACTCTTCGTGGGATAGAAGGGTCTTCCTTAGATGGTAGGAAGAGCCTTTATACACGAGAGTTGGATGGTGGAGTCAACTCTACTACCGAGAGATTGGGTAGTAGAGTTCCTCTGACGGCAGAACTAGGAATCGTATTCCAATGCTGGATACATTCCTACCTGCTTGAGGTTTCGCCGTTCCTCCACGAGCTGTATTGGCAGCAACACGCCGTCGGGTTGCCATACTCTGTGGTTCTTCTCTCGTCTGAGAGAGAAGACCAGAGTTTGATTCCTGCTGATCTGGTCGTGACTGAGACCCAGACAGTCAGGAATTGCCACCAACAACGAACCTAACGGAGAAGGTCTGACGGAGAAGATCCAAAGAAGAAGATAGATCTCTATTAGGTTATTGTTGTGGTGTAGAATGAAAATCCAAGATTTGTAATAGATTTCCATTATGATTTGTAATAAAGTCTAAGAAAATATAATAGACTTTTTGTGGTGAAATGGGAATGGAAATGACAATTCTTCTATGCTCAATGATTTGTATTTGTGGATGAATTGTGGACATGATAGATAATAAAATCATCTTTTCTGTTTTAGAGTATATGATATTATCAGAGGTATTATGGACATGATAATATATAGGAACTCGAAAGAAAATAGATTGATTTCTATACAGAGGTCAAAACATGACAAATGAGTAAGTAGATTCGGAATTGATTCAGAGGTTATGAAAACGTGATCAATAACGAATCCCCACTTAATGAACTGATAGAAGATTATGAACGGACGAACCGTTAGGAAATGAAGAACAGATAGACTGTCGAGTGAATGTAATAAATGAACGGACGAACCGTCAAGTATTAATGAACATGTGAAACGTCGGATGAATGTGAGAAATAAATGGATGAACTGAATATCGGGAAAGAATATGTCCCTTCGATCCTTGTAACCATATGCCTATAAATAGAGCATATATTTGAATAGAAGGATAGCATTTTATCCACAATGTCTTCTGAAGAGAATATAAAGAAGGCTGAAGTCGCCCCCGAAGCTACTGAAGGTGTTAAAGAACATCCACCTCCGCAGAAGAAGGAAATGGGCGAAAGCTCGTCTATCCCAAGCCGCCGAAAGATATCCTGGACTTCCTGGTCGAACCAGGAGAAACCGAAGAAGAAGAATCAATGAGGCTGGCTGCCTGTCAATTCTTGGTGCGGTCAGGAAAAGATGTACTCAATTCTTTTGCTGATTATGTATGTGGTCCTCGTCCCAAATATGAAAGGGATTACAGTGATCTTCCATGATGATGTACTCTTTTTCTTGAGGAATTTGTCTCAAATAAACTCCGTTTAAGGAAAATTTGTTTACGATATATTCTTCCCACTTTATATTTTTGCCTTTATTCATTGATCTTTTGACTCAGAAATCAGAAAGACTAAATATCATTTTCATAAATATGATATTGAGGTAGAAAATTCAGAGGTAATGTGGACATGATTTTCTGGATATCAAATTTGTTAAGAAAACGATACAAAGTAGAATACCTATCTCCACTGGGGAAAATAGATATCAGAATGATTCTTCGAAAAGAACAATAAAACAGCTGGAGAAAGATGGGAGGACAATCTTGATAGAAATATTAATCGTAGTACTTCTTCAAGAATTTGCCATTGATGGGCATCATAGTGGCTTTACCATCTAGAGTAGTGAGTTGATAAGCCCCATTAGAAAAGATCTTATTGACAATGAATGGACCTTCCCATTTTGCATCAAACTTGTCCTTACTCATGTGTGTCATAGTCATCGGGCGTCTGACAGTAAGCACAAGTTCTCCTTTCTGAAATGTTCGAATTCTGACTTTCTTGTTAAAAGCCCTTGAAATTCTAGCTTGATAGAATTCAATATTCTGTTGAGCAGATAACCGCTTTTCATCCAGAGCCTCCAATTCTTGAAGTCGAAGACGATCATTATTTTCTGAGGTAAGTTCATTAGCGATTGCTATCCTTAAAGAAGGAATTTGAATCTCTAACGGGAGAACAGCCTCAGATCCGTACACCAGAGAGAAAGGTGTACACTTAGTAGCATTACGGACTGTAGTAAGATAAGCCCACAAGCATTCCCCGAGCTTGTCACTCCAATTACGTTTCTTAGTGGAGACAAACTTCTTTAGGAGTTTGATGATAGTCTTGTTGAAAGCTTCTGCCAATCCGTTAGCTGCTGGGTTATATGCGGTAGAAGCCATATTATTGATCCGGTGATCGTCACAGAATCGAGTAAATTTCTGGCTGACGAACTGTGGTCCGTTGTCATGAACAATGCGTCGAGGAACACCAAATCTGTAGATGAGGTGGTGCTTAATAAAGCTGATGACATTAGACGTCTTAACTTCAGATAAAGGAATGGCTTCAGCCCATTTGGAGAAGTAATCGGTTATTGCGAGAATGAACCGATGACCTTTAGATGACGGTGGATTGATCGGGCCGACAATGTCCATGCCCCAAGCTTCGAAGGGCCATGATGCTGCCGTCGGATGTAGAAATTCCGAGGGTTGATGTATAAAATCCGTATGGATTTGGCAAGCTTTGCATTTCCTTGCATATTCAATGGCATCTGATACCATAGTTGGCCAATAATAACCCATCCGTCGAATACGGTCTTGAAGTTTTGGCCCAGGTTGATGTGCTCCACAAATTCCATCATGTGCTTCACGAATAACTTATTGGGCTTCATCACCAGCAATGCACCGAAGGAGTAAACCATCATAAGCTCGACGATATAAAGTCTTTGTTGTATGATTATAATAGAATCTGAGTGATCGTCGTCTGATAGATGCTGCCTCACTCGGATCATCCGGAAGAATATCATATAATACGAGATCTAAGAAAGAAAGTCTCCAATCTTTATCCGTATTCTGATTCTCAGTCGAGTTACTGAAGATGAATTCCATGCTGGAATCGGATGAAGATGACATCGATTTACGACTGAATCCAAATCCTCTTGTTGTGTTGACGTCATGAGATGTTGATTCTTCAATGTCAACCGGAAGTCCTAGAGTTAGGTTATTTTCAAGATGAAATAATTCTCGATTACGAACAACGATCATTTGTTGCCGTCTGATTGGGATAGCCAGCACCGCTGCAAGATTAGCAAGGGCATCAGCTTCTGTGTTACATGCTCGCCTAACATGTTCAATGAAGAATTCTTTAAATGATGAGGCCATAGATATGGCTGTTTTATGATAAGGAAGCAGATCTTGATGGCAAACTTCATAAGTACCCCTGATCTAATTGACAATAAGTTTAGAGTCTCCATACGCCTCCAAATGTTGAATATTCAGATGTTTAGTGAGTTGAAGACCAATAAGCAATGCGTTGTACTCAGCTACATTGTTTGAACACGGCTGATCGAGAGAATAAGCTCTTTGGATAGCAAGACCTTCTGGCGATACAAGAACAATTCCAACTCCAGCGACAATATCGCTATTAGGACCAATTCTTGATGCTCCATCAAAGAATAGACGCCAAGTAGGATCTTCTTCAGCAATTTGATTTGAATCTAGGACTTTATCTGGGATTTTATCATAGAGTTTTGAATTTTCTGGAATTGAGTGAGCAGCCAGAAAATCAGCTAAAGCTTGTCCTTTGATTGATTTCTGAGGAATATAGTGCATGTCATACTGAGCAAGTAGGATTCCCCAGTTAGCCAATCGAGAATTCAAAACACTGGGTTTCTTCATCATGATCCGTATAGGATTGATCCTGGAGATGACATGAATAGTCTGGCCAATGATATAATGACGTGTCTTTTGGACAACAAACATCAAGGCTAGACATTCTTTTTCAACCGGTGAATATCGAGGTTCAGCTCCGGTCATAGTGCGACTGAGATAATAAATGGCTTGTTCATGGCCATTTTGATTCTTTTGAGCGAGTAATGCACCCAATGAATGACTCATTGCTCGAGTATATAGGAGGAACGGTATTCCTGAGACGGAAGGTACCAATACTGGAGGGCTCATCAGATATTGTTTTATATCATCGAATGCTTTCTGGCATTCATCATTCCAGACAAAAGAGACACCTTTCTTCATAAGTTTGTTGAATGGTCTGCAGCGTACTGATAAATTAGAGATGAATCTCCTGATATAAGCGATTCTTCCTTGAAATCCTCGTAGCTCTTTTAAGGTGCGTGGAGGGCGCATCTCTTGGATGGCTTTGATCTTCTCGGGATCCACGTGTATACCTTTAGAGGTAATGACGAAGCCGAGAAATTTACCACTAGAGACGCCTAAGAAGGACTTAGTAGGGTTCATCTTTAATTGATGCTTACGCATTAGATCAAATATAGTCTTCAAATCTTGGATATGATCCTCCTTTTGTCGACTTTTGACTGCAATATCGTCAACATAGCATTCGACTGTTTTCTGCAAATGTTCACGGAATATAGTGCTCATAGCTCGTTGATAAGTTGCTCCTGCATTCTTGAGACCGAATGGCATAACTGTATAACAGTATGTACCAATCGGCATTCTGAAAGAAGTTTGTTTCTCGTCCTCTGGGGACATTTTGATCTGATTGTACCCAGAATACCCGTCCATGAATGACATTCGTTCAAATCCACAGGTATTATCAACCATGACATCAGTGATTGGTAGAGGTAATTCGTCTTTAGGACATGCCGCATTGAGATCGCGGAAGTCTATGCATACTCTGATCTTGCCAGTCTTTTTAAGAACAGGAACAATATTAGCCACCCAATCAGGATGTTGTTCCTCTCTAATAAACCCAGAGGTAATGAGTTTATTGACTTCAGCTTCAATTGCATCCATGATGCCTGGATGAAATCGTCGCTGTTGTTGTTTGACCGGTCTAGCATTCGGTAAGATGTTGAGTTTGTGAGTTGCAATCTGTGGATCAAGACCTGGCATATCTTCATAACTCCAAGCAAAGACATCAATGTATTCACGAATGAGTTTGAGCATGTCTTTCTTATCAGTTTCTGAAAGACTTTTACTGATGAATATTGGTTTGGGAGATCCCTCTTCACCAACATCTATTTGAACAAGTTTATCTTCAGTCGGAGGTTCTTTTTGCTCGAAACGGAACTCCCATTGATTATCTAATCTTTGGGCCCACTATTCTGATTCAGGTGAGATTTTAAACTCTTCTTCGTCTTCATCACTTTCTTCAGAATGGTCAATAGAAACCATATTGGAAGACAGAAGGTTGCAATAGAAGTCACCGATACTCGTATCGGAATCCCAAGAAGTGGTACTAGAAGAATCAGATCTCTTATCTTCGTCAGACTCAGAATCTTCATGGATAATATTGATAAAAGGAGTAGGAGCAGTATAACCCAATCCGTATTTCGTCCTTCCATATTTCAAAGGAGGAATCCGGACAGGTATTTTTCTTCCTTTTCCATTATTGAGGCCGGTCCTGATGTCATAGCCCATATTTTTGATGATGTCTCTAGATTGCTGACTATAACGACGTAGTTGTAATCTTCCAGTATCATCATTTTTGTCATCATCTTCAAGATCAGAAGGATTTTGAGGCCCTTTGTAGAAGAATATTGGAATGTCTCCTGGCTTTCTGCTGGGAACTAGAAAGTATGAAGATTGTACAGGTTCTAGAGATACATCTGTATGAACAGTCTGTACAACTCCTATGGTTATTGTGTTCAAGTCATCTAACAGATGTAAATAACTATGAATATAATTACACACATCAACGTACTACAAAGGTGGAGACTTTTCATTAAATGTAAAAGTAGCAATATTTACATTGGGAGAAGGCTGAGCCTTAGAGATTTTAGCCAAGTCAATGACTAAAGGGGGAGAAGAAGAAGAAGCTTTGTTTCGATTAAGATCGATAACAAATGGCTCAGAAGAGGTGAGCTCCCTTGAAGTTTGAGATGGAAGAGTAGTCCGCCCTCCAACTGGAATTAGCAGAGTATCTTGTGAAGGTACAGGAACTGTAGTACGCCCACTGACAGGAATGATCAGTGTATTTTGAGGAGATGACTGAGGTAACGGAGAGATCCGTCCACTCACTGGAATGATGAAAGAATCTTCTCCAGAGGGTTTAGGAGATTGTTGCTGAGTAGTTCGACTTTTAAAAGGGATTATTAAAGTCTCACTTTGTGCATCTTCTTTCTCCATAGCTTGTATGATCCTTGTATACCCTTCTTTGTACATTCGGGAATCGTTGAAATAAGCTTCAACCCCATGGAAGGGATTTATATCAGCAACTTCTTTTTGTACTCTTCCATTGCTATCAATGTATTTAAAACATTGATGAAGAGTAGAGGGCACCACATTATTTTCGTGAAGAAAGGGCCTCCCCAGAAGAAGATTATAGGATCCCGCGATCTCGATCACATAGAAAGTGACTTTAGATCTGAAATCGCCTATCTGAAGCTTCAGATGAATCTTTCCCAAAGGCTCACTTCGGCTTTGATTGAATCCCAAGATAGTAGTAACCGTCTTGGAGAGCTTGTGAAGAGAGATTTTTAGTTCATCCAACAAACTCTTTGGCATTATGCTTATAGCAGACCCTGGGTCAATGAGGATACGATCTATCTTCATCGTATCAATATAACCAGTGTAGTAGAGAGGTCGATCATGTCGATTATCCTCCAGTAACATGTCGTCTTGTGTAAAAGTGATATTTGGGATAATCTCCAGTACACTGTTGCAATGTAAGCAAGTGGCAGGTTCCGCATCCGGCTTCTTCAATTGTGCAAGACAAGAGTCAGCTTGTAGAAGTGCTTCACTTAACGTCTCCCGAGTTTCTTTAGAAAGACATAGAAGTTCAAAGAGGGACATTCTAGCTGGAGTATTAGCAAGCTGAGCCAAAATGTCGAAGTTGTAAGGCTTCTGAAGTCCAAGAGGAGAAGACTTCTTGATTGGCTTATCAAACTGAGCCTGTTGTTTGCCTTTCTCCAGAGCCGTAGGCTTGGGAGGAACAGGTTCAGTGGATGATTCTTCTTCAGGAGGAACATTAGGAGCATCTTTAGCATCTGAAGGGATATCAGTAGGATCTTCAGAATTTTTAGAATAATCCTTTAGGTAAGGTTTCCCCGTTCGAGTAGCACTAACAAGTGCTTTTTCTTTGTCTTTTGGCTCTGTGTCAGAGGTAGACCCAAGAGAAGTCATTTGACATGACTTGATCTTTCCAGCCTTCTTGGATTTTTGAGAAAAAATCTTTTGAGGAGAAGGCGATTCAAAATCTGCCACTAGATCAGGATGGATCCACATGATTTCCCCTGTTTCCAAAGTGATTGGCACTAATCCTTCAGACTGTGGAGGAGGAAGATTCACTATGTCAAGAGTTGCCATGGGAATAGGAACAATCCCGCTTTCAAGGAGTTGAGGAGGAAAATTTCTAAACTGCATAGAGACGACGTTGGAGGTGACAGTCTTCTCTTTTGGAGTAAGAGAGATAGCTCCAGATTTAATCATTTCTTGGATCTTTCCTTTCAATACATAACATGTACGAATTGTGTGACCTAGCATTCTGTGATATGGACAGTATTTAGGATGATCTGTCTTACCAGCTTCATCAGGTTTCTTGATCTCTGGTAATTGTATTTTATTACCTTTCAGCAGACATTCAAAGATACCAAGGACATCGTCGTCATCAAAAGAATATTCTTCTCTGGGGCGAGGTGTTCTTGATTGTTGAGTTGTAGAGGCAGGAGTTTGAACATTTGATGCATCTTTGCTCTGAAGATTAACTTCAAGAGTTTCTTTTCCTTTGCGAGCAATATTTTTATTGTTAGCACCTTGTCCTGTTTCTTTAGGAGTCATCTGCACTCCTAAACCTTTGAAGGTTTCAGCACTAATTTCTGCAGCTTTGGCACTGACTATAAAGGAAGGCCAATCTTGAAATTGAGTGGACCCTGTCCACATACTGATGATTGGTAACAAGTTTGATTTGCACGTGTCAATGGTGACAGCATCAGGAGTTCCAAGAGGCATCTTCAGAGCTTCTCTTCGAAACCGTTCAATGTATTCCTCTGTAGATTCATTATTTTTCTGCTTGATTCTAATAAGAGCAGACATAGTCATGTCATTAAGCCCTTCATAGAACCTTTCAAGAAACATCTGTTTGAAACCAGCAAATGAGGTAATATTCCCATCTGGACTATCAACTCTACCCCCGGTGTCCCGAGAAGTCATATTGACAGAGGCAAACAAAGGCTCATCTTCATCAGGCATAGGTTCATACTGTATCCTATTAAAGACAGACTGTCGTTTATTTTGACATCTGCATTGCATTGTGACTCTTGGCTGGAAGTCACATTCATGATCACCATGGTCTTGAACTGTTGATTCACATCTGCACTGAATTATGACTCTTGGATAGAAGTCACATTCAGCATGTTCCTTTGATATAGAATTACTCCTTCTCTTCTGTTGAAGATATTCCCGTAAATCTGTTTGTGAAGATTGAGGAGTATACTTCCTGTTCTTGGGTCTTGATGGCTCTTGATTGTACAAAGAGTGATTAATGTGAGCCACATAATTTCTTGCATACTCTGCATCTGGATCTTTTATCTTCATATCCATTTGGTATGGTTTCTTAACACCAGAAGTGCTGAGTTTGTTCTTAAATCAGTAGAAGGTAACACATTAATTTTGGAAACATGGAGTTTTCCTTCCATTGATCTGGATATTTGTAGAGAAGGAAGAGTTAAACTACTCCCTTGATTAGGAGTTGGTAACAGACCCTCTTTAATGGACAGATTCTGTGCCCAATTTGAAGAAATCAAAGAAGAAGACATTAAGGAATGTTTCTTCTTAGACTCATTCAGATTTTGAGACATAGAATGTCCAGAAGGAAGAGTAGTCAAAAGACCATCTCCTTTTCTTTGACTAACAAAAGTATCAGTCAAAGCTGTTTCTGAAGTAAAAACTACAGGAGCAGAAGAAACAACTAAAGAGTTATTCTTTTTCGAAGGGACTTTGTGTGGAAGACCACCCCCAGTTCTAGTAGAACTCGGTGAAGAAGAAGAGATAACTAAGGAGCTATTCTTCTCTGATGAAATACACGCTGAAACAAACTTGGTTAAAGAACCAGAGCTGTTAGCATGATTTTGATTTTAGAATTACACGCTGGAACAGATTCGGCTAAGGAGCCAGTACTATCAGCGTGACTTTTGAATGTGGGTTTGTACACTGGAATAGATTTGGCTAAGGAGCCAGTACTATCAGCGTGACTTTTAGAGTTGAATTTGTACACTGGAACAGATTCGGCTAAGGAGCCAGTACTGTCAGCGTGACTTTTAGAGTTGAATTTGCACGCTGGAACAGATTTGGCTAAGGAGCCAGTACTGTCAGCGTGACTTTTAGAGTTGAATTTGTACACTAGAATAGATTCGGCTAAGGAGCCAGTACTGTCAGCGTGACTTTTAGAGTTGAATTTGCACGCTGGAACAGATTCGGCTAAGGAGCCAGTACTGTCAGCGTGACTTTTAGTTACTGTCATCTTCAAGCGCACAAGAGTGTGCGTGCTTGCAGTGGAGTTCTTGCCAGTGTTAGGAGTAGACACTGTGGCAGAGACTTCACCATTGACTGCCAACTGATTCTTAGGGACATAGACAGAGTGTCCCTTCGACTTGGCAGTGATGATGGAGGCTGGAGTGGGCTTGCCACCCTTAGCCCGCTGCATTTCTTCATAGGCGAGTTGATCGAATTTGATCGTCATCACCTTCTTCGTCGAGCCGATTGACGAAGTGTCGCATTGAGTTGTTACCATCTCAGAAGAGGAGATGGTTTTCTCCAGCAGAGTCGCCAATTTGTTTTCCATAAAGAAATTCTCTTTATTTGTTGTATTTCTGGGAAAATTACAACTGTAGGAATCCGATCTAGAAGACGATCGCTTTATCCCTTGGACTATGCGAAGAAGAAAAGCTCTCAAAATTTTGACAGTAGATATCAATGTATCTGTACAATGAATGAAAAAAAGAACTCTATTTATAGAGTCAAAACAGTAACTGAAAAGATAACTACCTCACCACTGGTGCACTTGAAAAGTCACACAGACTCTAAATACACGCAGGGTTAATGAGTAGTTACTGGATGTGGCCCGTAACTGTTGGACACATGGCATCAGTGCATGGGTCGTGTGCAAGTTACTGGGCACACGAGAGAGAGATCGGTGGCATGGCTGCCACGTACTCCAGTTGAAATGAAATCCACGCTGACTTGCTGAAGGCAAAAATCCACGCAGATTCGTTGACGCAGACTCGTTGAAGGCGAAATCCACGCAAGCTTTAAAGAAGAATACTTCAGAATTCACGCAGGCTTTGAGAAGAATAACTCAAAAGTCACGCAATGTTTTGAGGAAGGAGAAGGTTCAGAATCCACGCAAACCGCCAGCTGTCTTGATTTGGCACGCTTCGTCTGACACAAAATCTCTGACATTGATTATATTGTCAGCCGTATTAAATGAAGATAAGACCCAAAGTCATGCCAATTTGGTGAAGAGTGAGTCTTGCTAAGGAAGATTGCAAAAGACGGCTGTGATCTCTTGAGTTCTGTGCATACGTGGCATATGAGGAGACGTTTCTCGACTGTTGTGTTGTCAGTCATTATGATTCTGACGTATGGCTGAGCTGTCTCTGCATGACTTCTAAAGGAGATGGCCAGGCAGAACTTAGCGTATCTTTTGTGCTGCTTCTTGGATCACTCTGCGTGACTTGTTCTGATCAACTCAGCGTGACTATCATTTTTGAGGCCTACAGATGGCAGTCAGCCTCGCGAGGAGTACGCAAAATTGAAGTCAAAAAATCTCATCCGAAGTAAAGTACAAAGATAACATACCCGCGGGAGGGTGAGCTGTTTGGACTTGACACTCGTCCAACTCCTTTATTAAAGCACCAATCTCAGACATATCTCCGAAAGAGATATCATAGGCGGGACTGGCTTTCTGTTCTCCATCATAGTCCGGGCCTTCACCCTAAACATCCTTTTGCTCAGCCCCTTTGACTGGGAAAGGACGACCTTCATCTGCTGGTTGAGGACTAGTGGGGGACACCGTTGTCAAATCCACCTCTTCAGATGAAGAGGCACCTGCCTCGGTCGCAACTTTGAGGTCCTATGCAAAGGACAAACGCAAGGGTAAGAAAGCTTCATTTGAAGACTGTAGAAGTATTCGTTTGACTAAAACGTCTATGGAGTCTAGAAAGGGATATACTTCTTGAATGGTAATAGCCCCGATGCCGTTCCACCTCTTCCAGGCTGTCGAGAAGATCTTCTTAGAGAAGACGAGCCGACATCCACATCCTTGGCTTTCTTTGTCCCTCTTGTGGCAACAGTCTTCTTTTTCCTCTTAAAAGTTGACTGTTGGGCCAGTTCAGTTGAAGCTTTTCTCTTTTGAGGAGGATCAGGGAGAGCAGAGTCATCTTCAATATTCTCTCTCTGTGGCACTGTAGCAGTCGGCTCCCCAAGAGCGTCTCTTTGTCATGGTGCTGCGATCGGCTCGACGGTTGGAGTGGCACTCTTCTTTATGCTGCCCTTCGACATCTTTCGGGCTCGCTCCACATTTGCAGGAGTGCGGCAAGCCTAGTCCCCAATAGCAAACTCTGCTTACGATTATACTAAGGATGAAGGGTATTGATGTGAGTATAAAACTTTGTAGCGGCATAGAGAAGATGGGTCTCAGGCTTATCTTCGGACAGAGTAAAAATTGCTCATGTGCATCCGACGTTGTAATAAACCCATGCACTTGCCCCATCGATCAAGCTTTCTATCGACTCCAGATGTGGGCTAGGATTGCTCAGAAGAAGTTGACTATATCCAAATTTCTGCACAAAATGGCTTGGTAGATAAGGCTCCAGGTAGGTGTCGTTCATATTCCTGAGCACCAGGTGAGAGTGTCTGATAGACTAGAGCCAACGGAATGTCCAGTGGTCAAGCTACTAGTGTGTGCTCCCTCAACTACTAATGCGTCCCCTGCGTTGCCACTACCGGATGGAGGGGATATTCTGAAGAACTCGTAGTTCTGAAGGAAGCTCAAAGCCTTTCTACAAGCAGGCATTCCAATGATGGCCCAGTTTGCATCATGGTATCTTCGAAGAATGGTATCTTCTGCCAAAGAGTCCGCTACCAGCCCGGCATTCATCACTTTGGGACAGTGCAGCACCAGCCATCCCATCAAGTAATAAAAGGGGAGTTCGGTCCTAGCGAAGTCTGTTCTACCTTCGGGGGTCACCGCGTTTCCAATAAAATCTTGCAGAACTTGTTGGATGCCACATACCATTGCAGAAAGCAGAGCAAGCCAGTATCCAAATGGCAGCTTTATAGCTGGAAGTATCATACTCCGGCTCATCCTTTCTATAGACCCTGAACCACCAGGGACTAATAGTCGCGGATCCAGATCATCAAAAAAGCCGCCAGCACAGCTTTCTCCAGCAACTTAAACTCAGCTTGTCTGAAGAAGTGATAAGTCAAGAAATTCCCCTTGGGATTATCACTATCATCAGTATCTGCTCCCTCATAATCTGTCATCAATTCCTCTATCTTGGACTTCGTCAGGGGCTTACAAATTGAAACGGAGGCCGGACCTTCTATTTCTCCTTTAACAAAAATATATCCCGTCCAAGATTTTGTATGGGGATTGGCCCCCTCAGTCCTGCCCTTCTTTGTGATCTTGTGACAGATGAGGAAGTGACATAATAACTCATTATACATGTCCGTCATCTCGGAGTTTACTCTCTCCAGGTCCAAGAGTTCTTCATCACAAGGGATATATTCTTCGTATGGCTCTGTTCCCCAGGGAAGCTTCGATATCTCCTACATCTTATGAAGAGCCAGACCCATCTTCCCGCCCGGAATAAAGAATGTACAGGTGTAATAATTGTACAACTCCACCAAAGAGACAAAGATAGGCCAATTTGTCTTTATGCCATATTGAGTGGCTCTAATGGCGTAAAAAAGACCGGCAGCCTTCAGGATGGCTTCATAGGTTGAAAGCACCCATTCAGTAAGGTCACTCCAAAATGAAACGGGTACCTCTAACCTTCCATTCGCAGCTGCCCTACGGGATACGACCGATTCTACGACATCATCAGATTAGAAAGGGTATCGGCAGCATAAGGATGAAGGTTTGTCGGAATATTGTTTATTACGGCACCAGGGTGCAACCCCCTTGTGGAATAGGATGTGGAACCATTGACACACTTAAAAGTGTCTTTCTTCCGATCACCAGAGTTAAAGTGTATCTTTTCGAAGACAACCCCATGAAGTTCCGGGGTTAGGTCCCATTTCATCTGTCTCCGTATAACTAGATCGGTGAACGTCGACAGAGGATATTGGCGATCCATGGACGGCAACCACATCCTTAGGTTGTTCAACCTAACCACCAAAGGGTCTTTCAGGCGTATCGTCTCGTCGTCCTTAAATCCCAGGTTGTCGCCAAACAAGAAGTACGATTTCTTAAAGCTCTGCGCCCCTCTGAGCAAGAACTTCTCATCATTTGTCATATGCTTCAGGAATATCTTATCCTGTTCAAGCATAGCGATCTTTTACACTGAAGGTGGGTTCTGGCTGATCTTAACCTGAACATTCCTAATTATAGTAGTGACGAGGCTTGAACCAAGAGCTTGGCGAGCAGAGCTGAGAGGAATTCCACCGAGTTCCGGGACGACCATGTCAACTACAAAGACAGAGGAAAAAGTCAGACTTAGAATCTACAGAAAAAGAGCTATATGCTGAAAAATTTCTATGCACCCAGTTTCTATGCGACCAAATAGCCTGTAGGCGTAAAAGAATTTTCAAACACAGAAGTATTCTGTGTGGGCGCATGACACACAACAAATGTGTGGGCGCATATTTCTGTAGGCGCAAAAAAATGCTAAACAGAGGTATATTACTTTGGGCGCATATCAATGGTTATGCGCCCTAGTAGAGAAAAGTTCGTGCGTCACAAATTAATTCTCGAGACTTTGTTTTAAGGCATAGCCTCTCCTAGAATGGGTTGTTGGACTAGCAGAGACTTTGTCGAAGGAGGAGAACCACCCGGTGCAGCCTCCTTGCCTTTCGCGGACTTCTTGACAGCCTTGGGAGACATATTCTTGCAGAAAAGAAATAAAAAGTCTCTTGGGAGTTTTTGAGAAAAAGAGAGGAGAATGAGTTTTCTCTCTTCTTAAGGCCTATTTATAGGCACGAACGAGAAGTTATGCGCCCACATGGTCTATGCGCCCACGTGCAGACTCGTTCTTTGCAAACTATGCGCCCACTATTCTGCTAATACGGACTATGCATAGACATCGCATAAAGAGTGGACCTCTTCAAATTCTATTCCAATGAATCTGTCAGTTCAGATTTTTGAGAAAGATCTCAACAGCCATCTTTGACAGCCTTACAAAATTTATGTGCCCAAAGAAATGGTCTGTTATACGCCCACAGAGCCATAGAAGACAGTCTCCCATGCTTCTTTCAAAGTGTTTTAAACTCGTTCGAGTAAAAAAACTTTGAAGGGGGTCTTGTAGAAGCATGGAAATATCTATACTACGCTCCTGAAGCCATGCGCCCACATAAGGAAGTGGCTATGCGCCCACATGTAACAAAGTATTATGTGCCCACATGATTTCTCCACAGGTGGGACCATAGTTGTTTTCCTGTACTATGCACCCAAGAAAGAACAACTCTACGACTCGGTCAACATCCACGACCAGTCATTGGCCGAGGCATGCGGCCACGTCAGTCCCCACAAGCAGTCGTGCACCGAAGCATGCGGCCACATCAACCGCACGATCTAACAATGATTGTCCAGTTTTTTATGCGCCTACGTCCTATGCGCCCAAAGGGACACTATACACCCACAGTAATGTCAGTACATTCTCCACCTGTGTGTGCATAACAGTCGTTTCAGTACAAAATGACTACAAATAGTGGACATATACCTCTTCATGAACGAACAGAACAGAGAGCATTTCAGGGCCAAATTACTGCCCTTCTTGCCAGTGAGCCGAGAGTTAGCAATTTTCTTAGGTTTTCTCCCACTTTTGTAAATTGGAGTGTCAACAGAGCAAAGGAGCTATTTTCGCTTGATCTCTATCGTCCTATTGCCCATAATTCTTTTTGTACTCGGAGATTCTTAGTACAGAATCTCTCAGGAGTACTCGATTTGTGGTGCCTTGTGCTAATAAGGAAAGACAATAATTCTTCTCTTTTTTTGTAAGTGTTCTACAAAAGTCTCAATCATTCAATCAAGAATCAATAATTAATGAGCATATAAGAGAAAGCAGTAAGATGTCCCCGACATTTCATCAAAATAATCATAAGAATGAGCCGTACAAAAATACCAGCTAGCATAGAGAGTCAATAGTATATAACTATAGTCAGCTGCAGTCTGATTAATTATAATTATGTAAAGGAAAGTAAATATCCAAAACATCCAGCTAACAGGGGCCGGTGGCTAAACACCAAATACCAAATAAAAGATATTAGAGCAGTGAAGAAAAAATCCACTCATGGTCTCCGACGTCCATACTCCAGGTATGAACCATTGTTCGGGTAGAAGGCTGGATCCTCTGACACTGCTATGAGATCTGACCAAACAAAACCAGTGGGGTCAGGCTCTGAATAGCAAGTACTATAAGGGAGCACATAATAAATAAGACAAAATCCAAGCAATAAATAAGGACATGGGACATGAGTTATAGGCTTATACCATATCATCAAGACAATACAGCACCCTTACAACCAAACAAGAACAAACAGTGTCAATATCGTGTCGATATAAGATACATCTTATAACCATGGTCAGATTAAGGGCTTCTGATCGTAACTTCGATCCATAGCCTGTCATAGCACAATAGTCCAAACCAACAACCAAACAAGGACATGGGTTGGACCATGCACTATGAGAGTCCATGTCCCTCGGCTACTGACATAAGAAACAGATCGTAGGCAAGTCAATTTATAAGCAGTCAATCAATCCTACGGTTTTCTATGATTTGTCTGGGTTATTCCAGTAATGCATATATATAGGAATCCTCAGATCATGTCGTACCCGAGCCGAGCTAGATGAACCATTATTAACGCATAGCACATAACACTTAGTACGCATTGGTCCCTCGAAAGGCCACCGTGCTGAACAAATAAATAACAGTTACAGTCCTCCTCTAAGGAGGTACTGGCTCGACATACGTAATCAGATACTGCACCCCGCTAGTCCGAATGAATATACAATATTTGTTGTAGCCAGCCTTGCACTCTCTATTTGCCATTAAAAAGTATTAATAAACTTTTTTATTTGAACAAACGAAATAAGTACACTTTGGATCCTCGACGGGATCTTTCGAGTACAATTTATTTTTTCTAGGGACGAGTTGCGATGGAGAGTTGCTTGTTTACTCCGTTGACGATTTGACGACGATCTCGAATTCTCTGAATATCTGGGCGACTGTCTTTGAGAGTGAATTAATCTGGGGGACTTGAATGAAGGAATAATCCTTCTATTTATAGGTGGTGGAATGATCCATTAATGCACGTACATGTGATGCATGCATAAAAATTTTGCACGAAGGAACGCTATGCACATGACTTTGTTGGGCGCATGGACACTGCACTCGGGAAGCTTTGAATTGAATCTGGTGTAACTGTACTATTGGCTGCAGATGAGATGACACATGGCAATTGTTGAGATTCGTTTGTTGTTGAGATATTGGGTGGTTGGTACCCGTTCTTGAACAGAACTGAGTCAATAGCACGTGGCACGTTTACATTGCTCAAAGATCTCGTCTTGTTGTGATTTGATGCACTTAGGGGATCCAGCGCATGAGGAGGGCATATGACCTCTGAATAGAAAATTTTGGCGGATGGCTTTAGGGGCGCATGCTATATTTAGGAGCATGATTTTTGAAGCGCATACGAGATTTATTTAGGTCAGCCACGTTTCAAAGCACAGCTGTAACCGACAAATAAGTAATGATTATGTTGACGTTGGCGTCTCTTCGTTTTCTCTGAAAACTGTCAACTTCAGTGTTCGAGGCACGTGCTGCTGACTTCTGACATTTAGCATTAAATGCTTTGATGGGTGAAAATCTTATGTAGATAAATCATTTATGGAGATCATGTATCATGGAGCATATCGGCTAAGGGCACATCTATCCGAGGAGCGCATGCACCATGGAGCGCATTAGTTGTGAGGCGCATCATTCTGAGGAGCGCATCAGTTTTTGGGTGCATCTTCTTCGGTCAACCTTGTTCGAGCATTTCGAGGCTCGAATTTAATAACTTTGACTCTGTTGAAATTAGAGATGGCAAATTCATTGCCATTGATGCTAGGTCCATCGCATTAATTTTGAGATAAATGCCACATTGCGCATGGGTTTGGTTCTGCCTTAGCCTATAAATATGTGTGTTTTGAAGCGAAAAGAACTTGCCTATTCTTGTTCCACTCGATTTCATGTCAAAAATGAACTTGGCTTTCGACGGTCGTAGAACCCTTGGCGAGTTGGTAGGCTGTAGGTTATGGATCTTCTCGTTCAAAGAAGCTTCGATTTTGACGACGAACTACATCAGAGAACTGAGATACACCGAGTTAGCTATGGACACAACAGTTTGTGCTCATATACCTTACTGGCAGTGTTCCTCTTTGAAATAACATCAAGTGCCAAAATATTGAGTACCGAGTTTGGATTGATTGCCAACCCACGTTCTGCTAAATAACTACTTTGGGTGGGGATGCTCCTGTACGAGACATAAAATGTGATGCGCCTTTTGTAGAGTTTAGAGTATGATGTAGTAGACTATCTATGTAAAGAAAAGGCCATATAATAGATTTTATGATGCGCCAACTCTGCTCTGTGTCTTTGGCACATATTCTTTGTAGTGCATACAGATACGCTTTCCTGAATTTCCATGCTTCTACAAGACCCTCTTAAAAGTTTTCAAACCTTAAACAAGTTTTTGAAATACTTTGAAGAAGAAGCATGGGCAGTATATTTTTAGGCGTATGGCCTCTGGCGCATGATCAACCTAGCATATAGCCATCTTCGCGCATGGTTGTTTTGGTGCATTGATGATAACGCTTCGATTTTTTAGTAAGATAAATGGTAATCTTTTCGAAGATTTAATGTCGCCTCTTCACGAGTTTCGAAGTGTCGATTGCTGACATCACCTTTTATCAGGTCACACGCCTCCTAAGCCTATAAATAGGCATTTAGGTTGGAGAGAGAGGCTTTTTTTGCTCTCTTCTTCAGGTCTTCGCCTCTTTCAAAATTTTCTTCTCCGAAAACCCTAGCTTTTCTTTGTGATGGACCCCAAAATACCTTGTGCTACCGCTGTCAACAAGGGCAAAGGCAAGGGCAAGAAGACCATTGAAGTTGACACCGACGAGCCCGAAGTCGTCGACATAACTCATCCTGATGTGCGTAGGGAAATGATAGGTAGGTGGCCGCCATTGTCGACTTATCAAAACACATAGATACTTTGTGCACGGTTGAGCACATGATCGGCAACCATCTGGAACATTCGTCGGCCACTCTATTGCTGATGCTCATGGGCGTAGCTCATAGAGCTATACCCTGAAGATGCGCTGAAGCTTCACTTTTGCTGACGCACATGGACTTCGGTCCTAAAGATGCGTCGAAGCTTCTCTTTGCTGACGCGTATGGACTTCAGTCCTGAAAATGTGTCGAGGCTCAGCTTTTACTGATGCGCATCACTTCAGATGTGCTGATGCCAGGCTACACTTGTTTTTTTGTCTTTATTCAAAAAAGATCATGTTTTTGCTAACCTTTTTGCCTTTGTCTTTTTGCTGTATCTATGACCTTGTCTAGTTTGGAGGAGATTTTGTTCGACTACTCCCTCTGCCAGATGGGTCTGGACTTCAATGAGGAAGTCGTCAATCCTACCAAGGCTATGATTATATTGGACCAGCTACCGGAGATGATGGCATTGATCAAGGACCAGCCCTTTTCTTTTCTTCAAACCATGATAGAGAGGTTTCTAATCCCCATTGCTGGGGTGCTACTGACTTTTATCTAAAGCCCCAATTTCTCTTTAAGGATAGGCTGGCTTTCTACGAAGCAAAGATCTTGAAGGTACGGGAGGACTGGTTCTTTGACGCGAAGGGTCTTCATATGTATGTGCTGAAGATCGAGCGTCAGCTGCCGTTGTTTGCATTCACTTGCTGGGCTTCAAAAAGGAGGATGAACTGGGATCTTACTCCAACCCAAGAAGGAGCAATTTTGGGGTCTTTCAAAATTGACTCCAGTTTCGACCAGAAGGACGTCTTTACCTTCTTGCGAGGTGGGCCGTCCTACTCTCTGCGAGTTTTACGCCCTAGGAGCATCCTCAGTGATGTTCCCAACTATAACTTTGCTTTCGGTGGTTCGACTTTCTCTAAACTTATACTAGCGACCAAGATCACATACCCGAAGGGCGAATTTCTTGTTGAAGGTTGGTGTTATCATATATCGAAGTGGGACGACCTGACCTTGTAGATCCCGTTGAAGTACAATGATGAGCTCAATGAGCTAAGATCTATTCTACCCCATACAGGCTACCCAGTCTGGCATGAAGATGAACCAGTACATGTTCCTGGCTCTTTTGGAGCTATACAATCCTCATATCTGGACGTTTTACACACTCGAAGAAGAGTTGGGATAGGCGCTCCACGAAATGTTTGTAGTCTCAAAGCTCCCATCGGGTTCTGAGCCATATGAGGAGTATTCCCTAACCAACGAGGAGCTCTTCAACCTGGATGCAAAAGACTCAAAAATGATGGCGGTGCACAAGAAATTGTTATGCCACCACTATATATGTCAACGGTACGACAAGACCAGGGCTTTCTTCCATGTGACTGCTTAGAGGGATTACGTCTTTGTCTAACAAAAAGATGACCCGAAGAA
Organism: Iris pallida; assembly: GCA_029216955.1. Taxonomy (NCBI): domain Eukaryota; kingdom Viridiplantae; phylum Streptophyta; class Magnoliopsida; order Asparagales; family Iridaceae; genus Iris; species Iris pallida. The sequence goes on from JANAVB010042015.1 coordinate 3,086,728, forward strand.
GATTCGTTTCACCACTCCTCATGGTTTTACACATGAGGTGATTGTCTCTAAGATGAAGGATTTGGGTGAGAGGAATCCACGATAGGATGAAAATGAGATGTCGGCTGACAATATTTAAGGTTACTTTTGGCACAACATGCATAAGATGTCTTTGAAGGCTGTACTAGTTGCTTATCTGATGATATGGCTTTGGGAGTACGTGTTCCCTGGATGGTCAGGCTCTGTGGAGACATGACCCAGAACCTTATCTTGCCTGCTGTGAAGCTGGTGTTTGGCTGTCGTTTGGCCCTACTTTCTACGATGGTATGCAACCTTCAGCAGGGTCTACGGAAGTTTGTGGAGAAGGTCCTCAATATGCAGGAAAATGTGGGAATTTTCCCCAGTAGAGCTGCCATATCATTATTTGGTGGGGGTGGTTGATATTACATCAACCTAACTTGATGACCCCTGGCTTGGACGAGGGCCACATCGAGGGTGATGCCCTTATCTGCCACTACCGTAGAAGGAAGTGGTTGCATAATGATATCCCCGTTTGTCAGAAGGTTATGTCCCAGCTCCAAGGATGGGACATTTCTAAGGTTGGCCCTTTTTTGGGCTTTGAAGGTGATGAGAAGTTGGAGGATACGAGCGTAGATGCTTCCGCTCTTTCGAAATGGGGGTTGCGTTGGTTGCAGTGCATCCGACCCTCTTATTTGGTTTATCGGAACATGAACCACTGCTTTCTGGAACTGTATCTACAAGACGTTTTGCCTATTAATTTGACTACAGTCAGCTGATGCTAGACAATCCTAGCACCTACTTGCGGTATATTAAAAGCTTGCTGAATGGAGTTCGAGCTTGGCAGTATGACAATGTTGGGGTTGCGGGGTGCGCTAACAGTTCCACTTCTGAATCCTAGGCCACATATTTTGTACTCCGCCGTCAAGCTCTATTATTCGAGAACACTCTATCTTTCGGCTATAACAGGGAGAAGAGTTTTATTATGTAGACCTAGCTCGAGGCATCCCACGACACGATCATAAGAGGCCGGGCGTATCGCCCGGCGGGAGCTCCAGTACCGGCAGCTACCCCAATGGTAAGGAAAGAAGAACCGTTGGTGGAGTCCGCGGATAATCAGTTGAAGAGGTGTGCTTCAATGGAAGCGGGTCCTTCTGTGCCGAAAAGGCTAAAGAAGGTTTTGGTGTCCAAGGGGCCACAATAGCTTTGCCTGCGGAGAGACCAAAAAAGCCTTCTTCCATGTAGGTAAATAGATATTTATCCATTCTAAAGGATAAGATAATCGTCATTTTCTTATCGCGTTTCTTTTGTTTGTAAGGTACAAAGAAGATGAAATCTATGTCTTCGATGCGAGACCCGGACGAGTCTTTTGAGAAGGAGGTCGCTAGCTCTTCCGAGGAGCGTATCCCCCCCGGTGGTGGATTCTCTGGAAGAAGAGGGCCTGGATGACATTATCGGAGTCCATATTCCCACCTCTTTCAACTACATGGAAGATGACTTTGGTGACCTACTGAGCTCACTACCCATGTTGAGCGCCTTAGGTAATCTTGTTTATACACAATATACGTGTTTTGATAGCGATAATGACCATATTTTGTTCACAGATATGTATCAGGCGGGCCCATCATGAAGCACAGACAAATCAGCTGCTGGTGTCGACGTAGCGGCTGAAGAAGCTGCCAACCAGCCTCAGGAGAGGGAAGTTTCGAAGGATCCTCATGATGTTGAGACAGAAGAGGCTTGGGGATCACCTCTTTCAGCTGATGTCCCGAATATCACTGCTGGGGTTGTTGAGAAAGAACCAACGACTAGGGGCGATGACCAGCCTGGCACAACTGATGTGGAGGTCATTGCTGAGTTGCCTCATAAGGATGAGATGGAGAAACCAGTTTCGCTGCCGAGCCTACACATGTGCCTGTGAGGGAAAGCAAAATAGAGGTACCGATTTTACTGCCGAGTCCAACACCTGTCCCGATGACGAAAAGCGTAATAGAGGAACTGGCTCCACCGCCTCGTCCTAAGCCTACCCCAGCAACAGAAAGTAGACTGGAGGAACCAACCTCGCTACCGAGTCCAACCTCTGTGCCGGCAACAACTGGACTTAACATTGGCGAGCCTTCCAAAATAGGTCTTGATCGAGTTGAGGACCCTATTATGGAAGACCGTGCTCCCACCTATGTTTCCTGGTAAACTGTGACTAGGGGACCACTTTAGAGATGGTGCCCTCCGAGGACCCCAGTCTTGGTGCCTTCGGAGGTCAGCACGGGCCTATAGATACTGAGATCCCAGAGGTACCTGGGTCAGGATCTCTCGGGCGGGAAGTTAATCCTGATGCTTTTGTGGCTGGAGGTTCGACTAGCGAGGCAGCAGCTGCTCCACCGAGTTGGAAGATCGTGTCACTTCTGAGTTCAGTTGTCCTTCTAGCTGCCATGGAACTCTCGATGATGCCCTCCGTGACACCTCAAACATTAGCGGAGGTGGATAACTATGTGAAGTTTATGGTCATGGTCTTTTACAAGATTTTGAAGAGGGGGTATCTACTATTTTGGAGCATGGCCGGTCTTTTGCAATGGCCAAGACGTTAGCGCTCTCCCAAGTTGCCTCTGTAAGGTCTCACGAGGACTATGAGTATAACGCCCCAGTTCCAACATACGTAGGACTAAGTACGTAGACATGCCAGCTGTAACGCCCCAGTCCCAAAATACATAGGACCAAGTACGTGAACATGCCAGCTGCACATATACAAAGAACACTCCAATATATGGAATTCCTTATATATGCACATAAGCTGTAAATAAATAATCACAGGCCAGAATAACATATCTAATCTCATCACAGCTCAACACAGAAGATAATGAAGTCCAAATAAATAAATAAGAGTATCAAAAGATAGTCGGGTGAACATACTCACTCCAAACAGCTATAAAAAATAGTCTCACAAGATCGGAGTTCGACCTCCGCAAAATAGAAAGAAAAGAGATGTAAAATAATGTCTACAACTGTCTCAACTATGGAATAGACTAGAAATCAGTAGTGACTGTCTCGTCATCAATGTAAGATAGCTCCAATGTCGCTCCGTACTCCTGTGGAAAATCGTCTAAACCTGGAGAGATAACCAGGTCCTCAGGGGACATAGCAAGATACAAGAAAACACCATACCATATAAACTGTGATAATATAATAAGAGAAAAAGGTATGCATGCAACCGGGTTCCTGACCATTCTACTGTGAATATGCAGTTGAGATACAATCCTTCGACGCATGAGCCCTGGCTGAAAATAGGATCGGCATAGTTCCCATAGAGGGTACCAGGGGCCTACGTCCATAACGCTCGGGAAGCGTCAGAGGGCACCATGTGCAAGGGGCTACGTCCATAACACTCTGGGAAACGTCAGAGGGCGCCTGGAGCCTGCGTCTCCGGAGGAGCGCACAGGTAAATCATGGAAGTGTAAGAAGCCCATACGTCAGGTATTGTTCTCCCCACCCAATGCCTAGTATCATCATCTCCATGACTGATATGAACCTCTAGTAACCGCCAAGTCTTCTAACATGCAATACTATTGGCAGTTACTCCTATCCGTCGCACGCTCCATACGCATCAGTGGCCAGCCAACTGCGCGAAAATGTGTCCTACATGTGACTCACATCACGTAATACAACAAGTGTCAAGGCCGTATGAGATATACCAATACCTCAACATCAATTGGTAGTCAATAAACTAAGTCAATGCAAGAGAATAAATAAAGCAAGAAAACGACCGATAGAGTCGCTTGCACCCAAGTGTGACTTGGACGCATAGTTTAAATATCACGAAACAATGCTGAAAATAACAACTAAAAATAAGAATATAATAATCACAGAGTAGGGTGGCAAGGTATCTTGCCGGGTGGTGAAAAGTGGCAAGTCCAAAAGTAGCAATGTCAGCACCAAAACTCACAAATCACAGATGACTCCAAACGCTGAAACAAACATCAAAAATGATCTCGGTGAAGATGATATGTCTAGGAAATGCCTGTCCAAAAGTTAAATTCTGGAACAGGGGCAAAATCGTAATTTCGGGTCAAAATGATGTCCGTCGTTGGACCCGCTTAGCACCGAAACGCGTGCCAAAGTCTACGGTCTCTAAAGTCGTCAAACTACATGTCTATGGTTTCAGTTTGAGGAGAGGACTCAACGGTATGTCCAGTTTTGGATTTCGAGGAGCTGTGTACAAAATCGCATGTTTGAGTGGGTCGCGGGCACGCCAAATATGGGTTCCGATTCGACCTTCTCAGAATCGAACCAAACTTGGCATGCAGGACCAGAATTTCGATCTGGACCTGTTGGCGTAAGTTTCGTCTCGATTTGACGACTATACACGAAGTTATGGGCAAGTTTGCAAAACGTCGATACGGGGGTATCTCGACGGATACGCGTTGATTTCGTCGCACACACGCGACGAAACTGAGTTCCGTCAGTTCCCACACGTCCGTAACGTCCATACGTGCCTTTCGATGCGTATAACGTGCGACCACGTCGCCCGGTTTGTCGGGGCGTACGTCGTATCCTGAAATTTTTCTGAAATTTACACTTTAGAAAACAATTTTTCGCCCAACTTTAACGCTGATTTAATATTCGCACAGAAAACAAAATTCAGATCTACAAAGTGCGTTTTAATTGTGGTTATGTTGTCTTTACCTGTGTTCAATTAGTTTTACAAAACAGTCGAAGGATCGCCAAGATTTTGGCTTCCAAATAGGCATTTGGGACTGCCCTGAAACTGTTCGGTTTCGACAGTTTTTTGGGAAGTTTGGGTTCGAATACCGAGCGATATATGGGGTTTCGCTCGATTCTACCAGAAAAGGTTTTGAGAGGGTTATGTCTACTATGCCCAGCATTCGATAGATCGAACTTTTGTCGAACAGATTTAAAGAAAACGGAATTGGAAGATGGGTACCTGAGTTCGGAATCAAACAGAGTATTCTCTGTTTACTGTCGCCTTCGAGCGGTCCCGACGTCGTCGACGGCGAGTAGGCGGCCGACTGCGAGCACGGGGGTGTGGAGGAAGGTTGGCGGCTTGGGGTCGAGAAGTATTTGATAACGAGAGGGGTTAGGGTTCGGCTTGAGCGAGCGGTTTATATATACTACCGCTCTCTACGATTCCTATTAGTAATACATATACAAAAACCCATGGTCTCGGGTTTTCCCACTGCAGCTACTGCTGCGTATGGGTTTACTTTAGGTATTAGGTTGGTGGGGTCGGCTGCTAAGGTGTATGGCAGCTTTGCTTGAATAAGTATTTGAATAGGATTTGTGGGGGTCTCGGGTTTCTAAGGTTGCAGCAGTAAGCTGCTATTGATATATAACATTAAGGGGTCGGCCCACCTCAATGCTTTACTTCTTTTTTTTTAACAAACAATATTTTATATATATAACTATATATATATATATATATATATATATATATATATAATTAACTATATATATATATATATATATATATATATATATATATATATATATATATATAACATATATATAAAAAAAAAAAAAAAAAATATAACATATATATATTTACATATATACATGAATAAAATTCTAAAAAAATCCTATAATTTCTTAATGCGTAACAAAAGGTTTTTAGTAATTGAAAACTATCTTTATTAAAAATAGAAAAATATATCTAGAACACTCATACATATACTATATATCTAAAATTACGAATATACCAATTACCACATTAATTCCAAATAATATCGAAAAATTATTTTTAAAACACTAAAATATTTAGAAAATATTGGGGGTTTACATCCTACCCAATTTAAAGAAAATTTCGTCCTCGAAATTAAACTAGGGTAGGGGGATCAAATGCAATGCAAGGAAATTGATAATAATTAAAAAAAACTTCAATGCAAGACATACCTTCGCCTTCAAACAAATGCGGGTAGCGATTTCGGATGTCGTCCTCGCGCTCCCAAGTAGACTCCCATGGCGAGTGATGCTTCCATGCCACGCGAACCAATGGAATAGATTGATTCCGCAACACCTTCACTCGGCGATCGAGGATACCTACTGGTTGCTCTTCGTACGACAAACTCGGTCCAACAGTGACCTCGGAGTGGTCAAGCACATGATTGCTGTCCACCACGTACCTCCTCAACTGAGATACATGGAATACGTCATGTACTCCTTCTAGCGACGGTGGCCTGGCCAATCTATAGACACCCTCTCCAACACGTTCCAAGACATCGAAAGGCCCGATGTACCTTGGTTTTATGTTAATGCTCATATTTGGTCTTCATGATCCGGAAGTCGAATCATAAAAAAAATAGAGTACAAAAGGGGACATGTTTGAGTGGGACATAGTATGCCTAGATGAAGGGGGCTTGTCTAGGTCTTGCATATAAAATTCGTTGGAAGGTAACAGCTAGTCTCGTGCTTCGAATGTCGATGTCATGGTAGGGGACATCAACCGACCTAAATAGAAAGTGGGTGTTCATGAGCCACTAGTTATCGTTCTAACATAAACCACTTATTCTATCAATAGGCAATCCTAGTACATTGCAAATTCTACTAGGGCTCTACGATCTATACCCTACAGTAATTCAATTTCTAGAAGTTAACAAGACACCGCTCTATGGTTTAGTGGAGTTAGAAAGGTTCAAGTTGGAAGGTCATACCTCAATTTATGGAAGAACATTACACGATATACTATGATACGAAATGTGATAGATATGAGTCAAGTTTTGAAGACCGTACTTTGATTCCAACAGATGTCAATGATTGTATGAATATATTTCCTGTCTATAGATGGTATAATGAACTGAGGAGGATATTACGGGTCTATCTTCCCTCAATACGAGCATCTGACTTTTCGAAATCTGCAAAGGCGAAAATAATAAGTGTTTCGGGAAGTTAGGATTGAATACGAATATGGGATTTTAGAGACGTTTCAAATAGAGTTGTCAAAGCAGTTGCGGATGAGATCCTAGAGCCATCTATATCTCAATCCACGTAGGATAAGCAAATAAAAGCGAAGCAACGGTACGAAGGTTGATCAGACCATCATACGCTGATTCTGATTAGACAATATATTAGTGGGCGTCCCCAATAAACACATGTCCTGAACAAGCTTGATAAAGAAAAGCTTGCAAAATCTAGGCTATAATAGCGGTGTTTAGTCATGGTAGATCAAAACATAGGTACGTGAGATATATAGTTGAAAGAAGTCACAAGTAGTTCAAATTCATCAAACTCTAAGACTCGATCTATGATCGTGCCTCTACAGTTGTCCTACTGGTTTCTTATCTAAGGCATTTGATTGAACTAATAAGCACAGTCTAGGTAATCTTCTGAGTGTTCTCTTTAAAGAAGGTTGTCGGGACAAGGTGGGTGATAGATCATGAGGCGTTCTACCCAACTTATAAGGGTTCAACTAATAGCATGTCTGAGCAGCATAAAAACGCGTATACCAAGTACGAGTCATCTTCCTAACCTGCCTATCATCACGGGAAGAAAGGATAATGTTTAGGGTAGAACGGAAATAAAGCAATATGTAATTAAAGACAATCAACAGGTTTAAAGGGAATCAAAAACGGAGGTCAAGTATGTGGATGAGGTACCTAGATTCTAATTCTATATGCAGGTCCATTCCGTGCAGTAACGTAATCGAAATGGCTAACTCCAGGTGAAGAATAGTTAGTTATGAACCTATTGATAGCACAGTTTCTTGAGGAAAAGTAGTATACCAGTTTCGAGGTCGTCATATGTTCTGATCATTTACCATTATCAACAACTTAAAGAGAATAACAATGGATCTATATTTTAGGAAAGGATGAGTAAGATGGAAGATGCATGACTAGGCTTATGATTAACTAGTACAGCGTGGCTCTAGTGGTAAATAAGGCAAGTAGCAAGAACGTAGCAACTAAAATCATACCTGCTATGATTTTCTCAGGGATTCTGCACCCTCTACCGCGCGTGAAAGGCCTGCCCATGCTTCTGACTAGGGTCCTGTGCTCTCGCCCTGTGGAACTGCAATTGCTGTAGAGGTAATGGTGGACGTGGTGCTCCTACTGTTGGTGTCATGAGCCTCGACACATGCTGAACTGGTCGAGGTGTGGGAAGTGTTGGGACTGTTGGCATGGGGGTCTGCTGATCATGTACTTGAGTTCGTGGCTCGGGACAATCCTTAATCATATGTTGTCTCGATCCGCATCTCAAGCATAAACCATGACAGATTCGACAATCTCTACGGATGTGTCCCTTCTTTTCGCAGTAGTTGCAGGTAGGCTTCCCTCGAGCCCGGTATAGTCCTTCTCCTTGCTCCTGCTGTGAGGTATTTGGTGTCCACGTACAATTTTTGGCTTCGTGATAATTGGAACCGCAAATCATACACTGTCCCAATCTACGATGACAATCCTTCAAAAGGTGACCCTTCCTATGGCAGAAGTGAAATGTAGGAAGCTCCCTATCTGGATATGGTGATGCTCTAGGGTGTCGTTGTGCTTCGGGATGTCTATTCGGCCCGTTCTGATTCTCTGTAACTGGCACTGAGGCTGGCGAGGCAGATAGAGTCCTTTTTAGGGCTATAGATATAATACTCCTTGCAAACTCATTCTGCTGTTGCTGCACTTGTAATAACCTTAGCAAGAACCTTGACGCTGAAGCCTCATTAGAGTAAGGAACTGGCATGGATGATGGGGACCGGGGAGGAAGTGGCGTATATTCTTGCTGGGAAGCTGGGATTCTCTGATCTGGTTGTGTCACACAATTCGACTGAAAGGGTGTAGTAGAGGGCACATTCTCTTCTAGGGGTACTGTAGTGGTCTGTCCAGTCTGGTTGGCTGGGGGTGCTGCAACCTCTGGGTGCACCATCGTCGGTGGTGGAGGCATCTGAGGTCCCGACTATGGGGGAAACTGCTGAGGGAATGGTGGTGATGGAGGTAGTGGTACACTCCCTTCCGGTGGCATGGTAGGGGTCTGTCCAGCCTGGCTGCCTTGGGGTGCTACGATCTCTGGGTACTCCGTCATCGGTATCGTAGTAGGCTGCGACTGTCCTGGCTGGTATGGCGTCGCTGGAGTCATTGGAGGGTTCTGCTCCTCATGGGTAGTCGTATCTCCAGCCTTGGGGGTCAAGGTAATGGTGCATCCACTTCGTAGATTCATGCTGTTGGCACGAGGAAGATAAGTTGATATTAGGAAAGATTAGATATGAAGTAAATCGAATAATCAAGGAAGTTTCAAAAAGATTGGAAGTCAATGGATAGTAGTCATTCAGGATGAGATATTCCTATTCCTATATGCAGGCTTGTTGGGCACAGTCATGTAACCCAACAATATTAAATCGGACCTGCATGGGCCACCATAAAAATATGTAACGCCCAGTCCCAAAATACATAGGACCAAGTACGTGAACATGCCAGCTGCACATATACAAAGAACACTCCAATATATGGAATTCCTCATATATGCACATAAGCTGTAAATAAATAATCACAGGCCAGAATAACATATCTAATCTCATCACAGCTCAACATAGAAGATAATGAAGTCCAAATAAATAAATAAGAGTATCAAAAGATAGCCGGGTGAACATACTCACTCCAAACAGCTATGAAAAATAGTCTCACAAGATCGAAGTCCGACCTCCACAAAATAGAAAGAAAAGAGATGTAAAATAATGTCTACAACTGTCTCAACTATGGAATAGACTAGAAATCAGTAGTGACTGTCTCGTCATCAATGTAAGATAGCTTCAATGCCGCTCCGTACTCCTCTGGAAAATCGTCTAAACCTGGAGAGATAACCAGGTCCTCAGGGGACATAGCAAGATACAAGAAAATACCATGCCATATAAACTGTGATAATATAATAAGAGAAAAAGGTATGCATGCAACCGGGTTCTTGACCATTCTACTGTGAATATGCAGTTGAGATACAATCCTTCGACGCATGAGCCCTGGCTGAAAATAGGATCGACATAGTTCCCATAGAGGGTACCAGGGGCCTACGTCCATAACGCTCGGGAAGCGTCAGAGGGCACCATGTGCAAGGGGCTACGTCCATAACACTCTGGGAAACGTCAGAGGGCGCCTGGAGCCTGCGTCTCCGGAGGAGCGCACAGGTAAATCATGGAAGTGTAAGAAGCCCATACGTCAGGTATTGTTCTCCCCGCCCAATGCCTAGTATCATCATCTCCATGACTGATATGAATCTCTAGTAACCGCCAAGTCTTCTAACATTCAATACTATTGGCAGTTACTCCTATCCGTCGCACGCTCCATACACATCGGTGGCCAGCCAACTGCACGAAAACGTGTCCTATATGTGACTCACATTACGTGATACAATAAGTGTCAAGGCCGTATGAGATATACCAATACCTCAACATCAATTGGTGGTCAATAAACTAAGTCAATGCAAGAGAATAAATAAAGCAAGAAAACGATCGATAGAGTCGCTTGCACCCAAGTGTGACTTGGACGCACAGTTTAAATATCACGAAACAATGCTGAAAATAATAACTGAAAATAAGAATATAATAATCACAGAGTAGGGTGGCAAGGTATCTTGCCTGGTGGTGAAAAGTGGCAAGTCCAAAAGTAGCAATGTCAGCACCAAAACTCACAAATCACAGATGACTCCAAACGCTGAAACAAACATCAAAAATGATCTCGGTGAAGAAGATATGCCTAGGAAACGCCTGTCCAAAAGTCAAATTCTGGAACAGGGGCAAAATCGTAATTTTGGGTCAAAACGATGTCCGCCGTTGGACCCGCTTGCACCGAAATACGTGCCAAAGACTACGGTCTTTAAAGTCGTCAAACTACATGTCTATGGTTTCAGTTTGAGGAGAGGAACTCAACGGTATGTCCAGTTTTGGATTCCGAGGAGCCGTGTACAAAATCGTCCATTTGAGTGGGTCGCGGGCCCGCCAAAAATGGGTTCCGATTCGACCTTCTCAGAATCGAACCAAACTTGGCATGGAGGACCAGAATTTCGATCCGGACCTGTTGGCGCAAGTTTCGTCTCAATTTGACGACTGTACACGAAGTTATGGGCAAGTTTGCAAAACGTCGATACGGGGGTATCTCGACGGATACGCGTTGATTTCGTCGCACACACGCGACGAAACTGAGTTCCGTCAGTTCCCACACGTCCGCAACGTCCATACGCGCCTTTTGATGTGTATAACGCGCGACCACGTCGCCCGGTTTGTCGGGGCGTACGTCGTATCGTGAAATTTTTCTAAAATTTACACTTTAGAAAACAGTTTTTTGTCCAACTTTAACGCTGATTTAATATTCGCACAGAAAATAAAATTCAGATCTACAAAGTGCGTTTTAATCGTGGTTATGTTGTCTTTACCTGTGTTCAATTAGTTTTATAAAATAGTCGAAGGATCGCCAAGATTTTGGCTTCCAAATAGGCATTTGGGACTGCCCTGAAACTGTTCGGTTTTGACAGTTTTTCGGGAAGTTTGGGTTCGAATACCGAGCGATATATGGGGTTTCGCTCGATTCTACCAGAAAAGGTTTTGAGAGGGTTATGTCTACTATGCACAGCATTCGATAGATCGAACTTTCGTAGAACAGATTTAAAGAAAACAGAATTGAAAGATGGGTACCTGAGTTCGGAATCAAACAGAGTATTCTCTGTTTACTGTCGCCTTTGAGCGGTCCCGACGTCGTCGACGGCGAGTAGGCGGCCGACTGCGAGCGCGGGGGTGTGGAGGAAGGTTGGCGGCTTGGGGTCGATAAGTATTTGATAACGAGAGGGGTTAGGGTTCGGCTTGAGCGAGCGGTTTATATATACTGCCGCTCTCTACGATTCCTATTAGTAATACATATACAAAAACCCATGGGCTCGGGTTTTCCCACTGCAGCTACTGCTGCATGTGGGTTTACTTTAGGTATTAGGTTGGTGGGATCGGCTGCTAAGGTGTATGGCAGCTTTGCTTGAATAAGTATTTGAATAGGATTTGTGGGGGTCTCGGGTTTCTAAGGTTGCAGCAGTAAGCTGCTATTGATATATAACATTAAGGGGTCGGCCCACCTCTATGCTTTACTTTTTTTTTTTTAACAAACAATATTTTATATATATATATATATATATATATATATATATATATATATATAAATATATATATATATATATATATATATATATATATATATATATATATATATATATATATAACATATATATATTGACATATATACATGAATAAAATTCTAAAAAAATCCTATAATTTCTTAATGCGTAACAAAAGGTTTTTAGTAATTGAAAACTATATTTATTAAAAATAGAAAAATATATCTAGCACACTCATACATATACTATATATCTAAAATTACGAATATACCAATTACCACATTAATTCCAAATAATATCGAAAAATTATTTTTAAAACACTAAAATATTTAGAAAATATTGGGGGTTTACACCAGCTGCAAATAATGATATCTTATAATCCATTATATGGAAACCTCATATATATACATAAGTTATAAAATGCAGTAGCTACGACAACTAATCTCATCCACAGAAATATAAGAGAAATAATGATATCTTATAATCCATAAAGAATTGTCTTTATACAAGATGATGGGCGGAGACAGATCCACTACCAACCATTTAACTGAAAAAATGTACAAAGAACGGATAGGTAAAAATGTCTAAGAATGATCCAAGAGCAATCCTCCTCGACATAAAGGGAAGACCGAGATCTTGGCTAGAGCACCTGCGAAACATCATGAAAAGCATACACCTGGAGAGATCACCAGGTCCTCAGAGGGACGTAACAAGATACATAATATCATGCCATATAAACTGAATAAATACTGCTCAATAATAAGTCAGTCGGATCATAACAAGGTCCATTACCCATCTTTGAATTAGGGTACCATCCCCCAACCAAATACGGACAGGAGATGGCACACTAACCCACGATGAAGTATCATTCTAAGTCATGAATACAATATGGTATCCGGACCACAACAAGGTTTAGTACCTTCTCATCAGAGTAGTAAGCCGCACCTACAACCAAATAAGGACAAGATGTGGCAAACTAGTCTACGACAATATACTGTTCCAAGCCACGGTCAGATACAAGTACCAAAACTAAGAGCACTCGTACCTAACGGATAAGGGTGCCTAACCGTTCCATGTGAATGCAGTTTAAGAACAAACCTCCTACGCATGGGCACTCTGGCTACAGGAAATCAGCATCGTCCCTCTTCAGGAATCAGGTGCCTAGTCCATAACGCTCCTATAAACGTCAGAGGACATCAGTATAATGGGTTCATCTATAACGTTCCGCTAACGTTAGAGGGCATCATTGTCCCGTATCTCTGGCGGAGCTCACAGGTCTAATAAGGAAAGTGTAAAGGTGGCCCATACGTTAAAGAATTGTTCTCCCCGCCCCATGTCTTCTATGTTGTATCTACAACACATAATCCTTATTAACCGCTAAATCAAACTAAACATGCAACACTATTAGCGGTTAATCCTATCGAACAACTTATACGTACTGGTGGCCAACCAGTCACGCATGTCCGAGTTCTATATGTGACTCGTAATAACGTGGTATAAATGTGTCAAGGCCTATGAATGCAACACACAAAGGGTGGTCCCCTTAAATCTAAGTTCAATGTATAAGAAAATAGTACACAGCAGGAAATAGAATTGAACAGTAAGATTCTATCAAATTATGCCATGTATCACAGTTTATTTTACAGAAAGTAAATAATAAGTAAATGCATGAAATATGAGCTACAATAAAAAAACAACAAATGGCAAGATATCTAGCTTGAGGTGGTGTACAGAAAGGGCGATGTCCAATAGCTCGAATCGACCGAATAGTGAAGCATAGAAGGTCAAATCTCATAAAATTCCTCGGATGCTGAAATAAACACCATGAACATTTCTAGAATAAGGAAAATAGTAAGGATAGACTATCCATAAGTTCAATTTTGGACACAGGAGCAAAATCATAATTTTGGGTCAAAACGATGTCCGTCGTTGGATCCATTTTGCACCAAAAAGTGTGTCAGCACCTACGTCTCTAAAGCCATCAAACTAAATGTCTACGGGTCTGGTTTGAGGGGACAAACCCAACAATATGTCCAAAAATGGATTTTGGCGGGCCATGCACAAATTCGCCCCATAGAGCGGGTCGCGAGCCTATCTAAAAGGCATTTTCGTCGACCTTCTCAGATTCGGATCAAACATGGCGTACAGGACCAGAGAAATGATTCTGACCCATTGGCACAAGTTTTATCCTGATACAACGAACGTGCACAAAGTTATGGGCTAGTTTGCAAAGTGTCGATAGGGGAGTATCTTGACGGATACGCTCTGATTTTGTCGCACAAACGCAACGAAATCGAGTTACGTCAGTTCCCACATGTCAGCCACATCCATAAGCGCCTTTCGATGTATATAGTGTACGACCACGTTGCCCGGTTTGTCGAAACGTACGTCCTATCGATGATTTTTTCAAGTTTTGAAAACAGATTTCCTATATTTTTTGATTTTTAATCTGATTTATATTATGGTATAAACAACTATAAATCAAACTAATAATTGGGTTTCCATCTAGGTTATGTTGCATTCGACTCTGTTTAAACAGATTTTCAAAAACGTTCATGGTTTGGCAATTCTTTGCCTTCCAAAATACGATCCAAGATGGGTAAGGTATTGTTTCGACATGTGGCTTTTCCTAATTTCTCTGGGAATATCATGATCAATACAGATCAAAACTGGACAATCCAATTAAAGGAAAAGATAGAGGGTTATGTAGGCAATCTATAGGATTAATCGAATCAAAATACAGAGAAGCGAGGGTGGAGAATATATACCCGAAATATCGGGTGGCAGCCCAGTTGTAGCTGCTGTTGATGTCGCGGTTGCTCTAGTCGGCGATCGTTGTAGCGCCCGTGGTTTGTATTACATATTTTGTTATACGTGTACGTATTTAGGCTCGTAATTTTAGCTAGTCATGGTTTATTGTGCATGTTGTGTTTTCTTGGTTCATTGTCGTATTTCATGGTTCGGCTTGGTCTGGGCAAGCTTTTAGGTTGGTATGGTTTGGGCCGGTTCATCTAGACCATCCACCTACCCCCACCACTAACCCCATTTATATCCCACCTACTTTTCTCTCTCCTCATAACTCTTCTTCTTTCTCACCATTACTGTCCACCTACCTAGAGAGAGAGGGAGAGCTTAGGCAAGTGCAACTCGCTTCATGGAGGAACTCCATTTTTATTATTCTATTTTCTTCCTCACGAGATTCTAAGACACTTTAGTACTTAGTATTTTTCATTTCCATGGCTCATTTTGTGTAGATCTAAGCTTGTTGCATTTTTAGATTTCTTGGGTTTTGATCAATTAGACCTTGTTATTTTCAAGTTTTGAGTGTTCCAGATTGTAGAGAATTTTGTTTTACCCCATTTTGGCCTATGGGAGTCCGGATTCTGACCTTAGATGAAGGATTTGTGGAGCCTGGAAGCAATGGCTTTCATGGTTCTTCTTCTCGGAAGGTTGGAGAAGAAGAACAGTGCTCAGCCGCATGGCTTCGGTTGGCCTCAGCCGCATGGCTTTGGTTCACCCGAACCGCATGAGCCTGTTCACTCTTGCCGTATAGGCCACGGTTCCAGTGCCCCAGCCGCATAAGACCCTTTCCCTCTTGGCCACATGGCTCATTGCCGTATGGGCCTCTAGCCGCATGGCTTTGGTTCCCCGAGCCGCATGAAACTGCTGTTTCTCTTAGCCGCATGCAGCCCCTGCTTCCTTAGCCCCATGCAGCCCCTGCTTTCTTAGCCGCATGAAGCCCCTGCTTTCTTAGCTACATGAAGCCCCTACTTCTCTTAGCCGTATGAGCCCCTTTTCACCGTGGCCGTAGGAACTTGATTCCCCTTAGTCGTATAGCTACCTCTTGAAAGCTAGCCGCGTGGCCCTTGCCGCATGGCTGGGTTGATCCCGAGCCGCATAGGCACTCCTGGCCGCATGAAGCCCCTGCTTCCTTAGCCGCATGAGCCCCTCTCCCCCCTTGGCCGCATAAGCCTGTTCCTCCTTGGCCGCATAGGTCATGACCTTGTTTCCCGAGCCGCATGGCTCCTCTCCCAGCACTCGCACCCTTTTTTCTATTTAGTTATTACATTATGCTTATACCAATATTAATTCTGATTAAGTAACGTGGCATGTTGGTGGCCCATCGTGGCGCACTCTTGATTAGTAAACCTAACATGATATACCTCGTTATGCTGTTGCGACGGCTAGCACGATATGACAAAATGAATGGCCTGGATATCGTGGGCGATTGTGTTTGTACAAATGAACCAGTATTATCTTGCATCATGTCTATGATGGGAATCCCTGAGTACCACGGTCAGGGGTACCTACTGAAACTGGCTAAGGCTAATAACTAGAATAATCCAGTAGTCATGAGAGATTTCCCCAGTTACCAGCGATCTTGTTATCCCGGCCACCATTGTTGGACTTGTAGCCTGCCGACAAATAGGGCACACGTCTAGATTCACTGATACATGGAAGAGAAAGAGACATTGCTTAATAATTCCAAGTCGCCTGGATAACCTGGATTAGCTGCAGGGCTGGTGGCTGGAGGAAAATCTCACTGCATATTGCTAGTAACTAGGCTTGTGATAACCCTAGTTAGTTAATGTAGAAAGCCGTAGTCATTGATTGGCCATGAACATTTGGATGGAGTCCGATTCAGTCTTGAATGGTACAGATTCAGTGCACGAACATTTCAAGTATGATCGCATGATTGTCACCTTCAATAATAATGATCAGGGGCTAAGTTCTACTCCGGTGAAGGGTTACAACCCCGGTCCTTGTTTGGTTTAAGGGTTGTAACCTGGCTCCCAGAGCAGTTCTGTGTCCTCTCTTCATTTATTGTCTTATTCCACCCTACGTCATGCTCGTCATGTTTTACTTTACCAACAAGAATTTCAGACGGAGTTCTATTCTGGTGAAGGGTTACAACCCCGGTCCTTGTTTAGTTTAAGGGTTGTGACCTGGCTACCTGAATGGTTCACTTATACTCAAATACGATTGTTGATGTTTCTTTTATTATCAAGCTCTTTCATAATTATCTTTTAATATTTTATTTCTGATATGCTGGTTTAGTTTTTAAGTGAAGCCTTTTTTGTGGCATTTGCTCTTTCAGGGATCTAACCCAGCTGGTTTTGTATGGCCAGATACCGGAGCAGCTCCAGAGGATCTTTCTACCTTCCAGCCAGATGGTGACCACCAGGCGTAACCCTGGCAACGAGTGGGTTTTATTTTTGGCTCTCCCACTCTATTGTAAAAATATTCTTTGAGGCGTTTAGCCGACGAGCACGTGTTAGCTCGGTTGCACTTTACTTACTGTCTGCCTACTGGCTGTAGCATGATTAACAAATTTTAGGGTTGATCATGTATGACTGAAACTCTTGCTAGTCTTCACATTTTGTATGACTAGCTTCATGATCATCCAAATATGTAATGTATGGGACGTCTCACTATTGTATATTTGGTGCTCTGATATCTTGTAACTGTTATTACTTGCTTGAGATTGAGACAATAGGCTTGTTCATGACCAATACAGACTGATGGTTTGTAGTTAAACCCTCATGTATCTAGACAGCCGTGACCTTATAGTGAGGTGGGCTGCACTTCGATATAAGTAGTTGGCTATGTCCGTCCTCGCTCTCCAGTATTCTGGTTATGGGGCGTTACAATCGTCGCACCGTTGCGGCAACCCTGGTCGGCCAGCGATGGCTCGTGGTGGCCGTGCTCACGCCGGGGAGGTCGGGATGGTGTTGGAGAAGTCGATAGAGTTAGGGTTTCCATGAATCCCCCTCCCTCTCGTTCGTTATATGAGCATCTATGTTCGGTTCCTTAGCTACTGGGCCCTTTTTTGTATTTCTTTTAGGGGGGATCGGGATGAGATGGGTACTGTTCAGTGAACAGTACCTGGTCCATTATTTGTTTTGTTTTGTTTTGTTTTTTCCATTAAACCAATACTTATAGTTATATATATATATATATATATATATATATATATATATATAAAAATATATATATATATATATATATATATATATATCATAATAAAATCCAAATTTCCTAAAATTTATTTCTAAAAATAATATTTTTATTTTAAACTATTTTAATAACAAACTCTCGTACGAATATTACCTATATTGTAGGGATTGCTATATTTATTTATAAAAACCCACCATAAATATAAGCTACCACTAATTTAGAAATACAGTAAAACTAAAATAATATTAATAAAAATACAGTAAATTATCCTAAAAATGTTTCGGGGGTTTCACATGATTATATATATGGAAATACATATACTTTTATAAATGCCAAGATTTCCAAATAAAAATTGTAAGAAAATTTCCAATACTAAAATATATTTGGCAGAAATATTTTGTAGAAAATACTTATAAAAATTTTAGTAATCTAAAATTTCAAGACTGTTTGATAATAAAAAATAATTATTAATATTTAACATTCAAATGATATTAAAAATTTGGAGGTTTACATCCTGCCCAACTTATAAAAATTTTGTCCTCGAAATTAAAATAAAACTTAATATATAATATAACAATAAATTTTAATATAAATATAGTGAGGCTGAAACAAAGATAGAGCAGGTGGTCAAATCATAACTCGGTTTTTGAAAAGATGGAGGAGTTACTTATACAAGAATTAGAATTGGCAACATATTCTACACGATAAGGTATTCTTAGTCTTGCACGGATCATAGGTATCCAGTAGTTTGGGTAAATGGGGTGGTATTGCATGGTTAAGTTTGAATGAGACTATAATGGCATCCATGGTTTGTTCTAAGGAATAATAAGTCGTACATGTGGTGTAATTGAAATATAGCACAAGATGGTGTGTTTGTGTGGGACATGTATGTCACGTGTGTAGGGTGGCTAGTCTATTTCATGAGGGTGCAGTTCATTGGAAGGAAATGGTTAGTATTGTGCTCCACATGTCAAAGTTACGGTAGAGGTATCAAGATGATACGGATAGAACTAAATGTTATAAACCAATGATTTATTAGTTCCGTTGGAACCATTCTTTGATTTGGATTTTAATCTATATTAGCTGGACAAGCTACCTAAAATCAAAACTGAACCATTCCTACTAGGTGAGGGTAGTTTGGAAGAATTTTCATTCGAGTGGTTGAGCTAATTGTCAGTCGGATGGGTTATTAGGTTCCTTAAGCCCGAAATGCGTCTTCTGTGACTTTTGTGTTTAAGTAGCACAAGGGAACTACATAAAGTGGCACACTAGTGGCATGTGCGTAGTAGGCATTGAGTAGATCACAACCATATATTGGATCGAAATATTTGAGTCAAGGTTGGATCTCTAATTGCAGTTGGACAGTACATCGGTATTACGGTAAGGGTTACAACTAGCCTTTTTTGACCTGAAAGTCGTATCATAAAAATAGAACACAAGGGGACGTGTATTAGTGGGACATGATATGTCTACTTGAAGGTGGACTCGTCTTGGTCTCGTATATAAAATTTGTTGGAGGGTAACAGCTGGTCTCGTGCTCCGAATATCAATGTCACGGTCGAGAACACCAAATGATCTAGATAAGAAGTGGGAGTGCATAAGGCACTAATTATTACTCTACCAAAAACCACTTATTCCAATCAATCGGTAGTCCTAATAAATCCTAAAATTTAGAAGGCTTACAATCTATACTCTATAGAACTAAGGAATGGTTTTAGGATTAATGAGGTTAGAAAAAAATTGTCCAATTCGTGATATTGTACCACGACTCTTGATTATAAAAGAATACTAGACGACATAATAGATAATGAGATATGAGAGATATGCATCAAGTTTGGAGTTAGTTCTCCAATCTTGAATACATGGAAACATTGTGTATATATAGCCTTCATGGCCATAGAAGTCTATGAGCATTGTTTTTCGAAATAGGTGACGAAAAACAATAAGATTTCGAGGGAGATGGAATTGATTTACAAATATGGGTTTCAAGAGCAATTGAGTAGTTCAAAGAGGAAGTTTGTCAAGACCGTTGTGGATGAAACCCTAAAGGACTAGTTTAACTATATCTCAATTCACGTAGAGTAATCATACGAAGAGGGAACCAAATGCACCTATCATTCACCGGTTCTGATTAGACAATATGTTAGTGGATGCGCCCAAGTAACATATGTCTTGAAACAAGCTCGATAAAAGGTAAGCTTGCAAAACTAGGCTATAGTAGCAGTATTGGTCAAGATAGTAAAATATGAGTACACGAGATAATTGATAAAAGAAAATACAAATAATCCAAGCTCCTTGAGAATCTAAGTCTTGTCTGGTGTTTATGCCTATGCAGTTGTCATATTGTCTTCTTCGCTAAGGCTTTGGTCGATAAAATGAGGTATGATCCCTTAAGGATTTATAGTCTAGGTAATCCTCTTAGCATAATCTATAATGGATCATAAGGTCAAAATGAATACTAGGTCGTGAGGCACTCTACCCAACTTATAAGAATTTAACTAATAGTGTAATTGGATCAATGAGGCCTACAAGTCATTCTTCTACCTACATCAAGCACAAAAGAAAGACAAGATTTACGATAGAGGAGGTCAAACAAGATGCAATCAATGAGTCAAGCGAGAGTTTGAAATTAGAACCGCGAAAGGAGGCCAAGTACGTGGATGAGATCCTAGACTCTATTCCTATACGCAGGCTTGCTTGGTACGGTAAATGTCACTCCCGTTTTCCGTTATACGTATTTTTATATGCGTATACGAGATTTCTGACATTTATCATGTGTAACGTAGTTAGACTTGTTTTGCTTAGCCTAGTCTTGGTTTAATCTTGACTTGGTTTATTTGATTGGTTTGGTTCAATTTGACTTGGTTTGGCTTGGCCTGAGATGGAGAGGGTTGATATATAACCCAACTCCTTCTCTCTCTCTCCTCATTCACTTCTTCATTTACTTCTTCATCTTCTTCATTTACTCCTCCCACCTACCAAGTCCTAGACAAGTGCAACTTGCTTCATGATGGATCTCAAGTTTTATTGTTCTATTCTCTTCCTTGCTTGATTTTAAGCCTCTTTAGAACTTGACATTTTTGGGTTTGATGGATAGATTTTTGTAGATCTAAGTTTATAGCATTTTCAGTTTTCTTGGGTTTTGATCTACCAAACTTCATTATTTTCAAGTTTTAATTATTCTATGTTGTAGAGAATTCAATTTTATCTAAAATGGACCAAATCCACGCTGCACTATTCATTCCTGTTTTATGCACTATTCAATTTTATCCAAAATGGACCAAATCCACGCTGCACTAGGAATGAATAGTATCGAAGGGTTTTGATCTACCAAACTTCATTATTTTCTTTTGATACGACTTGTATAGTGCAACGTGGATGTATAGTACCGCAGGAATGAATAGTGCCACAGGAATGAATAGTGCCGCATGGATGCATAGAACCGCAGGAATGAATAGTGCTGCAAGAATGCATAGTACCGCATGGATGCATAGTGCCGCAGGAATGAATAGTGCCACAGGAATGATTATTGTCGCATGGCTTGCATAGTGCCACATAGATGAATAGTGCTATAGAAGGCTGCATAGTGCCGCAGAATGCCGCATAGTACCTAATTTGGCTGTTTTTGGCTGTTTTATGTCCTATTTGGCTGAATTATGGCCAGAATTTATCCCAACTTCCAACATAAAAGTTGTAGATCTTTTCCTTGGCTTCAAGAATATGTTACTAGCTATTTTATGCAAGTTTTTCTCACTCATGATAATATAAGGATAGAACACGATAGTGGCCTCTTAAGGCACACTCTTACCAATTAACAAGTAACATGATATGATAGTGGCCCGTCGTGGTGCACTCTTGAAAAGCAACATTGGTATGATAATAGTGGCCCATCGTGGCGCACTCTTGATAAGTAAGTCTAACATGTAATCTTGAATGCTGTTGCGATGGCTATCTCGACATGCTAAGTAAATTCTTATCATGACACCGTGGGTGATTGTATTGAATGTGCTTATATAAGCTACCAGTCTTATCTCGTATCATGTCTAAGACTTGTATCCCTGATAACCATGCTTAGGAATTCATACTGAATCGGACTAGGTTAATGACTAGATTGATCAAGTAGTTCATATAGAGAGGTATTCCGGCTACAAGCAATCCCGTTATCCGGGCGCCTTCTCTGATGGACTTGTAGCCTGTCGACGAGTAAGGTACATTTCTAGGTCACTGTCATATGGGGCACTTCATGAAATGATTACTATGCATACTGTCATGTGTTGCACTCAAGTCACCTAACAAGTCATGATAACTCTTAGCATGAACCTTGCGTCTGGATAACCTGGATAGTCTACAGGGCTTATGGTCGTAGAGATATCTCGTTTCATCTCACTAGTAACTAGGCTTGTGATAACCCTAGTTAGTTTAAGTATCAAGCCGTACTCATTGCTTGGCCGAGATTGATGAATGGGGTCTAGTCTTGTCTAAGCAGTGCCATTCTATAATTACTATAGCACATTACTGTTATGCATTACTCTTGTCGATAATTGGCTAGAGACTAAGCTCTGTTCAGGTGAAGGGTTACAACTACGGTCCTTATTTGGTTTAAGGGTTGTAACTTGGCTACCATAATAGTCCCTTAGTTATCTTATCATTTATCACCCTATTTTCTCTAACTCATGTCTTTTATTATTATTTATGTTCTCATGTGCTAATGTGCTGGTTTTAGTTCTTAAGTGAATCCTCCTTTGTGGTATTTGCTCTTTCTGGGGTCTGATCCAGCTGGTTTTGTATGGCCAGATTTCAGAGCAGCTCCCGAGGATCTTCCAGCCTTCCTGCCAGATGGTGACCACTAGAAGAAATCCAGGCAACGAGTGGATTTTATTTTTCTCTCCGACTCTATTATAAAATTATTCTTTTGAGGTGTTAAGCCGCCGAGCAAGTGTTAGCTCGTGTTGAATTTACATTCCTATCTGCCTAATGGCTGTAACATGATTGACATATCCTAGGGTTGATCATGTATGACTTAAACTCTTGCTAGTTTTCGCATTTTGTATGACTAGCTTCTTGATCATCTGAATATGTAATGTTTGGGATGCCTTACTTTGTATGTCTGATGATCTACCATCTTGTTACATTTACTTTCTTGCTTGAGATTGAGAAACTAGGCTTGTTCTTGACCCTAAGACACTACTGGCTTGTAGTAAACCCTCATGCTTCTAGAAAGCTGTGACCGTATTGCGAGGTGGGATTCACTTCAATGTACGTAGCTGGCTGTGTCAGTCCCCCACTCTCCAGTATTCTGGTTCTTGGGTGTGACACGATTTAAGTGGTGGCCCATGCAGGTCTTGTAAATCAAGATGTATGAGAGTTTCACTGAATAGATGTCTCAATCAGCACTCGCCTTTGATCTCTACTCGTGGTTTCTAATCTTTCCGAAGTCTTGACCTGATCACTTGCTTATATCCTCGATCTATCTTGGTCCTTCCTTATTGTTCCCTCTGTCATTTGTTCAGTGGCATTGCTTCTGATCCTGTCGATCAGCAAGGTGGAGCACCTCTAGTGGACCAGCAACAACTTGGATACCAAGCCCAATACTCTGGAGCGGCCTCCCAAATCATGCATTTCGGAGATCCATAGCCTCCAGTTCAGCCAGTCCAGCCTGTAGAGCCTGACAATGGAACCCTGGTGGGTCTCATCAGAGAATTGCTTACATCTCAAGATTGTCGGGGCGATACCCTGCACCAGACAGTACAAGATGCCATGGGCCGTGTTGGTTATCAAGGGAACAATGCGGCTAACAGTTTCAAGCGCCTTAACCCTCCCTTCTTCGACGGTAGTAAAGACGCTATTGCAGCTGATGCGTGGCTCCAGGACATCGAGATTATCTTAGATGCATCCAAGACTCCAGAAGGAGAGAAGGTAGCTGTACTGTGCCTACAGTTATTGAACCTAGCCCGAACCTGGTGGACGATATTAGCAGTTGGGTTGGCGACGTCTGTCCCATGGGAGATATTCAGTGACAAGTTTCAGATCAAGTACTTCGATGCTGTAGCTCGACACGACCTACAGACAAGGTTCACCAATCTCGGGCGGATGAGCAGGACGGTCGATGGATATGCGGCCGAGTTTTCAAGACTGAGTCGATTCGCTCCTACCTTGGTGGTAACCGAGTTTGATCGAGCGCAGCAGTTCCAACAGGGACTCTACCTAGAGATCATTCTAGCAGTGGAGCAGTTTGAGTATAAGACTTTTGATGCTATTTTACGAGCAGCTAAGAGGCATGAGTATACCTCCCAGAGAATAGTGGACAGAACTGGAGGACGGAAGCGGTCCCATGGTCAGATGACCCAGTCCTCAGCCACAGCCCCGGCAGTTAGGGCCTTGACTATTGGAGCTCCGAGGAAGGTGGCATCAGTTACGTCGGTTTAGCATTCGACTCCGACGTACCCTCAGCAGCAGAAGCGAAAGCAGTCTTCCGTAATGGGCTGCACTCATTGTGGAAAGCCAGGACATGTAGTATCAGAATATCGTAGAGCACAAGGATTGTGTTTGGCTTATAGGGCATCGGACCACATGATAGGGTCCTACCCACAGAGAGCCGGTTCCTCCTCATCGGCCCAGACTAGTCCCTCGGTGAGGGGACCAGCACCACTGCAGCAGCAGCAGTACCAGCCTCCGAGGCTATTGCCGCCTCAGGCTCAAGCATTCCAGCAGCAGAGGCCGCAGTAGTATGTTCAGGTCCAAGCTCAGATTCAAAACCGCCAAAGGGGTTTCTAGCAGAGGGGACCAGCACCCAGAGGACAAGGTCAGGCTATGGCTCTGACGGTAGAAGAAGAGTTGGCATCAGATGAGGTAGTGGCAGGTACCATTCTCGTCAACTCTTTTCCAGCATCAGTATTATTTGATTCGGGTGCATCGCATTCATTTATGTCTGCACGATTCGCAACACGGATAGAACTGGAGCCCGTATCATCATCAGTAAGGCTGTAGCATTCATTTATGGGAGTAGATAGAGTGTTTTCCTCGTGTCGAATCGTAGTTAGCGGTAGAGAGTTTCCCGCTAGGTTGATAGAATTCCCGATGGCCGATTATGATATGGTCCTAGGAATGGATTGGTTGACGTAGAAATACACAAGAATAGACTGCCATATTGGCAGGATTATTTTTGGTATTCCCAGAGAACCGGAGTTTTTATTCTCCAGGGGCGAAGTAGAACCTTTTCCCCCAGTATTGCGGATGGCAGTAGCAGTAGCAGTTCAGTTTTCCAAAGTAGTAAAAAAGTTTCCTAATGTATTTTTTGAAAAGCTTCCAGGCATGCCCCCAAAATGGGAGATAGAGTTCACCATCGACTTGATTCCATAAACGGCACCCGTATCGGAGAGAGTCTACAGGATGACACCTTCAGAGTTGAAAATCTTGTACAAGATGATTGAAGAACTCAGAACCAAGGAATTCATTCGTGCTAGTGGATCACCTTGGGGAGCCCCGATGCTTCTTATGAAAAAAGGATGGTACGTCAAGATTATGTGTTAATTATCGTACCTTGAACTCTGTAACAATCAAGAACAGGTATCCTCTACCAAGGATAGATGACTTATTTGATTAGCTTAAGGGAGCGGCTGTATTCTCGAATATTGACTTACGGTCAGGGTACCATTAGATCAGAGTTAGAGAGCAAGACATCCTAAAGACAGCATTCTGGTCGAGGTATGGATATTCGGAGTTCCTTGTTATGCCATTTGGAGCGACCAATATGCCAGCCGTATTCATGGACCTCATGAATCGTATCTTCATGCCCTATTTGGATTAGTTCGTGATAGTGTTCATAGATGACATCTTAGTCTATAGCAAGAGTGAGGCAGAGCATGAACAGCATCTTCGTGTAGTTCTTTAGATACTCAGGGAACACCGGTTATACGCGAAGTTCAGTAAGTGCGAGTTTTGGCTGGATCGTATCTCGTACTTAGGTCGTATCATCACTAGAGGTGGAGTGGAAGTCGACCCCTAGAAGATAGTGGCCATAGAGACATGGCCAGTACCTAGCACCATCGCAGAAGTTCGAAGTTTTCTAGGATTGGCCGGCTATTACCGACGGTTTGTTTCAGACTTTGCTCGGATTTTAGTGCCATTGACGCAGTTGACCCGCAAGGAGGTACAGTTATCTTGAACAGCAGAGTGTCAGAGTTCATTCGAGAAGTTAAATCGAAGATTGATGACGGCTCCCATTCTCACGCTTCCAGATGGGACTAGAGAATTTTCAGTTTATTGTGACGCTTCCGGCAGAGGATTGGGAAGCGTCTTGATGCAGCATGGTAAGGTAGTAGCTTATGCGTCACGTCAGCTTCATGACCATGAGAGGAATTACCCAACCCATGACTTGGAATTAGCAGCGGTGGTTTTCGCACTCAAGTTGTGGAGGCATTATTTGTATGGAGATCGGGTGAAGATTTTTGCCGACCACAAGAGTCTTAAGTATGTGTTTACCCAGAAGGATCTTAATATGCGCCAGAAAAGATGGCTAGAGCTACTTATGGATTATGACATCAACTTGCAGTATCATCCTGGGAAGGCTAACGTTGTTGTAGATTCATTGAGCAGAAGAGTCAGAGTTTATTTTCTAACAGCACAACCAGAATTGTTAGCAGATCTTCAGAAGATGGGAATAGAAGTAGTTCTTCCTACCAATGTGGCATTGATGGCCAGCATACAAGTTCAGTCCAGCATAGTTAAGAGGATCAAGATGGCACAATTAGCAGATTCCAAGCTTCAGCGGCTCAGAGCAGAGTGTGAAGCAGGTGAAAGAACAGAGTTATGTATTCACGAAGATGGTACTCTCCGATATGGGAGACATTTTTGTGTACCCAGTAGTGATATCAGACAGAAGATCATGGCAGAGGCTCACAGTTCCCAGTATTCAATTCATTTTGGTGGCACGAAGATGTACCGAGATATCCGTCAGTATTTCTGGTAGAATGGCATGAAGAGGGAGATAGCCCGGTTTGTCTCTCGTTGTTTAGTTTGCCAACATGCTAAGGCTGAACATCAGTGACCAGCTGGACTTCTTCAACCTTTATCGATCCCAGAATAGAAATGAGAGCACATTACCATGGATTTTGTAACTGGATTACCTAAATCCCCAGCTAGAAGAGATGCTATCTGGGTTATTATTGACAGACTCACCAAGGCAGCTCATTTTATCCCTTTCAGAATTGGTCAGTCGACGGATCAGCTACCAGAGATGTACCTTAGGCAGATTGTCAGATTGTATGGAGTGCCAGTTATTATCATATCAGACAGAGATTTAAGATTCACATCGTACTTTTGGCAGAGTCTTTAAGAGAGCTTGGGGACTTGTCTCATTTTCAGTTCAGCTTATCATTCACAGACGGATGGTCAGTCAGAACGTATGATCCAGAATCATGAAGATATGTTACGGTCATGTACACTCAACTTTGGTTGTTCGTGGGAAGATCACCTGCATCTCGTAGAATTCTCCTATAACAACAGTTTCCAGGCTAGTATAAAGATAGCATCCTATGAAGCACTGTATGGTAGGAAGTGCAGATCACCTTTAGCTTGGGATGATGTAGGCGAAAGGCAGATGCTTCGTCCCGAAATGATTATACAGACTATTGAGGTGGTCAGACGAGTCAGAAATCGTCTTCGAGTTATGCAAGATCGTCGTCATCATTGGGCCGATTCTCAGAGGCGTCCCCTTGAGTTTTCTGTCGTGACCACGTATTCCTTAGGATCTCGCCTACCTGTGGCGTCATTCATTTCGGTGTACGGGGAAAGCTTAGTCCTAGGTACATAAGGCCGTTTGATATTCTGGAGCGAGTAGGTGATGTGTCCTATCGTCTCGCTCTTCTGCCGTCGTTAAGTGAGGTACATGATATTTTCCATGTATCCCAATTGTGATGGTACATCCCGGATTCGAGCCATGTCCTTGATCATTCGGAATTGGTTGTTGGTATGAACCTTTCGTATGAGGAAAGGCTCGTATCCATATTGGACCGAAGGGATAAGGTACTCAAGGACAAAACTATTAGTTTAGTCCATGTTGCTTAGGGTCACCACTCTTTGGGTGAGCCAACGTGGGAGCGTAAGGATGATATTCGTTCGCGATATCCACACCTGTTTGACGCATAAGGTATGATGTCTTCCTTATGCCTTATGCTTTTAATTCCTTGCTTGCATGAATGATTGCTTGATTGACTGCTAATCGTAGCTTGCTTATGGTTAATATAGCTTGCCCCGACATCTCTAGCCTCTTGATTAAATTTTAAGGATGGAATTCTTTTAAGGTGGGTAGAGTTGTCACTCTCGTTTCCCGTTATACGTAATTTCGTATGCGTATACGAGATTTCTGACATTTATCAGGTGGACCGTAGTTAGACTTGTTTTGCTTAGCCTAGTCTTAATTTAATCTTGACTTGGTTTATTTGATTGGTTTGGTTCAATTTGACTTGGTTTGGCTTGGCTTGAGATGGATAGGGTTGATATATAACCCAACTCCTTCTTTCTCTCTCTCTCATCATTCACTTCTTCATTTACTTTTTCATTTACTCCTCCCACCTACTATGTCCTAGGCAAGTGCAACTTGCTTCATGATGGATCTCAAGTTTCATTGTTCCATTCTCTTCCTTACTTGATTTTAAGCCTCTTTAGAACTCGACATTTTTGGGTTTGATGGATGGATTTTTGTAGATCTAAGTTTATAGTATTTTTAGTTTTCTTGGGTTTTAATCTACCAAACTTCATTATTTTTAAGTTTTTATTATTTTATGTTGTAGAGAATTCAATTTTACCCAAAATGGATCTTTGAAAAGTTAGATTTTGACTTGTTTTGAGGAAGTTATGGCCAAAATAAGATTTGGACATTTTCTAGTTCATCTGTCCTGAATTTGACAGGGACAATGAATAGTGCCGCAGGAATGCATAGTACCGTAGGAATGAATAGTGCCGCATGGCTTGCATAGTGACGCAGGAATGAATAGTACCGCATGGCTTGCATAGTGCCGTAGGAATGAATAGTGACGCATGGCTTGCATAGTGCAGCATGGATGTATAGTACCGTAGGAATGAATAGTGCCGCAGGAATGAATAGTACTGCATGGATGCATAGTGCCGTAGGAATGAATAGTGCCGCAGGAATGAATAGTACCCGCCTGTCTTACATAGTACCGCATGGATGTATAGTGCCGTAGAAGGCTGCATAGTGCCGCAGAAGGCTGCATAGTACCGCAGGAGGCTGCATAGTACCGCAGAAGGCTGCATAGTGCCGCAGAATGCCACATAGTGCCTATTTTAGCTGTTTTTGGCTGTTTAATATCCTGTTTGGCTGAATTGTGGCCAGAATTTCTTCCAACTCCCAATATAAAAGTTGTAGATCTTTTCCTTGGCTTCAAGAAACTGTTACTAGCTATTTTATCCAAGTTTCTATCACTCACGATAAT
The DNA here is from genome assembly GCA_029216955.1 of Iris pallida. Classification (NCBI taxonomy): domain Eukaryota; kingdom Viridiplantae; phylum Streptophyta; class Magnoliopsida; order Asparagales; family Iridaceae; genus Iris; species Iris pallida. The sequence goes on from JANAVB010042015.1 coordinate 3,116,211, forward strand.
ATAAGAATAGAACACGATAGTGGCCTGTTAAGGCGCACTCTTACCAAGTAACAAGTAACTTGACTTGATAGTGGCCCACCGTGGCACACTCTTGACAAGCAACATTGGCGTGATAATAGTTGCCCGTCGTGGCGCACTCTTAATAAGTAAGTCTAACATGTAATCTTGAATGCTGTTGCGACGGCTATCTCGACATGCTAAGTAAATTCTCATCATGACACCGTAGGTGATTGTATTGAATGTGCTTGTATAAGCTGCCAGTCTTGTCTCGCATCATGTCTAAGACTTGTATCCCTGGTTACCACGGTCAGGGATTCATACTGAATCGTACAAGGTTAATAACTAGATTGATCAAGTAGGTCATATAGAGAGGTATTTTGGCTACAAGCAATCTCGTTATCTGGGCACCTTCTCTGATAGACTTTTAGCCTGCCGACGAGTCGAGCACATTTCCAGCTCACTGTCATGTGGGGTACTTCATGAAACGATTACTATGCACACTATCATGTGTTGCACTCAAGTCACCTAACAAGTCATGATAACTCTTAGCATGAATCTGGATAACCTGGATAGTCTGCAGGGCTTGTGGCCGTAGGGATATCTCGTTTTATCTTACTAGTAACTAGGCTTGTGATAACCCCAGTTAGTTTAAGTATCAAGCCGTACTCATTGCTTGGTCGAGATTGATGAATCGGGTCTAGTCTTGTCTAAACAGTGCCAGTCTATGATTACTACAGCACATTACTGTTATGCTTTACTCTTGTCGATAATTGGTTAGAGACTAAGCTCTGTTCAGGTGAAGGGTTACAACTCCGGTCCTTGTTTGGTTTAAGGGTTGTAACTTGGCTACCGGAATAGTCCCTTAGTTATCTTATCGTTTATCACCCTATTTTCTCTAACTCATGTCTTTTATTATTATTTATGTTCTCATGTGCTAATGTGCTGGTTTTAGTTCTTAAGTGAAGCCTCCTTTGTGGCACTTGCTCTTTCTGGGGTCTGACCCAGCTGGTTTTATATGGCCAGATTTCGGAGCAGCTCCGTAGGATCTCCCAGCCTTCTTGCCAGATGGTGACCACTAAAAAAAATCCTGGCAACGAGTGGGTTTTATTTTGCTCTCCCACTCTATTATAAAATTATTCTTTTGAGGCGTTTAGCCGTCGAGCAAGTGTTAGCTCATGTTGAATTTACTTTCCTGTCTGCATAATGGTTGTAACATGATTAACATATCCTAGGGTTGATCATGTATGACTTAAACTCTTGCTAGTCTTTGTATTTTGTATGACTAGCTTCATGATCATCTGAATATGTAATGTTTGGGACGCCTTACTTTGTATGTCTGATGATCTACCATCTTGTTATATTTACTTGCTTGCTTCAGATTGAGACACTAGGATTGTTCTTGACCCTAAAAGACTAATGGCTTGTAGTACACGCTCATGCATCTAGACAGTCGTGACCGTATTGCGAGGTGGGATTCACTTCAATGTACGTAGCTGGCTGTGTCTATCCTCCGCTCTCCAGTATTCTGGTTCTGGGACGTGACAGTAAAGTAACCAAACAATTTATCGTAGACCTGCAAGGGCCACCACAAAAACATGTAACGCCCCAGTCCCAACATACGTAGGACTAAGTACGTAGACACGCCAGCTGCATACATACGAAGTATACTCCAATATATGAAAATCTCGTATGTATACATAAGCTATAAAATGCAGTAACTACGACAAATAATCTCATCTACAGAAATCTAAGAGAAATAATGATATCAGAAAATCCACAAAGAATTGTCTTTATACAAGATGTTAGGCAGAGATGGATCCACTACCAACCATTTAACTGAAAATATATACAAAGAACGGATAGATAAAAATGGCTATAAATGATGCAAGAGCAATCCTCCTCGACAGAAAGGGAAGACCGGGATCTTGGCAAGAGCACCTGCGGAACATCACGAAAAGTACACACCTGGAGAGATCACCAGGTCCTCAGAGGGACGTAACAAGATACGTAATATCATGCCATATAAACTGAATAAATACTGCTCAATAATAAGTCAATCGGATCATAACAAGGTCCAATACCCACCTTTGAATTAGAGTACCATCCCCCCAACCAAACAAGGACAGGAAATGATACACTAACCCACGATGAAGTATCTTTCCAAGTCATGAATCCAATGTGGTATTCGGACCACAACAAGGTTCAGTACCTTCTCATCGGAGTAGTAAGCCACACCTACAACCAAATTTATTATAGCTTATATTGTAGATCATATTTCATGCATATACTTATTATTTACTTTCTGCAAAATAAATTATGATACATGGCATAATTTGATAGAATCTTATTGTTCAGTTTATTTCTTGCTATGTACTATTTTCTTACACATTGAACATAGATTTAAGGGGACCTCCCTTTGTGTGTTGCATTCATAGGCCTTGACACATTTGTCCCACGTTGTTGCGAGTCGCATATAGAACTCGGATATGCGTGACTGGCTGGCCACCAGTACGTATAAGTCGTGCGATAGGATTAATCGCTAATGGTGTTGCATATTTAGTTTGACTTAGCGGTTAATAGAGATTATATGTTGTGGATAAAATATAGTAGACATGGGGCGGGAAGAATAATTCCTTGATGTATGGGCCGCCTTTACGCTTCCCTTATTAGACCCGTGAGCTCTGCCGAAGACACGGGACATTGGAACGTTATCGATGGACCCATTATACTAAGAGGGACTTAACAAGATACATAATATCATGCCATATAAACTGAATAAATACTGCTCAATAATAAGTCAATCGGATCATAACAAGGTCCAGTACCCACCTTTGAATTAGGGTACCACCCCCCAACCAAACAAGGACCGGAGATGGCACACAAACCCACGATGAAGTATCTTTCCAAGTCATGAATCCAATATGGTATCTGGACCGCAACAAGGTTCAGTACCTTCTCATCAGAGTTGTAAGCCATACCTACAACCAAACAAGGACAAGATGTGGCAAAATAGTCTGCGACAAGTTACTGTTCTACGCCACGGTCATATACAAGTATCTAAACCAAGAGCACTCGTACCTAATGGATAAGGGTGCCTAACCGTTCTATGTGAATGCAGTTTAAGAACAAACATCCTACGCATGGGCACTCTGGCTACATGAAATTGGCATCGTCCCTTGTAATCCCCCTTCCCAAAATATTAATATTTTATTTTATTGAATTATGATTTTTAGGATTTTATGAATAATTATTTAGTTAATTATTACGGTAGATGACTTTAACCATGGTTGAGTTTTGAAGTACAAGACGACTAGGAATCATGGCACGGATAGCATAGTCGTGTGCCTTGACTAGTGTATTAGCCATACCATGGAAGGCCCAGCCATAAGTATGTCCTAACTAGGAAAACCATGCCAAGTTGCGACTTAACCTCTAAAGACATTTTAATTATTTATTAATTATATTATTGACTTGTAGGAGACCCGGTTGTGTCGATTTAGCTCGGACTAGACCCGAACCGAAACTGAGCCCATGTAATCTTGTAGTGAGACCAAAGACGTCCATGTAGATGTACATATTGCATTTATTAATTTTGATTGCCCAAAGAGGCATTTCATATATAAAGTATTTATATATATATATATATATATATATATATATATATATATATATATATATATATATATATATAAAATTTATTATTATTGAATTGATATTTTATTTTTAGAAATTGGATAAACGCCATACATAGCTACCCTTGTGCAGTTGGCGATATCTATGCTATACCAGCAATTTCAAGTACATCTAGCATTGAATTATTATATTTTGTTCTCCTACATTTTGTTATTATTATTTTTATGATAATTGATGTGTATATATACGCATATAATTATGATTGGTTATTTCTATTTTTGATAATAAATATATTCTATATCTGTGTACATATTGTTATAACAACCCTATACTAGGAATATTTAATATTATGATTTTTCATAGAAAAATTGGAAGTATTATATCATATGTATATATATATAGATATATGAGAGTTGTGTGTGTATATATATATATTTTTTCATAAACACCACCTTTTATTCATATCCATTGTGAGGACAAAAAATAATTACAAGACAAAATTCATCTATCCGACCAACTAATGTGTGCAACGGATTGTAGCCTTTGAAATTTGTCTATGGATTTCCTTCACGAGCATATCCGTCGAGAGCTTGGTGCCTTCATAGCGTCATTTGTTACGGTTTTTCCATAACACCCAGATTATAGCCCCTACTCCTATCTGTCGTCTATGGAGATGTTTCCCCCGCCACCACTTATGCAATCTCAGGAACAACGAAGAGCTCCTACCCTTAAGCCCGAATTCCTGCTGCATGAGAAACCAAACATCCGTCGCCAACTCTCCTGTGTGGAAAATATGCTCCACGGATTCAACCGGGCTTAGGACACAGCAATGACATTTAGAAGCCATGCTATACCCTATACTCATAATGTGCTCGTCAGTTGGAAGCTTGTGATGTAGCACCCGCCATAACAAAATAGACATTTATATGGTATGCACGTACCCCATATGTGAATGAATGCTGGAATGAGTGGCCATTGTCTTCGAAAGATTTCCCACGCCGAGACAAGCTTGAACCTACCCGCCACCCTTCTCCAATATAGTCCCATGCCATCCTGCAGAATGAATTGATTGCCCAAGTCTCTCCCTGCCAGAAGTCGCTTCCAAACATGAGAGGAGTTTGAAGTGATCATCACTGCAGTCGGGCTTGTTTGAGAACAGTATTTGGACATGAGAAATTGTACCCAAAGGCTATCTTGTGTCCTGAGTTTCCACCATAGCTTGATAGTGAAAGCCTTCATAATATCCTCCAATCGCTTAATTCCCAAGCCACCCTCCGACTTAGTACGAGCAATTGCGTCCCAACCCAGCCACTTTCTTTTGGGAGCACCATTGCTCGAGCCCCAAAAGAAAGAGCTAAACATGGCCTCCATTCAATTCAGAACTGAGCACGGGGGATCACATGCCGCCAGTGTGTATACTGGTATTGAGGTTAGGACAGATTTGAGAAGCACGAGCTTTCCCCCAGGTGATAAAATCTTGTTATGCCAGCCATCAACTCGAGCCCGAACCTTGTTGAGAAGTTCATCATACATATTGGCATTCCTACGACCTGCTGCCATAGGACACCCAAGATAAGTGAAGGGTGGAGAGCCAATGACGAACCCCGTTCGGTCATCCAGCTCTGCAATTCGGTCAGGGTGCGTCTTCTCCGAGACATAAAGAGAAGTCTTTGCCACATTGAGTTTTTGCCCAGACGCCTCTTCATATCTTCGCAATGTACTCTGAACCAAAGAGAGCGATCGAAAATCACCTGCTGAGAACAAAAGAACATCGTCAGCATATGATAAATGAGTAATAGGCCTGCATCCTCGAGGAGATATGAACGGAGTGAATCCTTCAGTGGATGGCAACAGCTTTAAACTTCTAGCGAGAGCCTCAGCTGCCAGAATGAACAAAGCTGGAGACAGGGGATCTCCCTGGTGAACTCCTCTGAAAGACTGGAAATATCCTGCAGATTCCCCGTTAATAAGAGGCGAGAACCATACATTGTTCTGCAGTCTTAACACCATATCAACCCATTTGTTGTGAAACCCAAATCTCCGCAACACCTTTAATAGAATCTCCAATCAACCCGATCATAAGCCTTCATCATATCCAACTTTATAGCCACATTCCCTCCCCAGTGCTATTTGTTCATCTTAGCCACAATCTCCTGGGCAAGGATGATATTATCGACAATTTCACGACCTCTAACAAAGCCACTCTGTTCGGGGGAGATAAGCTTTGGGAGAAGAGGAGCCAGTCTAATAGAAAGAGTCTTCGATATAATTTTGTTTAAGACAGAACACAAACTAATAGGCCGATAATCCGAGAAGCATTTCGAGTTTTTAATTTTTGGAATCAACAACAAAGATGTGTTCGTGATTGCCCGGGGAAGAAAGAAGCCATCAAAAAACATACCACAACCTCGGTTACATCATCACCGATAATCCCCCAACATGTCAGGAAGAACTTCACTGAGAATCCATCGGGTCCCGACGCACTATTCACATCCAGAGATTTAATAGTGTCGAATAACTCCTTCTTATATGGTAGGGCTATGAGACAATCGTTCTCATCATCCTCGACTAGACACGGGATCACCGAGAGTAAGTCCTCATCTTCTTTGATCTCCCCCCGTTGATACAACTCCGAATAAAATTCGACTGTATGAGATTGAATCTGGGCTTTTTCCGTCAATAATGTGTCATTAGGAGTAGAGATCGAGTGTATACGGAGAGCCTTCTTTTTGTAGTTGACGCATTCATGAAAGTACACCGTATTCTTATCCCCTTCCAAGTCCCATCTCAGCCGAGACTTTTGCCTCCAATACTCCTCCTCGATATGAACTCGTTGTTTCAATAATGCAGAAGCCTGGGAGAGAGCAACTTTATTCTCCGTAGAGCCATCCGCTTCGTGCACTAATTCAGTTGCAAGCACTCTGTCTTCCGCTTCCTTCACTGCCTGAAAAAGGTCCCCAAAAGTAGCACGACTCCACTTCGACAAAGCCATCCTGCACGCTTCCAATCGAAGAGCAACCTTCGTGAGAGCATGGTGGTGATCCACTGAGTGCCATGCTCCTTGAATCAACGGTAGGAAATCATCATGTTTAGTCCAGAAATCTAAGAATCTGAATGGCTTACGAAAACCTTGCTGCTATGCCAATAGTTTAACCAGGATAGGCGAGTGATCAGATTCAGCCCGATTCAAATGTTCTTCAACCGAGCAAGGTGCCCATTGATGCCACGAACTATCCATGAACACTCTATCTAATCGTGAAGCACGACGATCCGACTTGTCAGATTTGACCCAAGTGAATGCACTTCCCGTATATGGCAATTCGGACACTCCTACAGACAATTGGAAATTGGCGAACTCCTACATCGATACCGATTCAGCCCGTCTACCCCCCACTTTCTCTTCCAAGCGGAGAACAGCATTAAAATCACCCCCGACTATCCATGGCAAACTCTGAGAGCATTGAAGTTGAAGGAGTCTATCCCATAATAACCTACGACCCTCTTTCTTATTGTCCCCATGAACAATTGACACCAAAGTCTCAACAGGCAAAAAAGGATCAACAAGCCGAACTGAGACTGCCTGATCAAACTCATCCACAAGTGCAATATCGCTATTAGCTTTGGCCATAACCCATATATTCCCCTTAGCATTAGAAAAAGCAGAAGAGAACCCCAGCTTAAGCCGAAACCTCAGAAGCTGATCACTATCAACTTTAGGTTCAATGATAGCTAGGAAGTATACTTTATGCAGTCGTATAAGAGTCTTCAGTCTTTTAAGAGTTAATGCATTGGCGACTCCCCTAACATTCCATATGAGGAAATTATATATTAAGGGTTTGGGAAATACCAGCTTGTGCCTTGTATGCAGCCGATCGCGTGATACGATCAGTTGGTTCCACCGTCTTCGTCCCCTTCTTCTGCCTCTGAGTAGGTCATGTTGCATGCTGGATCTCGTGTTGCATAGGCTCTTGAGGTATGTCTTGGACTCCTTGGCCATCCTCCGAGTTGTCTTCATTGTCAGGTGGCATAGCACCCCCTAAGTTCGGCAGTCCATCACCGCTCCGGTCAAGTAATTCTTCCTCCTCCACAATATCTACCCAGCAACCGTGAAGACCCCGAATCTCCCCATCTTCCATGTCCTCCGAGTGTGACAAATTGGCGTCAGAAGTGGTCTGTGGAGGAATGACCGCCTCCGTCGTGTCAACAATGGGATCCGGGCGTCCCTCGACGACCGGGATAATTTCCTGTTCCTCATCGCTGATAGGCCCATGTGGAGCCGGAGTTATTGCGCCTGGGGGATCGTGGGATGACGGCATGTAGGGTGCAACCGGGGATGCTGCATGATCATTATTAATACCCCCCCGAGGGATTAGTGTTAGAGCTACCCGCATTAACTCTTTCATCCTCTCTAGGATTGGATAGAACTTGCAATTGTGTGGGAACTGATGCGTGGTTGTGTTTGGATATATATATATATATATATATATATATATATATATATATATATATATTATATATATATATATATATATATATATATATATATATATATATATATATATATATAAAATATATATTTATATATATATATATATATATATATATATATTATTTTGTATATATATATATTTTTATAAATTATATATTATATATATATATATATATATATATATATATTATTTTGTATATATATATTTTTTTATAAATTATATATAATATATATATATATATATATATTTTGTATATATATATATATATATATATATATATATATATATATATATATATATATATATGTATATATATATATATATAGCGCGAGTGGCACGAGGGGGGGCTCTCGGCGGGGAGACCCGGGATCGAGCCCCCCCTCCCGCATCAACCCGGCTGGGTGGCAGTGGCCACGGGGTTGATGGGGATGCGCGGACACCCAAAAAATATATATATATATATATATATATATATATATATATATATATATATATATATATATATATATATATATATATATATATATGTATATATATATATATATAAAATCACAATAAAATATATTTTATAAATTATTGTATATATTTATTGCATTGTATGTATATAGATATGGTACACACACACACACACACACACATATATATATATATATATATATATATATATATATATATATATATATATATATATATATATATATATATATATATATAATTGAATATATATATGGGTATATATGTATATATTTATACCCACACCGATAGGTATATAAAACAAAATAAAATAAGCAAAACAAAAGAACCCCAACCAAACCGAGCCTGGCCCGAGAACTCCCCAAATCGCACAGCCGATGCCCTCTCTGCTCGATACACGCACGTATAAATGTATGGGTCGAGGGAGAAAAATGCAAAACCCTAGCAAACCTCCACACATCCCTGGCAACCAGGCGACCTCCCCACGGTCTCGCATAGCCGTGAGGAAGCCGTCGACGGCCACAGGCCGGCCACGAACGCTGGCCGCGCGCTCGAAATCGACAGCAATCCCGCACATGTGACCCCTGTTCTTCCCTATTTTTCTCTCACACTAGTTTATCGTTTTATGATCTACAAAAACCTATACATAGCCTTTATAACCATCTACATGTCCCTTCAATTCAATTCTAAAATACTAGACTAGGTTTCTCACAAAATCGATGGAAATATCACAGAAAAACTGTTTGAAAAACAGTTTGTAGGTGCCCCAAGTACCTCTATTTGAGAGTGATTCCTGGCCAACCTAGTAACTGTTTAGAAGTTCTAATTTAGGAGATTCCTAGCCAACCTATAGGACACGAGATCCCTTTTTGTAGTTTCGAAGTTTATCACTTATATGCCGAGAAAATCGACTTCTAAAATTGACAAAAACTGTTTTTAAAAATAATAAAATCCTTCGATACAACGTGCATCCCGTCAATCCGGGCGACGTGGTCGCGAACCGAAAGCATCGAAAGGTGTCTATCGACTTCGCTGACGTGTGGACTTTGACGGAATTCAAATTGGTTGCATGTGCACGACAAATTTGATGCGTAGTCGTCAAAATTTACCGTATCGGTCTCTTTGCAAATTTCTTAATTACTTTGTGCACGTTCGTCAAATCGAGACGAAACTTGTGCCAACCGGACGTATCGTTTTTCTGGTCATGTATGCCAAGTTTAGTCTGATTCTGAGACAGTTGACCGGATCGCCATTTTGCGGGCCCCACGATCCGACTCAACGGGATACATGGGCAAAATCATAATTTTAGAATAAGGAAAATAGTAAGAATAGACTACCCATAAGTCCAATTCTGGATACATAGGAAAAATCGTAATTTTGGGTCAAAACGATGTCTGTCGTTAGACCCGTTTTGCACCGAAAAGCATGTCAGTACCTGCGGTCTCTAAAGTCATCAAACTACATGCTTAAGGGTACGATTTGAGGAGACAAACCCAATCGTATGTCCAAAGTTGGATTTCGGCGGGCTGTCCACAAATTCGCCCGTTAGAACGGGTCACGGGGCCAAAAAAGTGTTCCGGTGGACCTTCTCAGATTCAGACCAAACTTGGCGTACAGGACCAGAAAAATAATTCGGTCTTGTTGGCGCAAGTTTCGTCTCGATACAACTAACGTGCATAAAGTTATGGGCTAGTTTACAAAGTGTCGATACGGGGCTATCTTGACGGATACACACTTATTTCGTCGCGCACACGCAACGAAATCGAGTTCCGTCAGTTCCCACACGTCGTTAACATCCATATGCGCCTTTCGATGCGTATGGTGTGCGATCACGTCACCCGGTTTGTCGGGACGCACGCCGTATTGGTGATTTTTTCAAGTTTTGAAAACAGATTTCCTATATTTTTTATTTTTAATCTAATTTATATTACGGTATAAACAACTATAAATCAAACTAATAATGGGGTTTCCATCTAGGTTATGTTGCCTTCGACTCTGTTTAAACAGATTTTCAAAAACGTTCATGGTTTGGCAATTCTTTGTCTTCCAAAATATGATCCAAGATGGGTAAGGTGTTGTCTCGACATATGGCTTTTCCTGATTTCTCAGGGAATACCAAGATCAATACAGATCAAAACTAGACAATGTAATTGAAGGGAAAGATAGAGAGTTATGTAGGCTATCTATAGGATTAATTGAATCAAAATACAGAGAAGCGAGGGTGGAGAATATATACCCGAAATATGGGGTTGCAGCCCTGTTGTAGCTGTTGTTGATGCTGCGGTTGCTCTAGTCGACGATCGTCGCGCCGTTGCGATAACCCAGGTCGGCCAGCGATGGCTTGTGGTGGTCGTGCTCACGTCGGAGAGGTCGGGATGGTGATGGAGAAGTCGATAGAGTTAGGGTTTCCATGAATCCCCCTCCCTCTCGTTTGTTATATGAGCATCTATGGTCGGTTCCTTAGCTACTGGGCCCTTTTTTTCTTTTAGGGGTGATGGGGATGAGACTGGTTACTGTTTAGTGAACAGTACCCAGTCCATTACTTATTTTTTTTCCATTAAACCAATACTTATAGTTATCAATATATTACCATATTTACATATATACTATATATAGATATAAAATGATAATAAATTCAAAATTTCCCAATAATTATTTCTAGAAATAATATATTTATTTTAAACTATTTTAATAACAAACTCTTGTACGAATATTACCTATATTGTAGCGATTGCTATATTTATTTATAAAACCCACTCATAAATATAAGGGAGTAATAAATTAGAAATACAGTAAAACAAAAATAATATTAATAAAAATACAGTAAATTTTCCTAAAAATGTTAGTGGGTTTCACATGATTTTTTTAACATATACTTTTATAAATGCCAAGATTTCTAAATAAAAATTGTAAGAAAATTTCCAATACTAAAATATATTTGGTAGAAATATTTTGTAGAAATATTTTGTAGAAAATACTTATAAAATTTTTCGTAAACTAAAATTTCAAGACTATTTAATAATAAAAAATAATTATTAATATTTAACATTCAAATGATAATAAAAATTTGGGGGTTTACAATGAGGCTATAGGTGAAGCGTTGGAGACGTCAGTTGGCGAGCTCGACCATCGTCTAACCAAACTCCAGAGCCTCCAGCAGAATGACCTCTCCTTCCTGATAGAGGAGGAACAAAGAAGGCTAGCCACCGAGGTTACTGAGGCTGAGTCAGCCTATACATCCAGCCGAGCCACCCTGGAACGTGACTTGGTTAAAGCCAACGCCAGAGAACTTGAACTTGCTTGGGCCACGGAGACCCAAGTCAGGCTGCAGGAGATCTTAGGCGAGCGTGTGGCAAAGTGGACGATAATATCCGCTTGCTCGAGGAACAACGGGCACAGTTCATAGCTGAGTCTCGACAGGTGGCAACCAAGCAGGTCACGCTTAGTCATAAAGCGGCATAACTTACTCGACATATGGCCCAGTTGACTGAAAAGAAAGCGGAGCTGGATGCCAAACATGTAGACGTCATCGCTTTCAAGGACGAAGAAATGATACACCGCGAGGCTGAACGCCGAGATTTGGTGAATGTTTAGTCTCGGGCGGAAGCTCTGAAGCATTGTATCGGTGAGCTGTGTGCCGACACTTAGCTTCTTCTTTTGCTATCTTTTATTGTATTTCATTTTTCCTTATTTTGAAATGTAGTCGCTTTTTCCTTTTTATGAGAGGAAGAAATAAAGGACTTTTGTTTATTCATTCTTGTGATGAACTTGTGTAGAATTCTGCGGACTTAGCATCTTTAACGCACCTTGGTTTTAGGTACAGATGGTATGTTGAGATGATGAAGGAAACTTTGTTGGTGTGTATGTTTACTCAGAGGTAACGTGGACATGGTAAACATAAAATTTTGAACTAGAGTTTTCTTACTCAGAGGTTATGTGAACATGGTAAGACTGAACTCTTGTAGGAACACGGAAAACAACTCAGAGGTGATAAGGACGTGGATGTTGTATGTATGGATGAGAATGTTTACTCAGAGGTGATGTGGATGTGGTAAACTTTCTTTTAGAGTCATCTTACTCAAATGTAGCATTTGACTCTGCAGGGATATAGAAAATAATTTATAGGGGATATGGACTAGGATGTTTTCTACTAGAGAATGATGAGGGAATGTCTTTGAGCAGCTGGGCTCCAGAGACGTATGATGATCAAGAGGGGTGAACCCACCTGCCAAATTAATAGAAATTTGCTGGCGATACAGAAATACATGTTGATAGTTTTCAAAAGTAGTATTTCTTTAGGAACTTGCCATTGATTTGTATCATAAATAGGTCTTTATTAGGTTTTGCCAGTTGATAGGCACCATTAGAGTACATCGTCTCTTTGATAAAGGGGCCTTTCCATTTGGGTTTGAACTTTTCGACCATTTTGTGAGTCATCACCATTGGTCTTCTAACTGATAGGACAAGGTCACCCACTTAAAACGCTCTTTATTTAACCTTCTTATTAAAGGCTTCATAAATACGAGCCCGGTAGAGCTCGATGCACGGTTGAGCCAAGAGACATTTTTTATCGAGCACCTCTAACACTTGTAGTAGGCGAAGTTGATTGTCTTTATCTGTCAACTGGTTTGTAATGGCTACTCTCAGCGAGGGGATCTAGATATCGAGAGGAAAGAATGCTTCACTCCCATGTACCAGGGAAAATAGGGTATTATCCGTTGGAGTCCGGACCGTTGTACGGTAGGCCCAAAGTCATTCGTCTAACTTCTCATCCCAATCGCATTTATTAGATGACCTGACTTTCTTGAGGAGTTTTACGATTGTCTTATTGAAGGCTTCAGCCAATCCGTTCACCGCTGGATTATAGATGGATTATAGGTAGTAGACGCCACATTCTGGATGTGATTCTTATCATAGAATCTATTGAATGCATGGCTTATGAATTGTGGACCTTTGTCATGGATGATCCTCTCAGGTACCCTAAAATAGTAGATGATGTGATGTTTAGTAAAGTTAATAACCTTTTAGCTCTTTACCTCTGATAGAGGTACTGCTTTCACCCACTTAGAGAAGTAGTCGATAATTTCTAAGATTAAGCGATGGTCTCTGGATAACGGAGGGGTAATCGGTCCGACTATGTCCATATCCTAGGATTCAAATGGCGAAGAGGCGACCATAGGGTGTAGGAACTTTGAAGGTCGATGAATGAAGTCAACGTGCAACTGGCACGCCCGACATTTCTTGGCATACTCGACGATATTTTCCACCATGGTAGGCCAGTAATATCCCATGTGTCGGAGTCGGTCCAGTAATGTAGGACCAGGTCGATGAGCTAACCAGGTACCGTCATAGGCTTCTCGGAGAGCTTTGGTCGCCACCTCATCTAATAAACAACGGACGAGAAGTCCGTCATATGAACGATGATACAACATTTTGGTAGCTGTATCATAGTAGAAATGGAGAGAGTGTCTTTTGACAGACACGACTTCCTTCAGGTCATCGGGGAGGACTTCGTAGACCGCATAATCGATAAACGAAAATCGTTAGTCCCTGACGTTCACATTAGTATCTGATTACATAGCATGGATGAGGCACATGCACAGGTTGTTATTAGTATACACCAGTTCTCGACCAATAATTGTGATGATGTTTTGAGTCCCAATGGAAGCTACCAAGGAGGAGACGAGGCCCGCCAGAGCATCGGCCTCCAAATTTTGAAGCCATGGCACATGTTTTATGAAAAACCTGGTGAAGGTAAAGATGATATCCTGGGCTGATTTGTGGTAGGAAAGCAAGTCTTCGTGACGGACCTCGTGCTTCCCTCGAGCCTGGTTGACGATGAGTTTTGAATCGCCATAGGAATCAAGGTATTCGACCCCTAGTTGTCCTGCTAACTGGAGCCCGATAATGAGGGCATTGTACTCTGCCACGTTGTTGGAGCATGGCTATGTGAGGGAATAGGCACGCTAGATTACCATATTGTCTAGAGAGACCAAGACCACCCCCACTTCTGTGACGATATGACCCTTAGGGCCCATTCTTGAAGCATCGTCGAAGAACATCCGCTATATGGAGTTCTCTTCGGCGACATTGGATTCTAGTACCTCATCCGAAATATTTTCGTAGAGTTTCAATATTTTCGGTATCGGGTGTGCGGCTAGGAAGTCGGCCAGGGCTTGACCCTTAACAGCTTTTTATGGAACAAATTCCATATCGTATGATGATAGCAGTATTGCACATGTAGGCAATCGAGAGTTTAGTGCTCCTGGCTTTGTCATAAGGACCCTAAGTGGATTGACTCGAAAGATGACATGGATCGTCTTACCCGTTACATAATGGCGAGTCTTTTGTATAACGAATAGCAGATCTAGCCATTCCCTCTCGACGGGGTTGTACCAGTATTCAGCTCCAATCATCACCATGCTTAGGTAGTAGATGGCTTGTTCATGGCCCGCATCGTTGTTCTGAGCCAGCAAGGCGCTGAGTGAATGATAAAGAAAGAAGGATGTAAAACCCCAAAATTTTTACTATTTTTTTATTTATTAAATTTAGTACCGATTTAAATTTTGTATTGTACGTCGCGTAGTCGTATTATACGTCGCGCACGAATTTTATTTTTCGAAATTGCTCGACGAGTGCGATTATGTGCGAGCGTACATATTTTAAAAACATTATTTTTCTATTTTTGTAGTTTCAAAATAATATACATAATAATTATTTTGTCATCGTTCCAAAAATTTCCAAGTTTGTTATTTTGTTTATAAAGCCTTACATTTTTCACAATTATTAATAATTGATAATATTTTTATTTGTATGCTAGAAAAGCATAATTATAAGAACATCATTTGTACCTACATACATATTTAGTAATTATTTATTAGTTTATTTTAAATAATAATGTAATTTTCGAAATTAATATTATTAGTATTTTTGGAAAGCATATTTTTTTATTTATTGTGGAGATTTAAATATTGATATGAATTTATGTATTTATTTAAATAGTTAATATTGAAATTTGATTTATTGATTTGATTTAAACTAAGGGAATTAAATTAGATTTAATTGGATTTGGATTTAGATTTGATTTCATTGATTTAATTTAATAGATTGATTTATCTAATTTGGGTTTAAACAATCCTAATTATTATCTAATTGGGAATTCCCACATCCTATAAATAGGCAGGTACTCGTCCAATTCATTATTCATCCATCAAATTCCACAAATCAATGGTCCGTGCCCCGTGTCCGTGTCCTCTTTCGACCATAATTCTTATTCCACTATTTATACAGATACATTGCTCCTCCTCCGTGCCGACAACCCCGGCACGATACATCAAATCCCAATTCCAAACCCTAGCCCTAATCCTAACCCTACCCCCTGGCCGTAGCAGCCTCCCCAATGCCGTCACCCCCGCCATCTCCCGACACCGACCAGCCTCTTCCTGCCTCGCCAACTCTCCGACGACACCCGTCACCATCACAACCAGTCCGTCACCACCGCCCGTCGTCACCGCCATTACCAAACCAGCCCGTCACCACCGCCCGTCGTCACCGCCATTACCAAACCAGCCCGTCAACCCCGCCCGTCATCACCGCCCGAACAACCGAGCACCGCTCGTCGCCACCAACAGAACACCACAAGAGAGAAAAGAAAAAGAAAAAAAACAAGTGCACAGCCATCACCTTTGCCGACGCCCGCCGTGGCCGCACGCCACCGGAGAACCGTCGCGTCCCTTTCTTCCGCTGCGCCGAGCCCAGCCCCCAAAACCCTCTCGCTCCTCCAGCGCGCCGTCGCAGCCTACGGCCGACCACCGTACATGCGTCTCCCCTCGTTTGCCATTTCGAACGAACCCTCCGCCTACGTCTCCGCCTCCTCCGCGGCTCAGTCAAGCCCTGACAGCTCGCCACCAAGCGGACCCGCCGTCTGACTCCCCCAACTTCTCCGACCAGTCGCCGAACCCCCAAAACCCCACTCTCTGCCGCGCCGGAGCGCCGACAACCCTCGCAAAAGCCCCGTCGACCGCCCCTGCCGAAGAACCCCAGCCAAAACCCTCTTCCGACCGTCGCCCTCCATCTTCCCCTCTTCCCGCCGCCTCGTGCTCAGACACCGCCGTCGCCGAACCGCCCTCCTCCGCGGCCAGCGCTAAGCTCCGCCGCTCCTTCCCTTTCTCCACACGCGCCGGCGACTTTCCCGATCGCCACTATACGCCGCATCTTCCTCGCCAAGTCCGCCGACCGCCGGCCTAGCCCTAGCCAGCGCGTCCGCTCCTCCCGACTGCTCTTTCTCTCCGGCTAAACCCACGCCGGCGACCGCCCCGTCGCTCCAACCACCATACGTGCCAATCCTCGACCGCCCCTCACCAGTCACGCCGCCGGCCATCTACTGTGCGCCGCACGAGACCCCCTTCCGACTGCCCTAGCTCCGCCGACCGCACGCCCATGGCTGCGGTGCCGGCCACCGAACGTGCCCCGGCAAAACCCTTCGCCCAAACCCCCTTCGTCCTCCGACTTCCCCGCCGACGAGCTCCCACCGCTCTTCTTCGACTCTTTCTCTTCCCACTCCAACCTTCTCTCTCTCGCTGACTCTCAAACTCTCTCCCTCTCTCTCTCACTCGGCCCTCTCTCGCCCGCTTCCCCTCCGCGCAATTCTCCTCTCTCACTCTCTGCTCCTCTTCCAATTTTCTCCTTGGTAATTTTTCTTTTCATTTTTTTTGTCCTTTTCTACGACTACAGGTGTTCACCCTTCGAGGAGAAGGGTATGTATGGTTTTTTTTATGTGTTTTTTTTTTGTTTTGTTTTTACTTTTAACTAATGTATTCTGTAATTAGTATTATTATTATCATTAATAGTATATTATTATTATTCTATTTTATTAATATTTTATTATTACCATTATTATTATTATTATCATTATTAATATTTTATTATTATTATTATTATTACTATTATTATTATTAGTATTATTATTATTATTAAAATTGTTATTTTACTACTGGTTGTTTCATAGGTTTGCTAGAATTAAATTTCTATGGTACCATGGTATTATATCATATATATATTTTTGTATTATAAGGTATTATCACTTTTAGTATTTATGTTTTATTTTTCAAAAACTATTTTATAACAAAAAGGACTAGGCGCTAGAAGCCATAGATTTATTATTATGGTAAAAATTTCGTATAGTTATTTAAAAGTATTTTTACTATATATATATATATATATATATATATATATATATATATATATATATATATATATATAGTTTTCTACCAATTATATTTTCAACGAACTTAGAGTTTGCCTTAAAATATTTTTCAAGTATATATATCTAAAAAATTATTTTAGCTAATATAAATATAATTTCGAGTATTACAAATAGTTTTCCAAAATCATAAATATTTTATTATCCATTTTTCTTTGATTCGCTCCTTTCCATGACCAATTCCGTTATTCCTATTCTCTCACCAATTTCGAGCCCACCTTATGCCTACCCTAACTAATTTGACCCTTCTGAACCCAATGGAACTGTCCGTGCCACCATCAGAGGTCACCATGCATATTGTACCGAAGTCACAGATCATGCCACCTGGATCATTGTACTACACCAGGCGTCCTACCAGGCAAGACACCTTGCCATTCGTTGTTTAATTATTTTAGCTTATATTTCATACATGTTCATTATTTTCTTTATGCAAAATAAACTGTGATACATGACATAACTGTTAGAACTTACTGTTCATTTTTTCTGCTATGTATTATTTTTCTTACACATTAAACCTAGAATTAAGGGACCTCCTCGTGTGTTGCATTCATTGGCCTTGACACGTTGTAACACGAAGTTGTGGTTATAGTTGTTTGTGTTGTGGATACAACACAATAGGCATTGGACGGGGAGGACAATTCCTTAGCGTATGGGCTTCGATGCACTTTCCCTTTTGTAACCCGTGAGCTCAGCCGGAGACGCGGGTCAGCTTACCCAAGATTACTGACGGCCACTGACGATTCTGCGGAACGTCATGCTCTTATTGATTGGGCCTCTAGTGCCCCAAGGGGGGACTATGTCGATCCTATTCAGCCAGGGCCCATGCGTAGGAAGGATTGTTCTTAACTACATATCACTTAGAACGGTAGGCTACCTTATCCGTTAGGTACGAGTGCTTTTGGTTTGGGTACTTGTATCTGACCGTGGCTTGAAACAATAACTTGTCGCGGATTAGTTCGTCACATCTTGTCCTTGTTTGGTTGTAGGTGTGACTTACTACTCCATGAGAAGGTATTGAACCTTGTTGGGGTCCGGATACCATATTGGATTCATAGCATGGGAAGATACGTTACCGTGAATTAGTTTACCATCTCCTGTCCTTGTTTGGTTGGGGGGATGGTACGCTCGTTCAGTAGGTGCGTATTGGAACATGTTATAATTTGATTTACTTATTTATTTGAGCAATATTTATTCAGTTTATATGGCATGATATTATGTGTCTTGTTACGTCCCTCTGAGGACCTGGTTATCTCTCCAGGTGTGTGCTATTGTTTTTTACAGGTGTTCTAGCTCTAGCCGTGATCTTCGCTATTTCTTCGAGGATGATTGCACTTGGATCGTCTTCGCTTCGCTCGCCACTCATTTCATTTTCCATGTATTTTATTTCCTTATTTTGTTGGTAGTGGATTTGTCTCCGCCCAACATATTGTATCAAGACAATTTATTCTCATTATATGACATCTTCTATTCATTTATTTTGTGTGGATGAGATTAGTTATGGTTTTACTGCATTTTTACAGCTTATGTATCCATACGAGGTTTCCATATATTGGAGTATACTTCGTATGAATACAGCTGGCATGTCTACGTTCCTAGTCCTACGTATTTTGGGACTGGGGCGTTACAAAGGGTTTATCAACTTTTGGCGCTACCAAGACCACTACCAAAATACAGTCAATTAGCGACGGCACATTAGCGACAGATAATTTTCGTCGGTGTTAGCGACGGATTTGTGACAAATAGCCGACGGAGTACCGACGAGAAGCCGATACATTTTTTATTCTATTTTAAGGGGAAGAAAAGGTCGCTCATCCGTCGCTAGGGCGTCGGAGATATAGCGACGGATAAGCGGCCGTCGCTATGCAGTCGATTATTTGGCAGGAATTGTTGGGAGAAGTGGCGGGGCAATTCTTCGACTAAGTAGCGATGGATATTCCGTCGGCAAGTATCAAAAAGAGCGACAGACTAACGACGGATAAAATTCGACGCGAGTCCGTCGCTAAATATATGACCCAGACTTAAATTGAAATGACGGGGGGAACTTTTCATTCCCCCCAAATTTCACTCTCTCTCATCTCTCTCTCTCCCGCAGCGGTCGGCGATCTCCCTCTCCTCTCTCTCTCTCTCTCCCGCGGCGGTCATCGGCGACCTCTCCTCTCTCTCTCCCAAAGGTAATCCCCTCTCTCTCTTTCTCTCTCTCGCGGTGGTCGTGGGTGCAGCGGGCCGGAGGCTTCGGGAGCTGCGGGGGCGGCGGGGACTGCGGGGGCGGCGGGTGCGTTGGTGGATGGGGGCAACGGGGCAGGCGGGGGGTGGAGGGCGGCGGGGGGTGGGAGGAGTACGCTGGCGCGCGCGGGGCTGCGGGGGGCGGCGGGGGGCAGCGCGCTCCGGGGCAGCGGGGGGCGGCGGGGGTGGCGCGCGAGGGGTAGCGCGGGGCTGGGGGGCGACGGGGGGTGGAAGGGGTACGCTAGGGTTTGTAAGTGTAAGTAGTAATAATTATCCAAGTTTAAGAAATAGGATGAGAAAGTCTATTACTTTATATATATATATATATATATATATATATATATATATATATATATATATATATATATATATATATATATATATAAAGAAAATGCAATATGACAAACCCTAGTCTTAGCCGCATGGAGTTCAACAAAAGAAAATACAATATGACAAACCCTAGTTTAAGAAATAGGATGAGAAAGTCTATTACTTTATATATATATATATATATATATATATATATATATATATATATATATATATTGTCACGACCCGCTACCCAAATTGTTGGGCCGGGCCGAGCCATGTCTAGCCTACGCTTGAGATAAAACGTAGTAAGCTGTTCTAAAGACAACAGGATAAGACTAAATGTGCTAACAGTTCTATAAGTGAATAAAAGTCATAAATGCTCCAAACACAAAAGTCGTCTCATATATAGAAATAAGTCCAAAGTACAAATGATCTGAAAATGTAAAGCTGGATACATGTCCAGTTACAAAACACGTAGCCTAATACATGACTACATTAAATATCCCAAGCAGCTATACAAACTAGACGAGTCTCCCCGCAGGAACATCCTCGTATGGCAAAGCCGGGTCCTCGGTAGTATCTCTATAATATGAGTCGCAGAGTAACTCCTCCTCAGTAAGGACACCTACAACGTTATTCTGTCAGGACGGGAGTAAGTACTGAATCTAATAAACTAGCATATAAAACATGGAAATGAACATAAGAGGAAATAACTGGAAACATGGCATCGCACAATCTATCATGGCAAGGATACATATGTCATAGAGACAGATGTATATGTAATATTTAAAACTGTAGCAGGTACATGATCGGTCAATAGATGTACAATGTGCTAGGGGCACATAAAGAAATGTACTTCCGTACAAGTGAAACAGCGACAGATGTACATACGCACAAATCCGCTTTGAGATAAAGCCTACGACAAGGTATACATATAAAATGTCAACCTTGCTCGGTACATACGTACGGAGAAGGGGGCTTGATCACGTACTCAACTATCAGTTTCTCCATAACCCAGATTGTAATCATATGAGAGATATAAAATTGTTCTAAACATGGTAATGACGGAAAGTAATATAACATGTGAAGGTTTAACTTGCTACCCCAAGGATCAACATTTAACATGGTTGGATTTGCAGTTCATTTATGTAACAGTATGTAAAGTTCGTAGAAAGTACTTGCCTCTAGCAAAGCAAGCTGCGATAAAAGTGCTATAAATGTCTGGTAACTCGTCACTGTAGAAATAAATACATAAACTTAGTTTTTATACTAAGCTAAAAACACTAGGACACTAATTGGTGCAACACGACTTGTGACTGGGCACCTAGCCAAAATGTCGACTTTAGCATAGGAGACCAATGTGGGATGACACAATACTCAAACTAACTTTCTAGGGTCTTTACACTAGTGTGGGGTGAGGTTCAATACAACTAAAACTCAAAACAACACAAAAGATTACAAGTCGTAATTATTCAATAAATAAATCAAACTGAACATTGTGTTCCAATAATTTTTGAGATAGACAAAAAGCTCAATTTTTCATGAAATAAAGTACCAAAATGATCCTTGTTAATTATAGAAATTTAAACTAATTTTTCTGTAATTTATAAACCCTCATAAATATTTATTAAAAATCAACAAACATATGTATCCTGAAAATAGGTTCTGTTTTTCTATTTTTATAAAATACCAAAAGTACTTATTAAATGCTGAAAAAATTATAATAAATTAGCTAAATTAATATAGTATTTAAATACAATTTTTCCAGAATTTTTACAGCACTTAAAATATATAAAAAAAATTCAAAACAGCCTAACCGGATTATCCGACGGATTACCGCGGATTACCGGCGGATTTTCCGTTCCGTCACAGCAAGTTTTGTGGTGAAAGTTCGGATTTTCCGACGGATTTCCGCAGATTTCCGACGGATTTTCCGAACCGTCATAGAAAGTTGATTTTTGAACTCAAAACTTGTTTCGGCCATAAAAACTTCGTTTTAAATCGAAATTCGGACTTTCAAAAGTCAAAATTGAATAGAATTGAATTTCCTACAACATGGAAGTATTAGTTTTCACAAATCAAAATATTTGATAGATCAAAACCTCAAAATACTCGAAAATCATATCTAGAAACTCAGATCTACGCAATATTGTCGATCAAAACCAAAAATGCTATATACTAAACATGTTAACAATTAAAGAAGCAAATTATAGGCCAATAAAACTTTAGTTTCTATGGAAAACAAAAATAAAGTATGGTCATGCCACTTTTGAGCAAGATACACTTGCCTAGGTTAAGCTCCAAGCCTAATCTTCTACTCCACCACCAAGAGGGGTACGAAACCACACTCTAGACCTCAAGGCCAAGCTCCTAACAAGCTCCAATGGAAGAGAAAGGAAGAAAAAATGAAAAGAGAGTGAAGAGAATGAAAAGAGAGAGGAGAGAGAAAGTGAAAGGGTATATATAGAAGGGGGATTTAATCTTAGCCGTCAGATCGTGATCCATGTCAAAACCTAAGTCAATCATGGCCATTCAAACAAAACCAATTATCTATTGGGTAATAGGGTGCATCTACACTATTTACGAAAATATCTAAACACTATTCATCAAAATATCTAAAATACTATTCATCAAAATATCTGAAATCGAAAATATCTAAATTGTAGAAAATCTGTCTGGACGGTATGCCGTCGGTATACTCCGGTATACTGGCGGTATGCCGGCCAAGGAAAAAAATCTATAAGTTAGAAAAATTTTCAAAGCATTACGAAAACCAAGAAAATATGAAATACGCTACAAAATACGTATTTAAATTAAATGCTATTAAAAATTATAAAAAATTATTTTTTTGAAATCTAGGGGCTTACACACACACACACACACATATATATATATATATTTTATATATATATATATATAAATATAAATATATATATATATATATATATATATATATATATATATATATATAAATATATATATATATATATATATATATATTTACTGACTCGTCAAGTTGAACCGTGTATAACGTGCTCGACGCTTAAGAGGAATCATTTGGACTTAGTGGACTATCGAACTATCGGTATCGGACTATCGGTATCGGTATCGCACTATCGGTATCGGACTATCGGTATCGGTATCGCACTATCGGTATCGAACTATCGATATCGGTATCGAACTATCGGTATCGGATTTAGTGGCCGATACTGAATCGATAAGGCCGGTACGAATCCTAGCTATACGGCCGATACATATCGGATAGGACGATACCAATTCGTTAAGGTCAATACCAATTTGATACGGCCTATACCAAACCTATAGACCGATACTAATCTGATGCGGTCGATACTAAGTTACATGATTATATATATACTAATTCTGTTTAGTTTGTCTTACGATACAGATTTTCACATCCAATCTGTGATGGATCGTTATTTCGTTGATCGTACATGGATGTACAAACGACAACACGAGAGCAGGAATATGTGTGAGTGACGACTTTCTGGCAGGCGTGGAAGTGTTTTTTAAGTGTGCTATGAGCAAAGCTCAGTATATGGACGGTAACAAAATCAAGTGTCCATGTCGTAATTGTCGTAATAGGCGTTACAAAAAAGTGGTGAGTGTAAGAGATCATTTGACCCGTAAGGGTTTCCTACGTGATTACGGCCTGTGGTCATCACAAGGTGAACTATATGCGGAAAGACAGGTTGCAATGCTGCCAGTTATGCTTTTGATGATAATGCTGCAATAGATTTTTTCGTCGAAGACGATGAATGCTCTGTTGATTATGGAGACCTACAGAACCTTGTACGAGATATGGTGTACGACACAGCAGGGCCTAATTTTGATCCGGAGGATCCTAATCCCGAGGCGAAGATGTTCTACGATACGTTTCAGGATGCTGAAACTTCTTTATATCCTGGTTGTGAGTCACATTTCGTACTGTCAGTGACGATGCGGTTGTTGAACATAAAGTTCGATTTTAACTTGCCACAAACTTGCTATGATCGGATTATAGGTGTTACCAAAGGAATCAAAAGAGCTTCCAAAAAACTTCTATAAGTCGAAGATGATGGTCTGGCAACTGGGACTGGGGTACGAGAAAATAGATTGTTGTCGCAACGGATGCATGTTGTACTACAAGGAGAACGAAGATATAGAAAGTTACAGCTTTTGTAATGTAGACCATTACAAGCCAGTCAGGAGAAAAAGAAAGTCAACTAGAAAACGACGTCCTTACAAGTATATGCATTACTTGTCGATAACCAAGCACTTGCAGAGGATATATGTCTCAGAATACAGCAGAACACATGACGTGGCACAACAAAGAACGCACAAAGGACGATGTAGAATTGTCACATCCTTCGGATGGAGAGGCGTGGAAATATTTTGATTTGCGTCATCCAGATTTTGCTACAGAGCCTAGAAATGTACGTCTGCGGCTATGTTCTGAGGGCTTCGCCCCTTTCGGGCAGTCGGGATCTCAATACTCCTGCTGGCCGGTTATTCTGACCCCTTATAATCTGCCACCATGGATGTGTATGAAGACTCCTTATATGTTCTTGACAGCTATCATACCAGGTCCCAAAAATCTAACAAAAAATATCGATATATTTTTACAGCCGTTGGTGGATGAGCTGAAACAGCTGTGGGAGATCGGCGCCGCGTCCTATGATATTTCCAGGAAAAAAAACTTTCAGATGAGAGCTTCACTGATGTGGAGAATCAATGATTTTCCCGCATACGATATGCTGTCGGGATGGAGTACTCACGGCACCATGTCTTGTCCGATATGCATGGAAAATACTAAGGCGTTCCGCCTTAAGCATGGAGGAAAAACTTCTTTCTTTGATTGTCATCATCAATTTCTGCCCGCGAGTCATCCTTGGAGAAAGAACAGGGATGCGTTCAGAGCTGGAAAACAAGAATTTTCTCATCCGCCTGCCAGATTATCGGGATACGATATTTGGAAAGATGTAAAGGACTTGCCCACTGTAATAGAAGATCCATCGAACAATCGTGTCGATGGGTTCGAACAAAGGCATAACTGGACCAAACGGAGTATCTTCTGGGACTTGCCTTATTGGAAAGATAATCTTATAAGGCATAATCTTGATGTTATGCATATCAAAAAGAATGTGTTCGATAATGTCTTCAATACCGTCATGGATATTAAAGGAAAGATAAAGGACAATCCAAAAGCAAGACAAGACATTGCCGAGATATGCAAGCGTCCTTATCTGAACTTGATACAAAGGGGAGCTGGTGGACAATTAAGTAAGCCGATAGCACAATACACATTGAGCATGGAAGATAGATTAATAATCTGCAAGTGGGTATCTACTTTAAGATTTCCCGACGGCTATGTGTCAAATTTGTCTAGATGCGTTGATCTCAATGAACCCAAGCTAGCGGGAATAAAGAGTCATGACTGCCACGTGTTTATGGAAAGATTACTGCCCATTGCTTTGAAAGAGATGTTGCCTTCTGCTGTATGGGTTCCGTTGGCCGAACTATCTATATTCTTTAGGGATATTTGTTCAACTAAGTTGACTGTACAACACATGGTTGAACTTGAGGAGAAGATTATCTTAACAATTTGCAAGTTGAAGAAAATATTTCTTCCTGGCTTCTTCGACAGCATGGAGCATCTACCGATTCATCTAGCATACGAAGCCCATGTCGGTACATCTGTTCGGGTATCTGTGCCCGCCCGCGGCATAGAACACATGCGTGAGCTTGTGCATGTCATGACACAGATGGTTTATGATCGATATCAAAAACCATCCCAGATAGTCTATAATCGATCTACAATCGATTTAGACCCCCTTCTGGTATGAATGCATATCTCTATTAAAAAACGGAGCTTGTAGCTCATTTTTTAATAGCTGTATTGGTTTTCACGGGGGAAGCCCCCGTGATTCCCCCGTGCTGTCGCTCCTAAGGTCGCTAGGCTCCTTTCCTTCCACTGCATAGCAGCGATATCGGGTACTACGAGCCCTCTGTCCCACACATCTAACCAGCTCGCGTGGTTCACCGGTTCCACTGAAAACTCTCATTTGTTGAAGCGGAGCATAGTGCGGCGTCGAGCTATCGATGGATGTACCTATTTAAAAGGTACATAAAAATCGATATAATTTAAGTTGAATTTTAGTGGGTTTTAAAATTCATTCTTAATTCTCAAGATAATTTGTCTCTCTAGATACCTACACCATCTAAAGAAGAAAGTTGGCAACAAGGCTCATATAGAGGCTTCGATATGCGAAGCATATCTTATCGAAGAGGTGTCAAACTTCTGCTCCATTTATTTCAAAAATCATGTTAAGACAAATCGAAATAGACCTCAAAGGAATGACGAGGACGTTGAGGATGGAGGTATATTCAATGTAAGGGGCAAGCCTGTTGGGGCTAGTAAAAAACGGTAGTTGACTGACGACGAGTATGATATCGCTCACCGATATGTCTTGTTAAACTATGACATACAAGAAGTGAGAGATTTGGAGAAGTAAGTAAGTACACTTGCATTCGTTATAATCTATAATTTGATGAAGTAAGTGACTACACTTATATATTCTTATTTTTTCTAATAGTGTATTTAGATGAAGTCAAAATGAGGACACCCGATATTACCGATGAGGGACTTCAAAGAGAGGTTGATTGTACATTTTCGTCATGGTTTCGCAAATGCGTAAGTAACTGAGATTATAATTGAGGTTGATTTTATATATTCTTATAAAATACGTAAGTAACTGAGATTAGAAATATATAATCTAAAATATTTAAATTATAAATATTTGTTTACAGGTTTTATTGCCTGAAACAACACTCACTAATGAGAGTGTTCGTTATCTGGCATTGGGACCGAAGAAGCAAACAAAGACTTGGCCAGGCTATGTCGTTAATGGCTTCAGGTTTAAGGCAACTCAGAATGCTATAAATGTCGAATTTATCAATGACGACATCAGTACCAAGGATTTCGGTATTTGCATAAGAGGCACCATCTATGACGACGAACCGAACTTTGACTATTATGGAGTGCTTCGGGATATTATAGATTTATAACATACTGGCCCATATGATATTCATATTGTGATGTTCAAATGTGAGTGGTTCGATACGACACCAAATATCGGTTGGAGAATCGATAAACAATTTGGATTTGTCGATATAAATCATCGTAGGAGGTATAGAGGGTCCGATACATTTGCGATAGCAAATCAGGCTGATCAAGTCTACTATAGAAGCTACCAAAGATGTCGTAGAGATCGATTTGACTGGTTGGCAGTATGCAAGATTAAATCTAGAAATACATTCAATGTTGGAGACCCAGCATACCAAGCGGACCAGATCAAAAAGTCCCAATACTTGGGACAACACTCGGATACAATGGATGTTGAAAATATTATTGAGGAAAATAGAGGGGAGGAAGAGGTTGATACACAAGACTTAGCTGTTAACCAGGGAAGAAAGAGGCGTCTTGTCCGAAATATTGAGGCATAAGAAGAAGAAGACGAAGACGAAGAAGAAGACGAATTTGATGGGGATGAGGATACAGATGAAATCGACGAAGAAGATAAGGATGAAGATGATGATGAGGAGGATGATGATGATGAAGATGAGGCTGAAGATGAGAACGAAGACGATGATTAGGTTAAATATTGTTGTATATTAAAAACACTTCCAATTACGTAAATTAAGTTTGACCTCATAAAAGCAATTACGTGAATTCATGTTTTCTTCGTTCGATTATTTACTTATTGCAGATGGCACTCCTAGTCTTTTTTTTCGCGGCGGCACTCGTATCCCTACTGCTGTTATGTATATTTTAGTTTAGAATTTTATATTCATTTACACTTTTATATTGTTAATTATGTTTATGTGTTCTATTTACAGGTCATGATGGCTGGCCGTGGTCGTGGTGCTGGTGGTGGTCGTGGTGCTGGTACTGGTGGTGGTGGTCGTCTTGGTCGTGGTTGTAGTGGTGCTGGTGGTCGTGGTCGCATTCAATCTTCCCGGGATGTGACCCCATCCAGCGAGCTCGACCAGGAGAGTACCCCAGGCACAGACGTATCCCGCCGTCAATCGACAACTTCATCAAGGCATGAGTCTGGATCTGCTAGCGGATCCGTTCCGCTATCGGACCCACCAGTGGATCCTCCAGTTACTACACAGTGGACCCCGGAGTACCCCCATACTTGATTCCATCCAGTTACTGGAGAGTACATGCACGGACCCACGGATCCTCCGACGGCACCAGAGAGGCCGAGAGGCGAGTTCCGACGAGAGCTATGGCCCGCGGGGACCTCATATATAAATTTAAGATAATTTATTAAATTTCTTTCATTTATTCAAGTTAATAATCCAGTCATTTCTTCTTTGTAGGTTTTTTCAGTTTAATGTTGCCAGGGGAGAAAGAGGCATCATTTCCCAAATATTGAGGCAGAAGAAGAAGAAGAAGAAGAAGAAGAAGAAGAAGAAGAAGAAGACGAAGAAGAAGAAGAAGACGAATTTGAGAGGGATGAGGATACAGATGAAATCGACGATGAAGATAAGGATGAGGATGAGGAGGAGGAGGATGATGAAGATGAGGCCGAAGATGAGAACGAAGACGATGATTAGGTTAAATATTGTTGTATATTAAAAACACTTCCAATTACGTGAATTAAGTTTGACCTCATAAAAGCAATTACGTGAATTCATGTTTTTTTCGTTCGATTATTTACTTATTGCAGATGGCACTCCTAGTCTTTTTTGTCGCGGCGGCACTCGTCTCCCTACTGCTGGTATGTATATTTTAGTTTAGAATTTTATATTCATTTATAATTTTATATTGTTAATTATGTTTATGTATTCTATTTACAGGTCATGATGGCTGGCCGTGGTCGTGGTGGTAGTGGTGCTGGTACTGGTGGTGGTGGTGGTCGTGGTCGTAGTGGTGGTAGTGGTCGTAGTCGCATTCAATCTTCCCGAGATGTGACCCCATCCAGCGAGCCCGACCTGGAGAGTACCCCGGGAACAGACGTATCCTGCCGTCGATCGACAACTTCATCGAGGCATGAGTCTGGATTTGCTAGCAGATCCGTTCCGCTATCGGACCCACCTGCGGATCCACCAGTAGATCCTCCAGTTACTGCACAGTGGGCCCCGGAGTACCTCCATACTCGGTTCCATCCGATTACTGAGGAGTACATGCACGGACCCGCGGATCCTTCGACGGCACCAGAGAGGCCGAGAGGCGAGTTCCGATGAGAGCTATGGCCCGCGGGGACCTCGTAAGTAAATTTAAGATCATTTATTAAATTTCTTTCATTTATTCAAGTTAATAATCCAGTCGTTTCTTCTTTGTAGGTTTTTTTAGTTTAATGTTGCCAGGGCTCTTGGAGAAATTATCGGGGCTAACTTCCATGGTCCTTACCTCAACTTTTTGTCGGTGTCCCCAAACTTGAAGTACGTCTGGCTCGACGAGTTGAGGGTATATATCTATATCTTCTGGTTAATTATTAGTTACTCTTTAATCAACCATTTTTTAAATTACGTGATAATTAAATTTGTATGTTAGACGACGTACTGGTGGCCCCTTCCATCGCGAGGACGCGATCCGCAGGACCTACAAAAGTGCTGCCTCGAAGAAGATACGGGATATGATTCATGACCTAAAAATAGGGCAGACGAGGCCGAATTGGATCCGACAGGACTATTATGAGGACCTCTTAGATATGATGAATACTCCTACGTACAAGAAGAAATCGGAGAAGGCGAAGGCGAACCGACGGGCCGCGGGGCTTCATACGGGGGGATCAAGGCCCCACACAGCGACGCTTGCAGATCTGGTGTGATACCGTAAATTCATTTCACTATCGAATTAGGTATTATTAATATACGGAGTTAATTAAGTTCTACCGAAATTTCGTTTGCAGACCCAACAGACGGTGAAGGAGGGAAGGGCGCCAGAATCGGTCACCTTATACGACGTGTTCCAGCATACGCACAAGAGACGGAAGGACGGGAGCTTCGTCGACGAGAGGGCCAAGGAGACTGATGTAAGTACTTATGTTTATGAGATTTATGTTAGAATTAAAAGTATTCAGACTATAACTTAGGTAAACTTAGGATTCACACTTAACTTAGTAAAACATAGGATTTAGATTACAACTTAGGTAAATCTTATAATATAAACACATTCACTTGATAGGCTGCTTATCGTGAGGCCCTTAGTCGGGCTCAGTTAACTGACACCGAGGATGTCGGTGAAACGACGCCCGCCCGGATGCCCTATTTTTTGGCCGCTCGCAACGACTTGTTCGTAGATACCGTCGACGACTTTAAGAAAGGGCACATGTACGGAGTCGGCTCCCTAGGGACGTTGCACATGGAGACTCAGAGATTTCTACCGACACCGTCTCCTCCTGCGGCCCCGACAGACGATGATGTTAGGCCGCAGCTTACGCAGCTGCACGAGGCGGTATCGTCCTTGCGGGAGCAAATTGCCACATACTTTTCACCTCCGTCTGCTGTTGCAAGTCCATCTGCTGCTGGTGTCGGTCCGTCTTCTACTGGTTCCGGTCCGTCGACTGCTGCTCCCGATCCTTCTTCCGTCGGTCATCTTTCTTTCAACCCTGCTGTCCCTCTGGTACCGCCTCCGACTGTGACGGCACTCCTTGATCTCATGTCGCCAGAGCAGCTACGCCGACTTCCAAGCAGTATCTTCGAAAGCTTGCCGCCAAACCTAGTGGAGCAGTATTTTCGTCGGGCGCAGGAGGGATTACCACTACCGGACAATCGAACTCCTCCTCCTTGAAGTATTGCAATTAAGAAGATTTGGAATATTTGTAGGAATTTTAGAATATTTATGGGAATTTTGGATTATAACGACGGATATTAGTTTATGATTTTAGGATAATTGGTGTCTATTTTATATTGGTTTGGTTTGGTCTATGTGATTCTTGGATAATTGGTGTGCATTAAATTCGTATGTGCATATTTGGTCTATGTGATTCTTGGATAATTGGTGTGCATTATATATTTGGTCTATGTGATTGTTGGATAATTGGTGTGCATTATATATTGGTTTGGTTTATGCATATTTTTGTGAACAGGGAAAGCGCTGCAATTTTTTTTTCAAAAAAATTTCAGTTAGCGACGGATATTTTCAGTTTTCGACTACTTTTTGACAGAATATCCGTCGCTAACTGAAGATTTGAAACTGTTTCCAGTTAGCGACGGGTGGTCAACGGCCAGCCGACGGCGTATCTTGCATGGCGACGACCTGCCGACGGAATATCCGTCGGCAAGGTTCTGGTGGTATATAGCTGTACAGAATGTTAGCGAATGATATTCCGTCAGTAATCCGTCGCCATGGTCGACGGATTCGCGTCAGAAAATCCGTCGCCAAGGTTCTGGAAATACCTTGTTCGACGGAATAGCGACGGAATATCCGTCGCCAAGGTGCTGGAAACGCATAACATTTCCAGAACCTTGGCGATGGATTATCCGCCACTAATGAGTCGCTATGTCGATGGAGGAGCGACGGAATAGCGACGACATATCCGTCGCCAGGGTTCTGAAAATGTCAAGCATTTCCAGAACATGGCCGACGGATAATCCGTTAGGATTCCGTCGCTAATCCGTCCTTTGTTAGCGACGGCTATGGACGGAATAGCGACAGAACGATACCCTCTGATACACTGTTACAACGGTTTACCGACGGACTATCCGTCGCTAGCGTCTGCACAGTTAAGTATTAATACTTGAAATGGACGGAAGGCCGTCGAACGTCGTCGCTAATTTATCGTATTGTGACGACGAAAAGCCGTCGCTATTCCATCGCTTTTTGACTACTTAAAGACGAATCTTTATTAGCGACAAGCTGATTGCCGACGAATTATTTTGACCAAGATCCGTCAATGATCGGTCGCTAATACTGATTGCCGATGGATGGGCGACGGATGTTGCCATCGCTAAATCGACATATTTTGGTAGTAGACTGGAGGGTTCATGAGGTAAGCCTTGATGTCGTTGAACACCTTCTGGCATTCTTCGGTCCAGACGTAGGAAGTTCCCTTCTTCATGAGTTTGGTAAAGGGTTGGCATCGTCCAAAGATTTGCTACAAATCTTTTGATTTATGCGAGACATCTCTGTAGGCCTCGAAGCACTCTTAGATTCTTCAGAGGGCGCAAATCCAGGATGGCCTTAGTCTTTTCAGTGTCAATGTGGATACCCTTTGTCGTGATAACGAAGCCCAATAATTTGCTGCTAGAAACCCCGATGAAGGATTTAGCTGGGTTCATCTTGAGTTGATGTGCTCACATGAGATCAAAGACGGTCCTAAGATCCTGTAGGTGATCACCCCAGGAACAATTTTTAACAACTATGTCATTAGCATAACATTCGACTATTTTGCAAAAATATTTATGAAAAATGGTGCTCGTGGCTCTCTGGTATACTATACCTGCATTATTCAATCCGAAGGGCACCACTGTGTAACAATAGACCTCCTTTGGAGTTTAGAACGACGTGTGCTTCTCGTCGTCCGAAAACATCTTGGTCTGGTTATAGCCTGAATACCCATCCATGAAGGATATGCGTTCGAAGCCACATGTGTTGTTGATCATCACGTTGGTGATCGGAAGGGAAAATACATCCTTCTTATAGGCGGAGTTGAGGTCCCGAGAGTCTATACAGAGCCTGATTTTTTCATTCTTCTTGGTAACAGGAACGATGTTAGCCACCCAATCTAGATGTTGCTCGTCGTGGATGAACCCACTTGTTATGAGTTTATTCACTTCCTTCTCAATGGCATCTATGATGTTAGGGCGGAAGCGTCGCTGTTGCTGCTTAACATGTTTAGCATTAGGTAGAATGTTAAGTACATGAATTGCGTCTTGTGGATCCAACCTTGGCATGTCTTTATAGCTCCAGGCGAAGATGTCGATGTATTCCTTGATAAATTGTACCAAGGATTCCCGATCTTCCCCTGACAGGCTTTTGATGAAGAAGAAGGATTTGGACAATGATTCATCCCCCAAGTCGATTTGTTTGACTTCATCCTCAGTGGAAGGTTTTCGTTGTTCGAAGCAAGATTCACATTAAGATCCTAGGCATTGAGCCCAAGGTTCTTCCTCGAAGAATTATAATTTTTGATTGTCATCTTCTTCTGGAGGATGTGCAAATGTCATGTTAACTGATAACACCTTCCTGAAGATTGTGTCGATGCTGGTGTCGGAGTCCCAAGTCGAAGCTTCAGATGAATGATAATGTACCTCAGCCTAAATTTTTGAGCTTTCTGGGGTTGCTGGAGGCGTAATGTAGCCCACCCCCCCCCCCCCCGTCGAGTACGGTGGTACTAGTCTTGAGGCTTCCCTTTTGGAACAGGAAGTCGTAAGGGAAGGCGTCGACCTTTGCCGTAGTTCAAGCATTTATCGATATTCAAGTCATAACCCATCTTTTGAATGAGGTACTTTGCTTGATTAGTATAACGGTATATTTGTATTATACCATTTTCGGGCTCTGGTTCTGCTAGAGGGAGGTCTTGACAATGTTCCACTTTTCCGAAGATGATAGGTTTTTCGTCTTTTTTCCTGGATGGAACTGTATAACAGACTCCTCGGTATAGGATGACCCAATTTACATTGTTGATAGCCGTTACTTGTGTTTGTAACGATCCTAAGGTATTATCTAGAGTATACATAACATTCAAATATGGAAGATTATAGAGTAGTTCAAAGATAACCTCTTATTAATAAAATAGGGAATTTTGTCCCTAGGGATTACATCATCAAGTAAAGGTGCCTCTGTGTTGGCAGATATATATGTTTGCAAAAATAAAAGTTTTTTACAAGCTAAAAAAGAAGAAAGTACAAGAGTACAATTGATTTCAGGAAAAGTACAACTATAGGAATCTGATCAGAAGACGATCACTTTATCCCTTGGAAGATGCGGTGTCGAAGAAGAAAGCCTTTGGAGAGTGCTGTAGCAAGTGCTCAGGAGATTATGATCATTAGTGATCCTTTGAAAGTGATTTGAAACTCTATTTATAGAGTTCTGAAGTAACTGTCAGCCAGTTATTCTGATTAGCGCAGTCGGCCATTGGCGCACCATGACCCTTCGCGTGAATGGTTAACCTAACTCCATGGGACGCGTGGTATTCTGTGAGATAGATGCGCGTGGTCATGGACAGTATCGTGTGTACATTCTTCAAGATTAGTGGCATGCGCGCCCTATCATCTAACGTCTTTGGATGATAATTTGATTGATTAGCTCCAACTGTTGAATGGCACTAGGCTCCATCTGTTGTTTTAGTGCCGTCTTCTTAATTTATTGATTACCTCGCGTCAACTACGAATGACGCAGGACAGCTGTCAATCATTATGGCAAATTTGACACAATCTTCTCGAGCATCGCACATTCGAGATTCGAAATAGATTTTTCTCGACTGATGTGCTGTTAGTCATGATGATAGTCGTTTGTCCTCTCCGAGAAGACTGCCATGTGTCAACCAGCACCATCTGATGCCAGCGCCATCTAATAACTTCAATCTTGATGCCTTTTGTGAGTAGCGCATGATGATAATTATACTTTTTAGACTTCTATAAGACCCCCTTCAAAGTTTTAAAATTTGGAATACTTCGAATAAGAAGTGTTTGTATGTGATTGGCACATGACAGAATTGTAACCGGCTCCGAGTTTTGGGCACGGATCGTGCGACTGTTACGACTAGTTTTAGCTATAAATAGTTGATAGAAGAGAGAGAGAGAACATTTTTTATTCAAACTCTCTTCTTCTTGAGCTTTTCATGTTCTTCCTCTTCAAGTTCTCGAAGCTTTTGATCAATCTTCATGGCCCCAAAGAGAAGCGTCGTTGAGAAGGGAAAGAAAGTGGCTGGAGCCACTTTGTGTGTGCCCCCACTGATGGTGCCACAACACGTCATGCCGTCAGCGAGAGCCGAGGAAGCGAACCCGGCTCTTGAATGTGAGAAAATGAACGGAGAAGAAGACCGTAGAACGCTCGTGCCATCCACCTGTGGCGCAATCCAGGCCAACATCGATCGCCTCTTTCAGAGTGTTGGTCGATGCTTTGCGCCATTTGAACATTGTGCTATCTCTTTCAGAGTGTTGGTCGATGCTTTGCGCCATGTGATGGCTTGTA
Organism: Iris pallida; assembly: GCA_029216955.1. Lineage (NCBI taxonomy): Eukaryota > Viridiplantae > Streptophyta > Magnoliopsida > Asparagales > Iridaceae > Iris > Iris pallida. The sequence goes on from JANAVB010042015.1 coordinate 3,151,753, forward strand.
CCTCCTCTTTCAGAGTGTTGATTGGCATAGCACTATTTCTAGCATTAACCACCTATTTCAGAGTGTTGATATTTAAACAAAATGTGCGTGCCCTTTGTTTACTCAAAGTGCGTCGCATCTTGCACAATTTTGTTAATTCGTGCATAGAAACTGTCGCACGAATTTAGAACTGTCATGCCATGTGCGCCATTTAGAGACTAGCATCTGTTATTTGCGAGATTTGTGCAGAGTTAAAATTACTTTATTTTTATAAGAATAATCTTTCAAAATTCTAACTTTTGTTTCCTTTTGTCTTCTGCAGCGTCTATGGTGACGCCAAAAGTTGAGGTCACAGTCAAGGAGGAAGTGCTATCTCCTTTCATCAAAGAGGAACCGATGAATTTTAAGGAAGAAATAATTCCTAAAGTCAAAATTCCCGTAAAGGAAGAACCGACTTCAGAAGGAAGTACCACCGGGAGCTCTAATCACCAGCTCCTGTGGATGACCTTAATCAGTTAGGGCCTTCCTATGCACGATGGTTGAGGGAGTGGTACCTACCCCAGCATGGCTATTCTCGGGTAAATGAATAAGACATCTTTCTAGTCTTCAATGTTTCCTGCCTTGATGTAGTAGCTTGCTTTCCTTTCTTTGCAAATGTAGTCATTTACTCATTTTTATGGAGAAAGAAAGAAAGAACCCTTCTATTTGCTCATTTGCTATGATGTTATCTTTTTTTAAACAATATTTGTTAATAATGGGTCGTTTAATACAGATAATAGAATTTTTAGAGATGATGTGACAAGTCGTTGATGTATGTAGTAGAATTCAGAGGTAATGTGGACGTGAATTCGTACATCTATTGATTATCCTTGGGCCAACTAGGACTCAAGAATAGGATATCTTTTAAAACAACTGGGTTTCAAAAGATGATGTTTGTAATAATGTAGTAGACGTTGTCAATGATGATAAGATCTGGATAGACTCCGATGGGGATGTAAAGATTTGAAGTATGTACAATATTTTTTAGAAAATACATTACACACTTTCAAACATGGTACTTCTTCAGAAATTTGCCGTTAATAGGCATCATAGCAATTCGGCCATCCATCCCTGACAGTTGATAAGCTCTGTTGGAAAAAAATTTGCTTATAACGTAGGGACCTTCCCACTTTGGCTCGAACTTGCCCTTGTTCATGTGTGTCATAGTCATAGGATGTCTGACGGTAAGGACTAGTTCTCCTTTTTAAAATGTTCGTACTTTGACTTTACGGTTAAAGGCTTTTGAGATAGGGGCTTGATATAGCTCGATGTGTTGTTGAGGTAGTAGCTACTTCTCGTCAAGTGCTTCAAGCTCCTGAAGTCGAAGACGATCATTGTTTTCTATTATGAGTTCGTTGGCAATAGCGATTCTCGGTGGTGGGATCTGAATCTCCAACTGTAGGAGGACTTCACATCCATACACCAAAGAGAAAGATGTACAGCCAGTTGGGGTGCGTACGGTAGTATAGTGGGCCCATAGACATTCTCTAAGCTTTTTGCTCCAATTTCGTTTATTGGTAGAAATGAACTTCTTGAGAAGCTTGATGATCGTTTTGATGAATGCTTCAGCCAAACCTTTAGTAGCGGGATTGTAGGCTGTAGAAGCAACATTGTCGATTCAGTTGTCATCACAGAATCGAGTGAATTTCTGACTGATGAACTGCAATTCATTATCATGGATGATTCACCGAGGAATGCCGAATCTGTAGATCACATGATGTTTGATGAAGTTAATCACACTGCTTGTCTTGACTTCGGCTAGAGGTATAGCTTCAGCCCATTTTGAGAAGTAATCAGTTATAGCTAGGATAAACCGATATCCTCGAGATGAAGACGGATTAATAGAACCAATGACATCCATTCCCTAAGCTTCAAAAGGCCATGATACTGCAGTTGGATGTAGAAATTCGGAAGGTTGATGAATGAAATCTGCAAAGATTTGACATGCTTGACATTTTCTTGAATATTCGATGGCGTCTGACACCATGGTTGGCCAATAGTATCCCATGCGTCGAATTTTATCTTGTAGCGTAGGACCAGGTTGATGTGCACCACAGACACCATCGTGAGCTTCATGTAGTATCTGCTTTGCTTCATCTCCCGCAAGACAATATAAAAGCATACCAGCATATGATCGCTGCTAGAGTGTCTTAGAAGTGTGATTGTAGAAGAATCAGAGTCATCGCCGACAGATTATCGTTTCTTCTTTGGGATCTTTCGGTAAGATGTCATGTACTACGAATTCGATGAAAGGGGCTCTCAAGTCTTCACTTGTGGTACAAACTTCGACTGAATTGCTAGATTCCAGATGCAAATTATTCTCAATGCAGAATAATTTCCTGTTAGTGATAACGATCATCTGTTGTCTTTTTATAGGGATTGCTAATACTGCTGCTAAATTAGCAAGCGCATCAGCTTTTATATTACATGCTCGACGCATATGTTCAATGAAGAAGCCTTTGAATGATGTAGCCAATCTGATTGCTGCTTCATGGTATGGAACGAGATCTTGATATCGAACTTTATATGTACCTCTAACCTGATTGACAATCAGTTTAGAGTCTCCGTATACTTCAAGATACTCGATATCCACTTGTTTAGCTAATTAGAAACTGATGAGTAGAGCATTGTATTCAGCAACATTGTTAGAACACGATTCGTTGAAAGAATATGCTCTCTGAATTGCCAGTCCTTTGGGAGATACTAGAACGATTCCAACTCCAGCGACAATAGTGCCTTTAGGTCTAATTCTGGATGTACCATCAAAGAATAGACGTAAAACGAGGATTCCTTCTAAAATCATGTTGGATTCCAGAGTTTCATCAGGTATCTCGTTATAGAGTTTAGATATTTCAGGGATCGGATGAACATCTAGGAAATTAGCTAAGGTTTGACCCTTAACAGACTTTTGTGGGACATAGATCTTATCATATTGTGCTAGTAATATAGCCCATGTAGCGAGTCTGGAGTTGAGTGTACTAGGCTTTTTCATCAAGACTCGGAGAGGATTGACTCTGGACATGACATGAATAGTTTGGCCCGTGATATAGTGTCGCATTTTCTGGACAGCGAACATCAGGGCTAAGCATTCTTTTTCTACTGGGCTGTATCGATGTTCAGCATTGATCATCATGCGACTGAGATAATAGATGGCTTGCTCATGACCCTCTTTGTTCTTCTGGGCTAGTAAGGCACCCAGGGAATTATCTATTGCTCGAACATACATCAAGAAGGGTATTCCTGTGACTGGAGGCACTAGAACTGGAGGGTTCATCAAGTACCGTTTTATGTCTTTGAATGCTTGCTGACATTCTTTAGTCCAAACAAAAGACACACCTTTCTTCATTAGTTGAGTGAATAGTCTGCAGCATCCAAAGAGATTTGAGATGAATCTCCTAATATACGCAAGCCGTCCCTAGAATCCTTGTAGCTTTTTTAGGTTGCATGGAGGACGCATCTCTTGAATGACTTTGAATTTCTCGGGATCAATGTGTATACCATTAGTGGTAATAACGAATTCGAGGAATTTGCCACTAGAGACTCCCAGGAATGACTTGGTGGGATTCATTTTGAGTTGATACTGGCGCATTAGATCGAAGATAGTTCCTAAGTCATGGATGTGATTTTACTTTAGACGACTTTTGATAGCAATATTATCGACATAGCATTCGATATTCTTCCGTAAATGTTTACAGAAAATGGTACTCATGGCCCGCTGATATATTGCACCAGCATTTTTAAGACCAAACGGCATAACTGTGTAGCAGTAAACTCCTAGAGGAGTGTAGAAAGAAGTATGTTTTTTATCTTTCGGGTTCATCCTGATTTGATTATTTCTAGAGAATTCATCCATAAAAGACATCAGCTCGAACCTGTAAGTGTTGTCGAACATGACATCAGTGATCGGAAGAGAAAACTCATCCTTGGGACAAGCTTTATTAAGGTCTCTAAAGTCGATGCAGACTCGGACCTTCCCTATTTTTCTTATAACTGGTGCGACATTAGCCACCCAATCGTGATATTGTTATTCCCGGACAAAGCCACAGGCAATGAGCTTCTTGACTTTGGCTTCTATAGCATCCATCATGTCAGTCGGAATCGACGCTGTTGTTGTTTGACTGGCCTTGCATTTGGAAAAATTTTGAGCTTATGGTGTCACGCCCCAGAACCAGCATACTGGAGAGCGGGGGCAGACATAGCCAGCTACGTATATTGAAATGGAAACCACCTCGATATACGGTCACGGCTGTCTAGATATATGAGGGTTTACTACAAGCCAACAGTCTCTTATGGTCATGAACAAGCCTAGTGTCTCAATCACCACAAGTAAGTAAAGTCGCAAGATGTATGATCATTAAATATACAATAATAAGGCGTCCCAAATATTACATATTCAGCTGATCATGAAGCTAGTCGTTACAAAATGTTAGGACTAGCAAGAGTTTAGTCATACATGATCAACCCTAGGATTTGTTAATCATGTTACAGTCCGTAGGTAGACAGTAAGTAAAAGTGCATCGAGCTAACAGGTGCTCGTCGGCTAAACGCCTCAAAAGAATAATTTACAATAGAGTGAGTGAAACAAAATAGAAAACCCACTCGTAGCCCTGGTTCCTTCTAGTCGCCATCATTGGGCTGGAAGCTTGGTAGATCCTCGGAAACTGCTCCGAAATCTGGCCACACAAAACCAGCTGGGTCAACCCCAGAAAGAGCAAGTGCCACAAGGGGGCCACGAAATAAGAACAAAAGCCAGCATTAACACCAGAAGATATAATATTTAAAACTAGAATTTATGAAAACATGGCAGGGTGATATACGACGAGATAACCATGGGACTAATCCGATAGCCAGGTTACAACCCGTAAACCAAACAAGGACCGGGGTTGTTACCCTTCATCTGAACAGAACTTGGTTTCCCACCATTTATTGGCAAGATAATAATGTAAGAAATCAAGACAGGAAGCAGTCTTGTACTGGATCAAGACATGCCTGGACTGGTTATACCTCATTCAATCAATCACGGCCAAGCAGATCCTACGGCTTACTACTTTAACTAACTAGGGTTATCACAGGCCTAATTACTAACAAGATGCAGTGAGATTGTTCCACAGCCATAAGCCCTGCAGACCATCCATGCTACCCAGGACGAAAGATTAGGGTTGAATTCAGGTAGGTACATCGCCCGGGAGACAAATGTACCCTTAGGTGACTTAGAGGGTGCAACACTCGACGGTGTGCTGGAAATGTGCCCTACTCGACGGCAGGCTACAGATCCCAAGAGCGCCCAGGTAACGGGATTGCCTGTAGCTGTGTCAATCTCTTCATGACTACTGTTTTATTCTAGTTATTAACCTTAATCCGTTTTAGTAGGTACTCCTGATCGTGGTACTCAGGAGTCCTATCCTAGACATGATGCAAGACTGGACAAGTGGATTAACAAGCAAGCAAGAAAAAACTACCCACGGTGTCAAGGCAGGTCAAGTTAAGTTATCCAGATAAATCATGTCTGGGTACTTGTCAGGAGTGCGCCACGACGGGCCACTATCATGTCAGGTTGGTCATGTCAGGAGTGCACCACTACGGGTCACTGTCGTGTTATGCTAGTTCCTTGTCATACCAGGCCATGTACAATAGTCATTCCAAACATATTAAGTAAAATCAAGTTCATGTCAAAGGCGTAAGAATATAAAATGGGCATAAAATATCTAATAAAATATCAATATACAGGATAATAGAAAAGCCAAGCTTAAGGAAATCAGACCAAAACTCTAAGGGCTAATGGGTCAGGCAAGGGGGTCAGGGAAGCAGCGTACGAAAAGTCACGCACGTTGAGAGAGCAGCATAGGTGAAAGTCACGCACGCTACAGGAGCAGTGTACGTGAAAGTCACGCATGCTACAGGGAGCAGTGTGTGAAAGTCACGTACGCTCAAGGGAGGCAGCATACGTGAAAGTCACGCACGCTCAAGGGAGGCAGTATGTGAAAGTCACGCACGCTCAAGGGAGGCAGCATACGTGAAAGTCACGCACGCTCAAGGGAGCAGTATGTGAAAGTCACCCACGCTCAAGGGAGGCAGCATACGTGAAAGTCACGCACGCTCAAGGGAGGCAGCATACGTGAAAGTCACGCACGCTCAAGGGAGCAGTATGTGAAAGTCACGCACGCTCAAGGGAGGCAGCATACGTGAAAGTCATGCACGCTCAAGGGAGGCAGCATACGTGAAAGTCACGCACGCTCAAGGGAGCAGTGTACGTGAAAGTCACGCACGCTCAAGGAGACACGCTTCCAACAGGAAGCGTACTCAAGTCCGCATACGCACGCTAAAGAGCGCACGCAGCTCAGTGTGCGTAGGCTAAACAGCTTGCACACTGCTCACTGTCTTCTCCAACAGTAAGAACACCAAGGAAGAAACCCAAAGCTTCACAAGTTCATAACTTGGCCATCCGAACTCCAAATCCGGATTTCCAAGACTCCAACTGGAGTGAAACTGAAAGCACTTCCACATGGAAACATCAGAACTCAAAAAAAACCAACCAAAATGGATCAAAACATATAAAATCCAAGAATAGCAATAACTTAGATCTACATCAACAGAGACTCTAAATCATAAAAACCCAAGAACTAATGTTGATCTCCATGTCCTAAACTAGCAAATGGACAAAGAAAAGATGGTCCTCATGTAGTGGCAAGATGTACTTGCCTAGGGTGGAGAGTTGTGTAGAGGAAGGAGAAAAAGAAGAAGAAGAAAATAAATGGTGGTTATGAGGAGAGAGAAAAAGTTGGTAGAGTTATAAAGAGGGGGAGTTGTGGTGGGGATGAGGGGTAGCATAGGGCTAGGGTGTTCCAACACATAAAACCGAACCTAACCGAACCATCCCCAATAAAACCGAGCCATGCCAAAAATCCAAATACGAGAAATACCGAAATTCCACAAGTTAAGGAAAGTAAAAATACATGCCAAAATCCAGATACGAGTATAAATACGAAATACGGGAAATACGAGAAATGAGGGTGACAACTCTACCCACCTTAAAAGAATTCCGTCCTCGGAATTTAATCAAGGAGCTAGAGATTGCCACGACAAGCTACACTAAGCACAGGCAAGTTATACTAAGCAGTTCAATCATACAATCATACAATGCAAGCAAGGAAGGGAAAATATAAGGCATAAGAAAGACATTATACCTCACGAGTCAAACAGGTAGGGATACCGCGATCGGATGTCGTCCTCATGCTCCCACGTTGACTCACCTAGAGAGTGACGACCACAAGCAACACGGACTAATTTAATAGACTTGTTCTTGAGTGTCTTCTCCCTCCGGTCCAATATAGACACGGGCCTCTCCTCACACGAAAGGTTGGTACCAACAACCAATTCCGAATGGTCTAGGATGGGGCTCGGGTCTGGAATATACCGTCGTAATTGGGACACATGGAATACATCATGCACCTCACTTAACGACGACGAAAGAGCGAGACGATAGGATACATCTTCTACTCGCTCTAGAATATCGAACGGACCTATATACCTAGGACTAAGCTTTCACCGCACACCGAAGCGAATGACGCCACGGTTAGGCGAGATCCTAAGGAATACATGGTCGCCGACAGCAAATTCTAAGGGACGCCGATGAACATCGGCCCAATGGCGCTGGCGGTCCTGGACAACTCGGAGGTGATCTCTGACCTTCCTGACCACTTCAACCGTCTGGGAAATCAATTTGGGTCTGAGCATCTACCTCTCCCCAACATCGTCCTATGCTAGCGGGGATCTGCACTTCCTGCCATAAAGAGCCTCGAATGGTGCCATCTGGATACTGGCCTGATAAATGTTGTTGTACGAGAATTCTACCAGGTAAAGATGATTCTCCCATGAACCACTGAAGTCAAGGGTGCAAGATCTCAACATATCTTCAAGAGTCTGGATTGTGCGCTCTGACTGACCATCCGTCTGCGTGTGATAAGCTGAGCTGAACTGAAGGTGAGTCCCCAAACTCTTCTGCAAGCTGCGCCAAAAGTGTGATGTGAATCTTGAATCCCTGTCTGAGGTGATGCTGACTGGCACACCGAGAAGCCTGACGATCTGCCTGAGGTACATCTCTGCTAACTGCGCCGTCGACTGTCCAACTCTGAATGGAAGAAAGTGTGCCACCTTGGTAAGCCTGTCCACAATCACCCAAATAGCATCTCTGCCGGCCGGAGATCTGGGCAATCCGGTCACGAAATCCATGGTTATATGTTCCCATTTCCATTCTGGGATCGGTAAGGGTTGAAGAAGTCCAGCGGGCCTCTGATGTTCAGCTTTAACCTGTTGGCAAACCAAACACCGAGAGACAAACCGGGCTATCTCCCTCTTCATGCCATTCCACCAGAAATGTTGACGAATATCACGGTACATCTTCGTACCACCCGGATGAATAGAATATTGCGAACTGTGGGCTTCTGTCATGACTTCCTGTCTGATATCTCTACTAGGTACACAAAGACGAGTGCCGTGCCGAAGTGTACCGTCTTCATGGATACATAACTCTGGTCTTCTTCCTGCTTCACACTCTGCTCTGAGTCGCTGGATCTTGGAATCTGTTGACTGTGCCACCCGGATTCTTTCAACTATGCTGGACTGAACTTGCAGGCTGGCCATCAATGCCATGCTGGTTGGAAGAACCACTTCAATTCCCATCTTCTGAAGATCTACCAATAATTCTGGTTGCGCCGTCAGGAAATAAACTCTGGCACTCCTGCTCAATGCATCTGCTACAACGTTGGCCTTTCCGGGATGATACTGCAAATCCACATCATAATCCACCAATAGCTCGAGCCATCTTCTCTGCCGCATATTAAGGTCCTTCTGGGTGAAAACATACTTCAGGCTCTTATGATCAGTAAAGATCTCCACTCTATCTCCGTACAAGTAGTGTCTCCACAACTTCAAAGCAAACACTACCGCCGCCAGTTCCAAGTCGTGGGTCGGGTAATTCATCTCATGATCACGTAGTTGACATAACGCATAAGATATTACCTTTCCATGCTGCATCAAGACACACCCCAATCCCCTGCCTGAAGCATCGCAATAAACTGTGAATCCTCTGATCCCATCTGGAAGGGTGAGAATGGGAGCCGTTATCAAACCTCGCTTCAACTTCTCAAATGATTCCTGACACTCTGCTGTCCAAACAAATGGCACATCTTTGCGGGTCAACTGGGTCATCGACGCTGAAATCCTTACGAAATCTGAAACGAAACGTCGGTAGTAGCCGGCCAATCCAAGGAAGCAGCAAACCTCTGCCACTGAGCTGGGTACCGGCCATGACTCGATAGCCACAATCTTCTGGGGATCCACTTCCACTCCTCCTCGGGTAATGATGTGACCCAAGTATGAAATACGATCGAGCCAAAACTCGCATTTACTGAACTTGGCGTATAACTGATGCTCCCTAAGAGTCTGGAGGACGATTCTGAGATGCTGCTCATGCTCTGCTTTACTCTTGCTGTAAACCAGGATGTCATCTAGGAACACGATCACAAATTGGTCCAAGTAAGGCATGAAAATGCGATTCATGAGGTCCATGAATATGGCCGGCACATTGGTCGCTCCAAAGGGCATAACAAGGAACTCCCAATGTCCATACCTCGATCTGAATGCTGTCTTCGGAATGTCCTGCTCTCTGACTCTGATTTGGTGGTATCCTGACCGTAAGTCGATCTTCGAAAACACTGAAGCCCCTCTAAGTTGATCAAACAAGTCATCTATCCTCGGAAGAGGGTATCTGTTCTTGATTGTCACCGAATTCAAGGTACGATAATCAATACATGGCCTGGACGTACCATCCTTCTTTTTCACAAGAAGCATCGGGGCTCCCCAAGGCGATCCACTAGCATGGATGAATCCCTTGGTCCTCAGTTCTTCAATCATCTTGTACAAAATCTCTAACTCTGAAGGCACCATCCTGTAGACTCGCTCTGATACTGGTCACTACAAAAAAAGTGACCTTTTGGAACAACAAAAAAACGTCATAATAAATAGGTTTACCGTCCCAACTACTATTTGGGACGGTCTTTAGGACGGCAATGGGTGGTCTTATTAGGGTGGCGTGGCAAAAAGTTAAATGACGGATATTTGCCGTCCCAAATACTTATAAAGGACTGTTAAACTCCCGTCCCAAAAGGTTTCAAAATTACAAATTCTGCAGGACAGTTTATAAATCTGTCCCAAAAAATACGTCCCAAAAACTTAATCCTCCTCCTATTTGTATATGAAATATACAATTAAATTTTATATAGAACAAAAATTACACAGAACTATTTAATCGCAAATGCATTATGGTAGCTGCAACATTAAGACAAGAAATTTTTATAAAACATTTAAAAGTCATATCCAACTGTCTATAAAATAAAACAAAAGTTTACATCACATCGAATCTTTCCCCAATAACATAAAATTCATATCCCATTGTTTACAAAATGAAAGTTTACATCACGTCGATAGCCGCATGTGCATGTCAAACGCACCATCTGCAGCCTTCTTTGGAGCAGCCTTCTGAAGGAGTTACACGACAGCAGATGGCTGTCCTCGAAAGAATCGCCAATTCAGTGAAAGCCTCCTTATATCTCTTAAGAATAATTTCTAAAGCAACACCATCCACAACAAATGCCAAGTCCTGTGGAAACAAAGAAATAAGGGCAAAGTTCTTCATGGGAGTAAAAGATTCAGCTGAAGTATGACTTGATAGTTTTGAGAGAAACTACAGATGCAAAAGGGCATGCCAAGGAATAAATATAAGGACAATTTACTTATTTTATGCTTCTTTGAAGTATGACTTGATAGTATGCAGATAACTTCTCTACTAATTTAAGTTGCCAGCAGAGAAAATAAATATAAGGACAGTTTACTTATCAAGTAAAAGAAGACAACAAATGATATGTAGATATCAGTACCTCATATTTCCTTCAAGGCCACGGCCTCGTCTTCCAATATTGTCCAGCTCCCAAAGTGGTGGCTTACCCCGGCTAGGTTGAAAGTGTCCTAGGAACACCGACTTGAATTCCTACAATCAATCAGTACCTACCTGCTATGAAGTACATAAATAGAGCATATTTGAAACTAGTAAGTTGCAAAAGCTGTCTGTATAAACATTTTTTTGGGTACGGGATGTGCAACTACGTGGTTTTTTCGAAGCACAAGAGTGTAAAGTAAAGGTCCACTCTTTAGCACTGCGTCGCGTCCTCGCTGACGCGGCATCGCACCAAAATCTTTTGTTTTTAACCAGAAAACGCATTGGCATGGCCCCCACATGCAATTGCTGGATAGACTCGACATGGAAGTGTGGAACTGTTGTGATATATAAATAAAAAAAGTGAGCAAGTTGTCATAAATTTAATGATTATTTGGGCAAGTTGCTCAGAAGTTTGATGATCTGGTCATGAATCCAAAATCTTAGGAATCGAATTATATTTTATTAGTAACCAAAAAAAAAAAATTGGCCATGGGCGGAGATTATTGGAATGGGTGCTTCTTTGTCAGCACATACACATTCCCTACTTTTTTACGCCTTATTTTAATAGCAAGATACGTCTTCCATTATTTGTATGTACTGACTCTATATTAAATCTTGAAAACTTTAACAATGGATTTTAGAACGAGCAAGCTTACCATTCACAAAGAGAAAAGAAAATACTCCATCCTGAATTGTGCAAAGCTTCACTCGTCTTGCGGTATCTATTTTCATCTCAAAACCAATTGAGAATAATATAAGGCAGAAAAATAACATACAAATGAAATTCAAAGGGGAATGTATTAATTTAAATAATATGTAACCAAAGATCAATGTATTACCTTTTTTGTGGAGTAATATCTTGATTGTGGCAATTATCATATTTCAAGTAGTCAATTCCCTGGAAAGCAAAGCAAAGATATTCAAACACTATACGACAGTTTGTATGTAGAAAGAATTAATACTTAATTAGGTAATTCATGTTTGGAAATATGTAAATGAAATATCTAAATACAAATGAAATATTTCAGTACATGTAGCAATTTACTTTAATGTGTTCGAAGAAAGTTCTTTTTTTTTACAACTAAAGTGAAAGGAGACTAAGCTGAGGTCACTTTAAAATTTATGTTGCAGGTCCTCTTCACCAAAAAATCAAAGACAAGTATTTATAATATGGTTATGCAAGGGAGTACAAGCTAAAACAAAGCATAAGAAATTTCAACACAAGTTTAATTCCAACATGTGATAATAGGGTTATTGCTCATGAAATCACTGTTGATGCTTAAGAAATGTACGTTGTCGTTGTTGGTGCAGATTAAGCTCTCCTGCATTCAACTTGCAAGAAAATACATAAGAGGGTCTCTACAGAACATGCTGCGTTCAATTTCCCTTGAAGATAGGGATCTAATTCCCACTTATGGCAAAACTGAAAGAAATAGAATACCTTTATCATTAAAATATTTCCAAGAAAATACTATGAAAGAGGAAAGCTATTTCATGATATCCATAACAAATAAATGACGAGCAATACTACAAAGTAACCCTTTCATCATTTTTTCCTACAAGTTTCATTTACATTCAAAGTTTGCAATTTCGATTAATTATAACATAGAGAAAATATATCGATACAGGGGTTCAGAAGTAGCATCCTTATACCTATTGAATATGTTCATTAAATGGGTGATCTAATTCCTTATTTTTGTATGCAAAAAACTGGATTAGAGATTCCCAACTATAATCTGGAATTCCAAAACACCAAAGAGCCTAAAATTTCAACATTTTAGGGTAAACAAACATGCAGCTCACAGGCTCTAGAAGTATCAGACACAGAAAACTATTGAATTCATATTTCCAAAGAGCCCACACACTTTCCTCGAGAATAGGTAAAACTTGAAAAAAAAAAGGCTTCACGTATCTAGAAGTATCAGACACAGAAAACTTGCAGCTCACAGGCTCTGCCTGTTTCTCCATATTCAAACTATTAAACCCTCCCATTTTTAGCTATTGAATCCATCTAACTGAGTTCCATTAGAATAACTTTATTGAAATTCTTGTACTAGAATTGATAATCTAGTCGTAAATAGCTCTGCTGCATAACTCAAAATATCGCAGTACTGTCAGTTGAAGAATCTCCTACAGCAAGAACAGAGCTACAAATCACCTCATGTAATAACTTATTTGTGAATAGCTCTGCTGCAAAAGATATCCGGTAGCTTCCAATTATCAAAATTCGAATAGTTCTATATATGGAAATTCAACATACACAAAAGAACCTTCACAGTCTCGAGTCACCTGTATCAACAGGAAATTTGTCGAAAAGATCACTCAAAATAAGTCCAAAATGTCTCCTCTGTGTGAATGTAGTTGAAAGAAGGAGATTGCCTTAAAAGAAAGAAGGAGATTGCCTTAAAAGAAACATAGGAAATGGATTCATGTAGCCGACCACATATACTTGGTATAAAGCCTTTGATGTTGCCTGATAATGCATATACCTATAAAGCAAAATAACCAGGGCCAATTTTTTACTTATGAAGCCTAATAGACAAAGGACTAAATTTGCATCAGTACAAAAGTACAGATTAAATCGGCTGATTTCAAAGGAAAATTTTCACTGATTAAGCTGGAAAACCCGTGTTTATTGAGCCATCAACGTGAAACCCGTATTTATTGCGCCAACAGCAAAGGAAAACAGGAATGAGTAAAGCAGGCTGCAAAGTCAACTCAATGCTAAAACTGACCAAATCACAAGGATAAACCCAACTGAGCCAAACCCATTTCAATCTAAAAGTAGAAAACTAATGCACCAGACATCCAAATCAAGCCCAATTAGCACTAACCAAGGAAGCATGGAAATTCCAAAGTATGGGCCCTTTGTGTTGGACGCATATCGAACACGTACTAGACACAACACAAACACTCCAATACACTAGGACATAGCAAAATAGATGTCGTGTCCGAGTCGTTGTGTCTTTAACATGCCGTGTCGTCTCTCTCCTTGCAACATAGGCACCAACCAAGCATAGACTACCACCAATATAATTCTAGGCCGATGATCTGCCAAACCAATTATCTAAAACTATATTTTGTACGTATTTTAATTCAAATATTTTTTTTCAGGATCCAAAACACAAGACATGGCCGATGTTTAACCATCACATTGTGACAAGTATCCCCTGCAAAACTTTAACAGTATTTTTTATTTAAAGTCTTGAATGAATTGGATCATGTTGTCAGCTACAGAACAGTAATTATGGTTTTTGCAAAGACAGGACCCTTTTATTATTAGGAATTCCCTTTCATCTTTCACTCTCATATGTCCATTATCATTGATGTAAGTTAATTAACAAATTCTGGTCATAAGTGCCTTCAAATCCTTTATAAAAAAATTTCACCATCGTTCCAAACCCAAGGGACAGATTGTGTCGTATATGTGTCCGTGCAACATAGGCACCAACCGAGCATAGACTACCACCAATATTATTCTAGGCTTCTGATATGCCAAATCAATTATATAAAACTAGTATTTTTGTAGATATTTTAACTTAAATAGTTCTCCAGGAGATCAATGATCCAAACACAGCACGACATCAATGTCTTACCATCACATGGCAACAAATATCCCATGAAAAAACTACAGTTCTTTCAATTAAAGGTTTGAAGGACTGGATCATGCTGTCAGCCACAGAGAAGTAATTTATGGTTTCTGTAAAGAGAGGACCCTTTATTATTAAGAATTCCCTCATATCTTTCACTCTCAATGGTCCATCATTATTGGTGTAAGTTAACTTACGAAACATAGTTCAGTCATAGCGCCTTCAAATCTTTTAAATTCTGTAATGTTTTTATTTTTTCTCACCGTCGTTCCAAACCCGAGGGACAGTTCTTGTTGTATCTGTGTTCGAGCAACATAGTAACCAACCAAGGATAGACTATCACCAATATAATTCTAGGCTCTGTCGAATCAATTCTATAAAACTAGTAATATTTTACAGATATTTTAATTTAAATATTTGCATGGAGATTGAGGATCCAAAACACAGCAACCACCAATGTCTAACAATCACATGACAACATGTATCCCGTGAAAAACTAACAGTTGTTTTCAATGAAAGGCTTGAATGAATTGGATCATGCTATCAGCTACAGAACAGTAATTAATGGTTTCTATAAACAAAGGAGCCTTTATTATTAGGAATACCCTTTTATCTTTCACTCTCATATGTCTATTATCATTAATGTAAATCAAGTTAAGAAACAATTTTGGTCATGGGTGCCTTCAAATCCGTTAAATTTTGTAATTGCTTTATATATATTTTTTCTCTATCGTTCCGATCCCGAGGGACGGTTACTCTTGGTAGCCAACTCAAGCATAAAATACTTTGTCAGAGCCCAATACACATACTAAAAGATGCTCTCTATCATGACATTTTCTTCCTGATATACATATATCTAATATTTTCTATATAAAGAAGAAGATTACAAATTTATAATAGACCAATACACATCTCATCCTAAAGAAACATCATCAATGTTACATGATTAAACCTTGGTACATTGTTTCCAACAAAAAATAATATAAAATACCACTAATATTATTGTTGTTCAAAATATGGCCCATTTTCTAGAAAAAAATATATCAAAGTACCTATCATGCAGCAAAATACATTCAAATAACCCCGATAAACATGTAAAAAATTTAGCGGCGCATATTGTAGTACATCTCCTCAAGAATCCGAAATCCTGAAAGTGGAAAAGTAGCAACAGACTACTTCTAAAGAATCTGAACTAAGATATGCTTCTTCGCGAAATTTAAGTTACAAACATTCAATAAGATGTCAATTGTTCAAAGTACCTACACAAGTGTCAGAGACAGGAAAGTGCTAAGAAATTAATAGGAGAAGAGGATTCCTAAACAATTACAAATATGTGTAATTGTACATAGGTTTATGTATTGCTCTCCATATATGAAGATTTAAATACGCCACATCATATACCACCTCCGACAATACCTACCAAAACAAAAATATGAATAGTAGCAATAAATATTGACTAGAGGTACTATTAACAGGTGTGAAGCATCGCATAAATTTTTTAAGATAAAGGGTTGCATATAAAATTCATTGCTTTCGTGTTGCATTCACTTGCTATATTGTACTAAAAATATAATAGTAGTTCAATTTTGATATGTAAGCAATCAACAGCACATGGCATCAACACTACATCAACCAGAACACTAATTTTTTTGTGGGGCATGGATTCATCCAAATGATTTTATGGCGCTAGAGGGATCGGCAAGGACCGCAGAGAAGTACCAAATTATTCAAAAATAGTGTTAAAAAAGGCATTAGTGATCCAATTAAACAAACTAGTTGCATTACCTCACCGAACTAATAGTTTTGATAACTGAGCAATCCATTTTTTATTTAGTTGCAAAGATATGCATCAACACTAAACAAATAAATAAAATATACATAATTGAGAATCATGCTAAATAGAAATGAATGTTCAGTAAAAAAAACATAATTATAAAACTTGGAACTTCCTGGTCTAAATCCAGCAATATAATATGAGAAGAAGAAAAAGAAAAGAATGTTTAAAAACACATTTAAAGGATGCTTACTCTCTAGTCCTGAGTAACTAAGACCTTGCTTTTGATTTGTTTGAAGCATTTCCCAAATTCCTTCGAAACCCTAATTCTGTACATCCCTCCGAAGGCCCGATTCTCTAACTCCACCGTAAATCCCCCAATTGATGAGAAGGAGATGAACCACATCCCAAATTCGAAGATTCCCGAGTGTTGCCGACTGTCTCGATCGATGATGAAGACAGAATAAAGAGGGAAGAAAGAGAATTACTTGTCAGTGTCGCATAGAGGAGATCGCGCATTCGCCATACTTCGTCGAGGAGGCAGAGAGGAGAGCTCCTTTGCCAGTCGTCGTTGAGAAGGCAGAGAGGAGAGGAGGAGAAAACTCTCTAGGGTTCGGGGAGACAACGGAAGGGAAAAGAGAAATGGCACAAGTGTTTCCTTCGTTCGTGTTGAAATAGGAGGAAGACTTGGAATCATGTGAATAAAGAAGGGGGATTAGTCTTGGCCTTTGGATGAACAGATGAATTTTGGAGATCCAACGGTTATGAGTAATATTTGATAGGGTAAAAGATTTCCAAAAAATTGGTTTAGGCCGCCAAATAATTGCCATTTCCGTCGAGATTATTTCGAACGGTTCAGGATTTATTTGCGACGAAAATATTAATAGTCCCAAAAAATATATCCATTTTTCAATCTGTCTCAAATAAATTTGCCTTTTGTTACAAAAAAAATATAACAGTCCCAAATATTAATTTTTTAGGGCATTTGAAACTAGTGTTCCTAAAAGTGTTGTCCCAAAAGCTCACTTTTTTTGTAGTGGGTGCTGTCCCGGGAATCAATTCTATAGTGAACTCAATCTCCCGCTCTGGCGGCATCCCTGGACGCTCTTCTGGAAAGATATCTGGAAACTCTTCAACTATCCGGGGTAACTGTACTGCTGCTACTGCCATTCGCAATGCTGGGAAAGATGGCTCCACTGCGCCTCTGGAAAACGAAAACTCTGGTTCGCCGGAGATACTAAAGACAACCCTGCCAATATGGCAGTCTATCCTAGCATACTGGTTCCTCAACCAATCCATGCCTAGGACTACATCATAGTCTGCCATAGGAAACACTATGAATCTAGCGGAGAACTTCCTACCGCTAACTACGATCCGACACGAGGAAAACACTCGATCTACTCCCACAAGACCATTACCAGTAAGTATATTGAGCCTCACTGATAATGAATCGGGCTCCAATCCTATCCGTGTCGCGAATCGTACAGACATGAATGAATGCGATGCACCAGAATCAAACAATACCGAAGCTGGAAAGGAGTTGACGAGAATAGTACCTGCCACTACCTCACCTGGTGCAACTTCTTCTTCCATAGCCATCATCATGGCCTGACCTTGTCCTCTGGCTGCTGGTCCCCTCTGCTGGAAACCTCTCTGCCTATTCTGGGTCTGAGCTTGGGCTTGTGCATACTGCTGGGGGTGCTGTTGCTGGAATGCCTGAGACTGAGGCGGCAAGGGCCTCGAAGACTGATACTGTTGCTGCGGAACTGGTACTGGAGCCGGTCCTCTCACCGAAGAGCTAGAAGGGTTAGACGCTGATGAACCACCCCTATTCGGGCAAGCCCCTATCCTATGATCTGCTGCTCCACAAGCCAGGCACAATTACTGTGCCCTGCGACAATCTGCCACTACATGCCCTGGCTTTCTGCAATGAGAACATCCTATCGCGGAAGTCTGCTTCTGCTTCTGTTGCTGCGGGTATGTCGGGGTCGAATGCTGAACCGACGTTACTAAGGCCGCCCGCCTCGGAGTTCCAATGGTCAATCCCCTAGCTGCCGGGGCTGGAGCTGATGATTGGTGCATCTGACTGTGGGACCGCTTCCTACTTCCGGTCCTATCTACGATCCTCTGGGAGGTGTACTCATGCCTCCTAGCTGCTCTCAAGACTGCATCGAATGTCTGGTGCTCGAACTGCTCAACTGCCAATAAGATCTCCAAATGCAGTCCCTGCTGGAACCGCTGGGCTCTATCAAACTCGGTCGCCACCAAGGTGGGGGCAAACCTACTGAGTCTAGAAAACTCTGAGGCATAACTGTCGACTGTTTTGCCGCCTTGCTTCAAGTTGGTAAATCTGGTCTGCAGGTCGTACCGAGCCACAGCATCAAAGTACTTCGTCTGGAATCTCTCTCTAAATACTGCCCAAGCAATGGGTGCCACTAATCCCATGGCTTGAGTCGCCCACCAACTGCGAGCCAAGTCCAACAACTGCAGGCGTACCACCGCCACCTTCTTATTCTCAGGTGTCCTGGCTGCTTCCATAATCACCTTGGTATCCTGAAGCCATGCATCTGCGGCAATCGCATCCTCGATGCCGTCGAAGAAAGGAGGGTTAAAACGCTTGAAGCTGTTGGCCGCCTGGTTCCCTGGATGTCCGCCTCGGGTCAAAATATCTTGAACTGTCTGGTACATGGCGTCGCTTCGACGATCCTAGGAAGCTATCAAGGTTCTGATGAGGCCTACTAAGGTACCATCATCGGGTTCTGCGGGCTGGACGGGCCGAACTGGTGACTCTCCTCCAGTGGATATCACTCTGGAGGCGACTCCAGAATGCTGGGCTTGATCCCCAGGTTGCTGCTGGTCCACGGGAGGTGCTCTTCCTTGCTGATCGGCAGGGTCAGGTACAGTACTACTGAAGAAGATGACACAGGAAAACAATAAGGAAGGACCAGGACAGATCAACGATACAAGCAGGTAATCAGGGCAAGAATTTCAGGGAATTGAAAATACGGGCGGAGATCAAGGACGAATACTGATTGAGACATCTATTCGGTAAACCCTCACATTTCTTGATTGACAAGACCTGCATGGGCCACCACTTAAACCGTGTCACGCTCCAGAACCAGAATACTGGAGAGCGGGGGCAGACATAGCCAGCTACGTATATTGAAATGGAAACCACCTCGATATACGGTCACGGCTGTCTAGATATATGAGGGTTTACTACAAGCCAACAGTCTCTTATGGTCATGAACAAGCCTAGTGTCTCAATCACCACAAGTAAGTAAAGTCGCAAGATGTATGATCATTAAATATACAATAATAAGGCGTCCCAAATATTACATATTCAGCTGATCATGAAGCTAGTCGTTACAAAATATTAGGACTAGCAAGAGTTTAGTCATACATGATCAACCCTAGGATTTGTTAATCATGTTACAGCCCGTAGGCAGACAGTAAGTAAAAGTGCATCGAGCTAATAGGTGCTCGTCGGCTAAACGCCTCAAAAGAATAATTTACAATAGAGTGAGTGAAACAAAATAGAAAACCCATTCGTAGCCCGGATTCCTTCTAGTCGCCACCATTGGGCTGGAAGCTTGGTGTTTGCCATTGATTGTAAAAGTACAGAACAGTTTTATGGGAGGACTGAACTTAGACTCACAATACAAACTCGCTTCTACAAAGAAAGCCTAGGGACGAAAACCTAGGTACAGCAGTCTAAGTACAATTGTTTATTTTAGATTCTGGGGGGTGACGATAGAGGCTCGGGAAAGCGACGGCCGCTCTGCCTTACTCCTTGGACGATCGGTATGCAGCCTTGGCTCGTGGAAGATCTACTTGGCGTGGACGAAGAAATGCTCTTCTTGCTCTCCTCGTGTTGCTCTCCTGGCTTCTCTCTCTCTGTAGTTATCAAAAGAGGGGAAGCTCTCTCTGTATATCTGTCTCTCTCTTTTTTTTTATTCTTTTGCTGCCGGGGGTTCTTGCAAGGGAATGATGCTGGCTATTTATAGGAGTGGGGTATGATCATTAGGGTTTGCTAATGATCATTTGTTTGGAATGTCGGCGCTCCTTCAACTTATCTGAACCCTTGATCATGATTACAATAAATCTAGGCCATTAATGCGGATAGTACCGTATCTTGTGAGCAATTAATGCTAACTGCTTTAAATCTTCATGATTAATTATGCCAATGTCCGATTGCTCGCCACCTGTCCCATTGGCTTGATGATAAATGATATGCCTTGATCTTAGTAATTATGACGATGATGTCAAATATACTTGCTGGAATTTGGTTAAATCCTTGATTGATCCGATGCCACGTGTTTTGATTGTGGGTCCTGCCAGAGCCGCATAGGATGGGCAACACTTGATCCGCAGGGAGATACTCTTCGTGAGTCGCATAGGACAATGCTTCATCGAGCCGCAGGGAACGAACTCTCAATGAGCCGCATATGCATAGTCTTTGCGAGCCGCATGAGCTAGCGTTGTATTGAGCCGCAGGGGCTGAGCTCTCAGTGGGCCGCATATGGCTGATTTCTGCTAGTCATATAGGGTGATTTCTCAGTGAGCCGCATGAAGCTGTTCTCTATTTAAGCCGCATGAGATTTGCCACGTGGCAACCTAGGATTTCTGACGGATCGGGTCAGAGATCTTCTTCTTTTCCCGAAGAGTCTGTCATTATGGCAGAGCCATTATGACACTTTATGCCAGAGCCGCCACAGTCGTTAAATCGTGTCAGAGCATTAAATGAGGCCACTATTCAAAGGGCCAGCTGTAGGGAAGGATCACAGGGGGACACGTTGCATCGATCGAGCCGTATATTCCTGCTGAATCGCATACACTCTCGAGCCGTATGAGACTGAGAGTCTTCCTTTGAACTGTATAAGACAGCTCCCATATGAGCTGCATGGGCTTCGTATCCGGAGCCGCATGGACCATTATTCTGATATTTTTCATGCTTCTACAGGACCCCCTTCAAAGTTTTTAATTTGCAAAATTGAAACACTTTGAATAAGAAGCATGGTCCCATTCATACCGCATAAGTGTCCCAGCCGCATAGATTCATCTGTCCGCATAGGCTCTTTGCCACGTGTCCTGACCACGTGTGCAAATTTTCATTAAATGTCCTTGATTCGTTTTGAATTTAACGCCGTCTTTTTGGGGAAGGATCCCAAGGGTCGGTTTTGCCTTGACCGAAGCATTTTGCCTTTATCTTTTGAGGCGGCGCATAATCCGAGACGTCTGTTTGTTTTTATGGGTCTCTTTCGCCTATAAATAGGAGTCTTTTAGTCTCTTGGGGGTTTCTTTACCTTCTCTCTTTGCTCGAATTCCCTATTGCCGTCTTTGCTCTTCGTCTTCTTCCTTCAACGATCGACAATGGCTTCCAAGAAAGCTGCTGCTGCTACGGGCAAGAAGGCCGCATCATCTTTCGCGGCAGCGAAGGGCAAGAAGGCTGCGTCTTCATCGACTGCGGCGGCGAATGTGGCGGCTCCTCCGCCGGCTGGCGTGCCTGCTTTTCACCCCAACGTCCACCCGCCTATTGCTGGTAGGATCCTTGACACCAACTGCCATGGCTACGCCGTATATTTTATGCGCGAGCCTATACTCCAAAGTATGCTGTGTGTCCGACTCATGCGCGGGCCGCATGGGGTATGACCCACGTTTGAGCCACATGAAAGAGGTTGCATAACTACTTCTTTATCAAGGCCGCATGAGCTCATTAGGATTTGGACCGCATGAGCTCTTTCACACTGAGCCGCATGAGTCTATTTCGAACTGAACCGCATAAGCCCATTTGAACTGGGCCGCATAAGCTTATCTGCACAGGACCGCATAGGCCTATTTCGAGTCGAATCACATAAGCTTATTCGAATTGGGCCGTGTCCGCATATGCTTCTTTCGAACCGCATAAGCTCATCCGTACTGAGCCGCATAAGCTCATTTCGGGCCGAACCGCATAAGCTTATTCGTACTGAGCTGCATGTGCTCTTTCGAATTAAGCTGCATAAATCTATTCAGACTGACCTGTATGAACTCTTTCAAGCTGAGCCGCATGAGGCTGAACGGAGCTAAGCCGCATAAGCATCACGTAGTTTTTGTGTTTCAGCTATCTTTGTTGACTTATTTCTTTTGCTTTTTCTTCAGTGAATCTGCCAGTAAATCCTGCGGGGAAACTTCTGGTTGGCTCTCATCAGCTTGCCTCGGGCGTGCATCGGGATGATCTAGTTCGTCAAATATCCGAGCAGCTACTTATTGATGAACCTTTTGAGCGATTGAATGCCATTAGGGTTCAATCTTTCCAATTCCTTAATGACATGATGAGCTCCGGGATGTCTGATGGGGAGTATTTGAGATCGGTTTTCCTCTTCGGGGATGCGTTGATTATAGAAAACTCCTGAGTGTTAGATGTTTCCGAGAGTTGGGATTTTAACCTGGACGGGATGCCGATTCACATTCCCCTTATGAAGCGCCATTTCTCCTTTGCGTGGTTCAACATGATCGTTTTGGATAGGCAGAGGCCAGACACCCTCACGCCAATCAGACCGGGGATGTTTGTTGGTAACATCCGCTACAACAAAACTGCTGGGTCGGTGCGTGCGATCAAGGATCCGGCCAGTCGATCTGCGATAGGGTTAGTTCTAGGTACCTTCATCAACACCCCTGGTCCTAACTTTTCATTCTCTCAGGCTGATACCTTCCTGAGCCAGCTCGTTCGCAAAGGTTCCTATCCTGTTGGCAGATTGGTACTGCCGAGCTGGTTACACCCTATTCCCCCTTGGGCTAACCAGACCTCATGGATTCTACGAAAATACGGAGAATTTTTGTGGGAAGTCAACCTTTATGATGCTATTCGGGGTACCAGCCACGGGTTGCCTGTTAATAAGCCACTGTTCATGGCCCTCATGGAGATGTATAATCCTCGGACAGGGACTTTCTTCACCCCTGTTGGGGAATTGGGACTCGCCCTTCACGAGATGTATGCTGTCTCCAAGCTCCCTTGGGGAGACGAGCCCTTCGAAGCGTATACTCCGACGAACGAGGAGTTCCAGGACTTAGACCGACGATTCCCCGGTTTCGTCGCAGTGTATCAAGAATTATTGTGTCATCATAGCACCTGTCACCGAACGGCTATCCAGAAAAATGACAGCTCGGAAGGTGATGCTCCCTATACTAAATCTTGGGTCGCATACCTTTTCAAATTTAGCGTTGCTGGCCGGGTTACTTTCCGGGATTGCCAAACTCCTAGGGAAGTAGAGGACTTGGTGTCGACCGCTAGGAGGTCGAGGTCACAAAGTGACAAGTTTAGGAGCCAGATTGACTCCTTCAGCTACTTTTATTATGGTACCCGACGGCCATCAGAGAAGGCACTCTTGGCCGAGTTTTTAATGGTATGGCTGCGCAATTGTGTGGTTTCAGGAGGGGCAGGTTCCATTGAGCGGATCAGTCGCCATTTCATTCTCCCTGCCGTGAAGTTGGCCTTTGGGGTCAGGCTGGCTCTTCTTCCTGCCATGGTATGCAGTATTCAGCATGGTCTCCGTACCTTTTCGTCCAAGGTTATTGCTCGTGATGTGACAATGGACTTTGAGCGTATAGAACTGCCTTATCATTACTTGCTGGGATGGCTGTTGCTGCATTATCAGTCTTTGATGAGACCTGGGACGGAAGATGGTGTTACGGACGATGACGCTTTTGTTTTCAAGTATCATCATCAGCCCTGGGAATGTAGTACCATGCCGGCGTGTCGGAGGATGTTGGCGAGGGCGGACGGATATAATTTCTTCGTGTCCGTTCCCCGTTTCACCGACCAGGAAGTAAGGAGTGTTTACGTTGATGGTGTTGTACCTCCTTATTTCTTATCTGAGAAAATGCGTTTTTGGCTGTGTAACATTCGTCCGGCACACTTAGTTTACCGTAATCGCAATACTGTGTATTTGGAACCCTACTTGCCCAGTAGGTTTGCCCGCCAGTTTGGATACGGCCAATTGTTCCTTGGACGTCCCAGTTCTTGCTTGGGGTTCGAGGGTAGCATTCTTGATGGTATTAGAGCGTGGAGCTACTATGACACCTTTCACACCCGAACCAGCTTCTCAGTTCCTGCGGCAAATGTGATAGATGAAATTTTGTATATGGCAGCCCTGTATCATGTCACGGCGAATCATCCTCCTCTTGATTTTGACCTGAGGACTAGCTTCATCGTGGGCACTCGCCTGGCGGAGAAGGCTGTGGTGTCGAAGGCAAAGAGAAAAGGGGTGAATAGAGTTCCTACGCCCGATTCTGAGTCCTTTGACACAATCGAGGAAGACAACGAGCGGGACGACGAGGGTTCTCTTTCTTCTAGCGATGAGGCAACGGCGGGTCAGCCTCCCGTCATGGCAGATGAGATGATGACAGATCATCCGTCAGTTGTATTAGACAGGGCGGTAGACCAATTGCCATCTATGTCGGAGGTAGTACGGGTAGAACTACCGCCTATCGTGCCTGGTCCCTCACGTAAACGGGGCAGGCGTGAGTCCACTGGCAGAGGAGTAGCTTTTTCCGTAAAGAGAGCGGCGATCGGGCCCTGTAGGCTGCTTATCACGGAGAAGGGTGAGGGTGCAGACGATGTTCCGGAGGTAAGTCTAAGTCGGAGTTATATCTTTGTTGTAGTTTTCTTTCCTCTTGAAGATATGACTTGATCATTTTTCTTTGTAGGTGTCAGACGAACCAGGCTCTCCTGAACCATCTACTGCCCCAGTAGCTGATCCGGCCCTTGCCGCTTTGATTAGCGACATGTGTGTCGCGGTCCTCTCTGCGGGGGCTCTCTCAGTGGCGGCTGAGGACTCCCAAGCTGCTGAGGCCCTAGCCCGGGGTGACGAAAGTTTCTTTGGGCCCGTCTTCGAGATTCCTGAACTTCAGCAAGACGACGCCATTCTCGGTGCATCCCCTCCCGAGGATGCAAGGGCGGATGAGTCTACTATTCCTGACTCGGAGGCTGTTGGTGAAGAGGTTGTGAAGGCTGTAGGCGAACCCCAGCCTCCACACTCCTCCACTGGTAAGCTGAGCCACATATTGACCACCGAGGGGGCTTATTTGCTCTATCAACATATCCTTCGGGTCAAGTCGATTCATGGTTGCCTTGGCCCTGCAGGTCCTGACCCTTTACCTCCCGCCGCGGATGTTCTCGGGGAAGGCCCGGTCTGCCGTGATCTGGGCGAAAGGAGCGTTTCCTCTCCTTCGTTATCGTATGTTGAGGGACATCCTGCCAGCTCTGGGCAGATGGGGATGGAGTTGGTGCTGGCCCCAGCCTCGTCTTCGGCTGCTTATACGGCTCCGGAGATCGACTTCTCGACCCTGCCGAGCATCCAAATTCTACGGGCCGCTGAAGAGGAATTGGCCGATGTTCAAGCGTCCTTCCGTGCAGAGTTGGTTTCTCTTATGGCAGGAGCGGCAGATTCTGTCGCATCTTCTTCTGCGCTGCCAGCCACACTCCCGTTGACACCGGCTTCCTCGGAGGCTCTGAACGAGGTGACGCAGGATGTGGTTGACAGCTTCTATCGTCACTTAGGGAGGGGTGTAAACGCTGTCGTGGAATGGAGGATCCCTTTTTCTCTGTCTCTGCGGGGTGCTCGGGGTCAAATCGACACTCTGAAGGGTCTTCCTGGCGGGGTGGGGTTAGCCGAGCTCCTGGAGCCTAAGTTGACAGAGGCTGACCAGCTTGTGACCCAACTGCTGGCAATACGGCAGGCTGGCTTGCCTGCTGCGATTGAACGGAAGCGGGGCTTCCTCGTTGCTGCTCGGGATAGGATCAAACTCGCTCGAGAAACTGCCGGGCCGGCTATGCAGGGGGACCTTGACAAGTTCTCCGTCTCCTATGACCGACTGGATCGTCGGAGTCAGGCATGTAGGGCCCGAGAAGAATCTGCCTCTCGTGGAATAGCTGACACGAAGGAGCGGATTCTCGCACTCCAGAAGGAGTTGGCCTTCTTAGAGTCAGAGCGGGAGGCTGATCATGCAGAACATGAGTTGATCGCTCGGGAGGCCGAGAGGGTTTCCCGATCTTCTGTCAACCTGGAGCGGGGCTTCAAGAAGTTTGAGGACAACTGGCAAGCCCATGCTCATTTGGAGGATGCGGCGGTGCTGAACCAGGAGGCGGAGCGTCGAGCCAAACAGAGGCTTGAGCGGTCGGTTGCCTTGATAAAGGACCGTCTCACGGTGTTATGTGCTCCAGAGCAGTGATCCGCCCTCTGTCTTCTTTTTTTTTTCTCTTTTAATTTTTGTAAGGGATGTGATCCCCGCTGATGTAGCCCTTTGATTTTTGAATAAATGAGCATGTTTTAACTCATCTTTTCTTTCTTGTACTTGCGGTATTTATGGAATCAGACTTGCTGGAGGATTATTTGTGGACCTGTTATCCTCGATGTACCTTGGTTTTAGGTACGGATAACAAGTTTGGTCAGGATGTTTGGAGCAGCCATGGCGAAGTAGTCATGGGTGTTCTTGGTATTGGGAAAGGAATGCCGTAGAGCAGCTGGGCTCCCGGGGCATGGTAAGATGGTAGATTTATACTAAGAAGCTTAGCAAGGGATATTTGTGGACCTATTATCCTTGGCGTACCCTGGTTCAGGATACGGATAATGGGATGAAAGGAAACCAATCACATTTGCTTAGAGGTTATGATGACATGGCAAACGTGAAGGTTTTACCGTAAAATCTTCCTGCTCAGAGGTAATGAGAACATGGCAGGGGAGACTTCACGGAAGCTATTTGTAGTAAATAGCGGATATTTGTGGTCAACAGAGGACATTTGTGGTCAACAGAGGACATTTGTGGACCTATTATCCTTGTCGTACTCCGGTTGTGGGTACAGATAATAGGTTGAAAGAGGACCGGCATACTTGCTCAGAGGTAATGTGGACATGGCAAATATAACGAATTCTTCGACGGAGCCTTCCCATTCAGAGGTAATGAGGACATGGCAGGAGTGGGCTCAATGAAGAGTGGGTACATAGAACGACTCAGAGGTAGGAGAACGTGGAAGTTCTATACGAGAGGGCGGTTTGTTTTTGGTGGAAGTGAAGACGACTCAGAGGTAATGAGGACATGGTCGTTTCGGAAATTGGTGGATCGACTACCCTTTTTGTGCACTGAGAGTGCGGGTAGTGGATCATGAGGGAGGATCTCTTCCAGAAAGAAAGTTCAGAGGTACAATCATACGTGACTTACTATCTGAAAAAGTGACCGGAATGTAAGTTCAGAGGCACCAGCCGGTACATAACTTGGTAATTTAGAATATTGAGGGAGTGAGAGTTCAGCGGCACCAGTGGGTGCATGGCTCGATAATCTGAAATATTATGGACGTGGGTTCAGTGGTACTAAAGGGTACATGACTCGATGAATTAAAATAGGGTGGATGTGAGTTTAGTGGTACTAAAGGGTATATGACTCGATGATTTAGAGAATGATGTTTAAACATAGTATTTCTTCAGGAACTTGCCGTTGACGGGCAACATGAGCAAGTCTCCGTTCTGCTTGGCGAGGCGGTAAGCACCGTTGGAGAACACGGCCTCGATGACAAATGGACCTTCCTATTTTGGCTGGAACTTGCCGGCGGTCTTATGAGTCATGACCATTAGCCTTCAGACTGCCCACACAAGATCGCCCACTTGGAATGTTCTGATTTTAACCTTCTTGTTGAAGGCTCCTGAGATGCGTGCTTGGTATAGCTCGATCCTTTGCTGAGCTAGGAGGCGTTTTTCATCTAAGGCCTCCAACTCTTGTAGTCGACGTCGGTAGTTATCATCCGTTGTCAATTGATAGGTGAGGGCGACGCGGAGTGAAAGGATTTGAGTCTCCAATGGGAGGACTGCCTCACTCCCGTACACCAGAGAGAATGGTGTATTCCCGGTGGTTGTTCGAACTGTGGTGCGATAAGCCCATAAGCATTCGCCGAGCTTTTCGTTCCAGTCACGTTTGTTGGAGGAGACAAACTTCTTGAGGAGTTTGATGATCATTTTTTTGAATGCCTCTGCTAACCCGTTTGCTGCCGGGTTGTACGGTGTCGAAGCGACATTCTGAATGCGGTGCTTATCGCAGAACCGATAGAATGCATGGCTTGCAAACTGCGGACCATTGTCATGGATGATCCTTCGGGGTAATCCAAAGCGGTAGATGACGTGATGCTTAAGGAAGCTGATCACGTTTGAAGTCTTAACTTCTGCGAGTGGGACAGCTTCCGCCCATTTGGAGAAGTAATCAGTGATAGCAAGTATGAAGCGATGTCCTCGGGAGGAAGGTAGGGTGATTGGGCCAATGATATCCATTCCCCATGCTTCGAATGGCCAGGATGCTACTGTCGGATGTAGAAACTCCGATGGTTGGTGAATGAAGTCTGCGTGGACTTGGCAAGCTTTGCATTTTTTGGCATAGTCTATCGCGTCTGCCACCATCGTGGGCCAGTAGTAGCCTATTCGGCGAAGGCGATCTTGTAGTTTTGGGCCGGGCTGATGGGCCCCGCAGACACCGTCATGAGCTTCTCGTACGGCTTCTTTGGCTTCTGTGTTCGACAGGCACCGGAGTAATAATCCGTCATAGGAGCGGCGATACAGCATCTTCGTCTCTGTATTGTAGAAGAATCTGAGAGAACGCCGTCTGACAGAAGTAGCTTCCTTTGGGTTCTCAGGGAGGATGTCGTAGACGACGAAGTCGATGAATGGCTGTCTCCAGTCTGGTGCTTCGTCGACCGTCTGGGTGGAATAACTTGCCACGAATTGAACATTATTCTTGGGGCAGACCAGTTCGTGGCCTATCACGTCAACCGAATGATGAGCCTGGTTTGGCACTGCTAAAGAAGCGGCAAGGCCTGCTAGAGCATCGGCTTCGATATTTTGGAGTCTGGGGACGTGCTCGATGAAGAATCCCTCAAACGATGAGATAATGTTGATCGTAATTTGATGGTAGGGGATCATATCTTCATGGCGGACCTCGTATGAGCCCCGGATCTGATTGACGATTAGTTGGGAGTCGCCGTACGCTTCAAGGTATTCTACCCCCAGCTCTCTTGCCAGTTGGAGACCAATGACCAGAGCATTATACTCGGCCACATTGTTAGAGCAGGGTTCTGTGAGGGAGTAGGCGCGATTGATCACCAGCCCGGTAGGAGAGATCAATACCACTCCGACCCCAACGACGATATTTCCCTTGGGTCCGGTTCTTGAAGTGCCATCGAAGAACATCCGCCATATATTATCGTGGGTAGCTGTATTCGAATCGGCGACCTCATCTGGGATCTCTTCATAGATTCTGGATGACTCCGATCCTGGGTGGGCTGCCAAGAAGTCTGCCAGGGCTTGACCCTTGACAGCCTTCTGCGGGACGAAGATCATATGATAGGAGGACAGCAATATTGCCCATGTAGCGAGGCGAGAGCTGAGTGCCCCTGGTTTAGTCATGAGGACTCTGAGAGGGTTGACTCGGAAGATCACCTGTATGGTTTGCCCTGTGACGTAGTGCCGCATCTTTTGAATGGCGAACACCAGGGCGAGGCATTCCTTCTCCACAGCGGTGTATCGTTGTTTTGGCCCAATCATCATTCGGCTGAGGTAATATATGGCCTGTTCGTGGCCTGCGTCGTTGTTTTGTGCCAGCAGGGCACCAAGGGAGTGTTCCATTGCTCGTACGTAGAGCAGGAATGGTTTTCCAGGGACCGGGGCCACCAAAACTGGAGGATTTGATAAGTATTCCTTGATGCTGTCGAAAGCACGCTGGCATTCCTCGTCCCATACGAATGAGACTCCTTTCTTCATGAGGTATGTGAATGGTCGGCAGAGCCCGGAGAGGTTAGAAATGAACCTCCTGATGTAAGCTAGCCTTCCTTGGAGGCCTCTAAGTTCGCGGAGATTTTTCGGGGGAGCCATCTCCATGATCGCCTTTGTTTTTTCGTGGTCTACATGGATACCCTGTGCAGTGATGATGAAGCCCAAGAACTTCCTACTGGATACGCCCAAGAACGATTTCGTAGGGTTCATCTTCAGATTGTGGGCTCGCATCAGGTCGAATACCGTCCTCAGGTCCTGAAGATGATCTTTCTTACGGTGACTCTTGACGGCGATGTCGTCGACATAGCATTCCACTGTATTGTGCAAATGTTCTCTGAAGATGATACTCATGGCTAGCTGATATGTAGCGCCAGCATTCTTTAGACCGAATGGCATTACTGTGTAGCAGTATGTGCCAATCGGTGTTCGGAATGACGTGTGCTTTTCGTCGTCGGGAGACATCATGATTTGATTGTACCCCGAGAATCCATCCATGAATGACATACGTTCAAAGCCGCATGTGTTGTCGATCATGATGTCTGTGATGGGGAGGGGAAATTCGCCTTTCGGATATGCCTCATTTAGATTACGGAAGTCGATGCAGATTCGGATCTTCCCATTCTTCTTAAGGACCGGAACTATGTTGGCGACCCAGTCAGAATGTTGCTCCTCACGGATGAAGCCGCTGGCTATTAGTTTGTTGACTTCGGCTTCGATTGCATCCATGACGCCTGGGCGGAAGCATCGTTGTTGCTGCTTGACTGGTTTTGCATCTGGACGTATGTTGAGCTTATGAAGAGCAATGTCGGGATCTAAACCCGGCATGTCCTCATAACTCCAGGCGAACACATAAATATATTTTTTGATAAGTTCCAGTAGTGATTCTCGCTCTTTGTTTGTTAAACTCTTACTGACAAAGATTGGCTTTGGAGAGGACTCGCTACCGAGGTCGACCTGCATAACTTCATCTTCGGTAGGAGGTTCTCTCTGCTCGAACCATTTTTCCTATTGCGCGTCCAGCTGTTGGGCCCACGGCTCTAGTTCGAGGATTTCAGGAATGTCTTTGTCTTCTTCGTAAGCGTCAGCGAATGCCATATTGACTGACAGGACTTGTCTGAATATGTCTCCGATGCTGGTATCCGAGTCGGAAGTTGGTGACCCGGTTGAATGTGACTGCCAGTCACATTCTTCATCTGAACTCTCGGGGGTCGTCGTGGAAGTTACATACCCTAGTCTACATCGAGTTTTGCTATAGTAGTCCCGTGGCTTGCCGGTTGGTACTGGGGGCTTCAAAGGTAGTCGCCGTCCAGTGCCGTAATTCAAACCTGGTGTAGTCTCCAGATCATATCCCTGCTTTTGCATGAGATATTTGGACTGGGGACTATAAAGATACAGAGGCAGTCTCCCGGCATCTGACCCAAGATCGGCTTCCTTTATGATGAAGGGGTACGGATCGTCTTTCCGGCCGAAGATAATTGGATGGTCCCCCCCTCGTATATTCGGTAGGCGTCTTCTGCTGGAGTAAGCTGGATCGCGGTATATACATTTGTCACCTGTGTGTGTAGGTGAGTGCGTATACCGTGGTCCATAGCATACATTGTACATAGCTTATTGAGCTCGGTGTAGTTCAAAGATAACCCTTTATTGATGAAGTAAGGTATCTTCTCTAGGGGAATTATATCATCGGCGGAGGGGACATTAGTGTGAGTAGCCACAAATTTGGCTAGTTCCGGCTCCTCCTCGGCTACCCCCTGTGTAAGTGAAGACAGAGAGGACGTCCTAGTCAGCTTGATCTTCAGAGGTTCAACTGACGGAGCAGAGCGTGGGGTTGTCGGTAGACTAGCAACCCCCAGTCTGGCACTCGATGTGGGGCGAGGGGTGGCTGGTTCGCTAGAAGTGTCAGACCTTGTATCGGGATGATGACCTTTCTTGGGAAGGCGTATTGTCAGTGGCCTATCGGAGGGATTGAGTTTCTCCGTTTGGGGTTGAACGACTCTTGGCAGTCTGATGGTAAGTGGCCCTGTTGTGGGTCTCGGCACCTGGCCGGACCTTGGTAGCCGGATTCTCAACTGCTCTTCCTGTGCCGAGAGGCTGATTGCGTCCTTACGCAGAGTGGCCGTGAGGGGTGCAAAATTGCCTGGTTTGCGAGCCTGGAGGTGGATCGTTAGAGGTTCTTCTGATCCTGTGGCCGTCTTGGTATGAGCTTGCACATCTTCTTCGACCAGGTGCTTCTTTGATTTTTCGTACAGACAGGAGTCTGAGTAATAAGATTTGACCCGTTTGAAGGGATCGATATCAGCAAATTCTGTCCTCACGAAGCCATGTTTATCGACATATTTGAAGCATTGGTGCAGCGTGGAAGGCACGATCATGTAATCGTGTATCCAAGGCCGCCCCAAAAGGATGTTGTAAGAAGTGTCGGCGTCTATGACGTAGCAGGTGACTTCTGATTGGAGATCGCCAATCTGGCATTTCAGACGGATCTTTCCGATTGGGTAGCTCCTGCCCGAATTGAAACCGCTAATGGCGGTGCTTGTAGGCATCAGGCGATGCATCAGAATACGAAGATGATGTAGCAGACCCTTCGGAATGATGCTTATGGAAGACCCAGGATCAATATGCATTCGGTCCACCTTTACGTCGCCAATGTATCCAGTGTAGTATAACGGGCGATCGTGCAGGTTAGTTTTGATGAGCATATCCTGCGGAGAGAAGACGATATTGGGCATCGCTCCCGTACACGCACTATTTTGGAGATCTGCAGGTTGATTATCTCCCGTGAGGTTGACCTGAGCCAAGTACGCGTCGGTATTTTGGAGTACATCACTCAAAGCTGTGCGGACATCCTTTGAGAGCCTTAGGAGTTCATATAAGGACAATTTGGCCGGTGTATTGGCCAATTGTGCTAAGATGTCGAAGTTATAGGGCCTCTCCAGCCCCTGAGGTGTCTCCTTTCGGAGGGATTTGTCGAAGCGAGTCTCTTTCGGCCTAGGCTTGTCGGTCGTCGAAGGCTGAGCCGGTCCCGGAGCATCAGTAGAAGTGGACGGATGATCATCAGTCGAGTTCTCAGCCACGGGCTGAGATTGTGCTCCAGATCGAGTAACAACGGCCGTGACTTCTTCTTCATCTGCCGAGACGGTGCGGCAGGATCTGACTTTTCCGCTTCTCTTCTTGTGAATGGGAGGCGTTGTGGGCTGAGTCACCTCGTGGACCAAGTCCGGATGGACCCACATAATTTCTCCTCGCGATGTAGTGAGAGGTACAAGATCGGCAGCTTGATCTCGAGCAGGCCGAAGATTAGCAATTTCTATCGTTGCCAGAGGGATGGGTATAACACCGTCTTGAGTCTCTGTTGGCGGGAAGCTGCCGAATTGTACGGATACCATGTTGGCTGCTACGGTTACCTCCTCGAAATCGATGGCTAGAGCGTTTGAATCGATGAGGTTTTGGATGTACCGTTTCAGTTGGTAGCAGTCGTGTGTAGCATGGTGGACGTAACGGTGGTAATGGCAGAATTTTGGGTTCTCCAAGTCAGCCGGCCGAGGCTCCCGTTTTGGTAGAGGGAGCTGTATTCTATCTCCTTGTATGAGCATGTCCAAGATAGGCTTGACGTGGCCGTCTTCAAAAGAGTAAGTGATTTGAGGCCATTGTTTATCTGTTGGTTGTGACTCGGACTTCTGGGCCGTGTCGGCCACCATAGCCTGCTTGTCTCTGTTGTCCCGATTGTTGGAGGGGCTACCCCCATTGTCGGTGTTGGTGCTGGGATGCTTGCCCTTGTTCTCTCCCTCTGAGATATGCAACCCCAGCTGGCGGGCCTTCTTCAATCGTTCTTCGGCACTTGTAGCACTGATGATAAAAGCCTTCCAGTCCTTAAACTGACTTTTGCCCATCAAGAGACTAGTTGTTGGGAGTAGTCTCTTTTGGCAAATTTCAATCAGGAAAGAATCCGGATTGCCAGATGATAACTTCATTGCGGTTTGACGAAACCGCTCAATGTAATTCCTCGTCAGCTCTTTCTCTCCTTGGATGACGTCCATGAGGGTAGACATTGTGACGTCCTGCCCTACCTCGTAGAACCTCTCCAAGAACAAGCGTTTGAAGCCAGCGAAGGAGTGGATGCAATTGTCCGGCAGGTTGCGGTACCAGTCGAAGGCGACTCCTTCCAATGCCCTGATAAATAACCGCGTGAGGATAGCGTCATCATAGGGCAGATGGTCGGTGGTGACCTCGAAGTAAGTGATATACCGACTTGCTGAGGTCTTGCCATCATAGGAGTTGATATTGAACGGCTTATATCTTGGTGGGAATGGAACATCCCTCCATTCAGCAGGATATGGTTGCCGTATTCTGAAGTCTTGAGAGTTTTCTCGGGCGTGGAACATGGCTCGGAGCTCTTGAACTTCTCTCCTTACTTCTCGGGTCTCATCTGTCGCAGTTGGAGCCGTTACTTCGGGAGGATTATTGCCCGGGTTCGGTGCCGCCGAATTTGAATCTACGTTGATTGTGGGACCCGTACTTGTCTGGCCAGGTGTCACTCCCTGCAGAGTAGGAAGCGCCGCTTTGATCTCGTCTACAGACTTGACCAAGGCGTACAGCATGGCCTCCAAAGTGTCGATGCGTTGGCGATTACTGGAGCCACCTTGATTGTTGTCCGTCATGAATACCGTCCTTACGTGAGGAGTGACGGAAGGGACGGTGGAGGGTGCGCCCTCCGAGTCGTACCCATGCATCGAGAAATCATCGGGGTAGGTGGGAATATTCTCTTCGGGTTCGGACTCAGAAGGAACAGTACCCCCAGCTTCGGAGCTTGCTTCATCTCGAGAGTCACGGATGTCCTCGGGGACATCAGCATCTGTTGCACCTGATGGGAGAGTTGTTTCTCCGGGCTCGTCTCCTTGAAACATCGAATTGTTGTGGATGTTCGGAGGAGTGCTACCCCCAGCTCCCTCGACCCTCAGCGGTGCGGACGATGAATCTCCCATTGCAGCAGATTTTGTCTTCGAACGGGTGTGTTGGTATACTCCGGTGGAGGGCAACCGTTTAGCCGACAATTTCTTAGCTGTAGTGGTTGATATTTTTGGGCTGGAGATGCTCGTCTTCTTCCCTTTCCCCTCGGCGGGGACTTTTTACGCGGAATTGCAGGAGGCAATAGGAGGTGCTTCGTCCTCCGAGCTCGAATGCTGTAATCTTTGGAAGACGGACGACCGATCTTCCGTCACTGCCGTGTTGTTGCAGCAGTAGTTGACGATGATCTGGGTGCAGTGACGTCCATGTGAGGACTCTTTGCATGCCGAGGCCCCTTCTCTTTTTTTGCATTTGTGGAGGACAGCCTCACGCACGTCAGAGGAACCACTTTGTCCGTTTGCCGCTGGGGACTGGACTTGAGCGGTTCTATACAACTTTCCATCAGAGGCCCGCATGATAATCAGCGGGACGCCCCGATAGTCAGAGGATGGGGCAGCTGTCTGGGCTTGATGAGCCCGTGCTGCCCTGGACTTCTTCTTCATAGCACCGGTGGGTGCATAATAAGAAGAGTCCAAGTTGAATACCACAGAGTCTGGAGAATCATCAGGGTTCGGACCGTACGAGAGACGGTCGAAAACTGATCGAGAGGAGCATGGAGCGGATGCTATGCGGCTAGGATTGGAAACCGTGCAGGCTGTCTGCATGCGGTTGTCTTCTGTCGTCGGCTGAGTTCTTATGCGGCTAGGAGTCACGACCGTGCAGGCTGGCCGCATGCGGTTGGCATCTGTGGCCGTATGGGTTTTCTGCAAACGATTGACTCTAATAGCCGTATGAGTTTCATCCATGCAGTTGGCAACTGTAGCCGCATAAGTTATGCGGCTGACAGATGTGGCCGCATAAGTTTTCTTCATGCGGTTGGCGGATGTAGCCGCATGGGCTTTCTCCCTGCGGCTAATACCCTTCTGCGGCTCGGATCGCGTAGAGTTCCTCTTTGCCCCTGCAAGTCCAGCATCATAGTATTTTCTTCTGCCGGACTTGGGGACAGCAGAGTTGTCTACGGTCTGAAGTAGGGCCGCAGGAGAGTCCTTCTCGCCGTTTTGAGCAACAGAGTGTATCCCATCGAAGACTTGAGGAGGAGCAAATAATTTTGGCCTCCACTCTTTGCGAGCCTTCGTGGTGCGGGTACGCTTCTAGATCGGGCCAGCGCTGCCTTCAGAGAGCATCTCTTCGAACGCCCGTTGGTCGAAGCGGACGACCATCTTCTGTTGTGTGGAGCCAAGTTTGGCTGCATCCGATTGCGTCACCAACTCCTCAGCCGTGGAGAAGTTAGTCCCCAGCAGGGTCGCCATCGTGTTTGCCATTGATTGTAAAAGTACAGAACAGTTTTATGGGAGGACTGAACTTAGACTCACAATACAAACTTGCTTGTACAAAGAAAGCCTAGGGACGAAAACCTAGGTACAGCAGTCTAAGTACAATTGTTTATTTTAGATTCTGGGGGGTGACGATAGAAGCTCGGGAAAGCGACGGCCGCTCTGCCTTACTCCTTGGACGATCGGTATGCAGCCTTGGCTCGTGGAAGATCTGCTTGGCGTGGACGAACAAATGCTCTTCTTGCTCTCCTCGTGTTGCTCTCCTGGCTTCTCTCTCTGTGTGGTTATCAAAAGGGGGGAAGCTCTCTCTGTATATCTGTCTCCCTTTTTTTTATTCTTTTGCTGTCGGGGGTTCTTGCATGGGAATGATGCTGGCTATTTATAGGAGTGGGGTGTGATTATTAGGGTTTGCTAATGATCATTTGTTTGGAATGTTGGCGCTCCTTCAACCTATCTGAACCCTTGATCCTGATTACAATAAATCTAGGCCATTAATGCGGATAGCACCGTATCTTGTGAGCAATTAATGCTAACTGCTTTAAATCTTCATGATTGATTATGCCAATGTTCGATTGCTCGCCACGTATCCCATTGGCTTGATGATAAATGATATGCCTTGATCTTAGTAATTATGACGATAATATCAAAAATACTTGTTGGGATTCGGTTAAATCCTTGATTGATCCGATGCCACGTGTTTTGATTGTGGGTCCTGCCAGAGCCGCATAGGATGGGCAACACTTGAACCGCAGGGAAATACTCTTCGTGAGCCGCATAGGACAATGCTTCATCGAGCCGCAGGAAACGAACTCTCAATGAGCCGCATATGCATAGTCTTTGCGAGCCGCATGAGCTAGCGTTGTATTGAGCCGCAGGGGCTGAGCTCTCAGTGGGCCGCATATGGCTGATTTCTGCTAGTCATATAGGGTGATTTCTCAGTGAGCCGCATGAAGCTGTTCTCTATTTAAGCCGCATGAGATTTGCCACGTGGTAACCTAGGATTTCTGACGGATCGGGTCAGAGATCTTCTTCTTTTTCCGAAGAGTCTGTCATTATGGCAGAGCCATTATGACACTTTATGCCAGAGCCGCCACAGTCGTCAAATCGTGTCAGAGAATTAAATAAGGCTACTATTCAAAGGGCCAGCTGTAGGGAAGGATCACAGGGAGACACATGGCATCGATCGAGCCGCATATTCCTGCTGAACCGCATACACTCTCGAGCCGCATGAGACTGAGAGTCTTCCTTTGAACTGTATAAGACAGCTCCCATATGAGCCGCATGGGCTTCGTATCCGGAGCCGCATGGACCCTTATTCTGATATTTTCTATGCTTCTACACTTGGTAGATCCTTGGAAGCTGCTCCGAAATCTGGCCACACAAAACTAGCTGGGTCAACCCCAGAAAGAGCAAGTGCCACAAGGGGGCCACGAAATAAGAACAAAAGCCAGCATTAACACCAGAAGATATAATATTTAAAACTAAAATTTATGAAAACATGGCAGGGTGATATACGACGAGATAACCATGGGACTAATCCGATAGCCAGGTTACAACCCGTAAACCAAACAAGGACCGGGGTTGTAACCCTTCATCTGAACAGAACTTGGTTTCCCACCATTTATCGGCAAGATAATAATGTAAGAAATCAAGACAGGAAGCAGTCTTGTACTGGATCAAGACATGCCTGGACTGGTTATACCTCATTCAATCAATCACGGCCAAGCAGATCCTACGGCTTACTACTTTAACTAACTAGGGTTATCACAGGCCTAATTACTAACAAGATGCAGTGAGATTGTTCCACAGCCACAAGCCCTGCAGACCATCCAGGCTACCCAGGACGAAAGATTAGGGTTGAATTCAGGTAGGTACATCGCCCGGGAGACAAATGTACCCTTAGGTGACTTAGAGGGTGCAACACTCGACGGTGTGCTAGAAATGTGCCCTACTCGACGGCAGGCTACAGATCCCAAGAGCGCCCAGGTAACGGGATTGCCTGTAGCTGTGTCAATCTCTTCATGACTACTGTGTTATTCTAGTTATTAACCTTAATCCGTTTTAGTAGGTACTCCTGACCGTGGTACTCAGGAGTCCTATCCTAGACATGATGCAAGACTGGACAAGTGGATTAACAAGCAAGCAAGAAGAAACCATCCACGGTGTCAAGGCAGGTCAAGTTAAGTTATCCAGATAAATCATGTCAAGGTACTTGTCAGGAGTGCGCCACGACGGGCCACTATCATGTCAGGTTGGTCATGTCAGGAGTGCACCACTACGGGTCACTGTCGTGTTATGCTAGTTCCTTGTCATACCAGGCCATGTGCAATAGTTATTCCAAACATATTAAGTAAAATCAAGTTCATGTCAAAAGGCGTAAGGATATAAAATGGACATAAAATATCGAATAAAATATCAATATACAGGACAATAGAAAAGCCAAGCTTAAGGAAATAAGACCAAAACTCCAAGGGCTAATGGGTCAAGCAAGGGGGTCAGGAAAGCAGCGTACGAAAAGTCACGCACGCTGAGAGAGCAGCATAGGTGAAAGTCACGCATGCTACAGGAGCAGTGTACGTGAAAGTCACGCATGCTACAGGGAGCAGTGTGTGAAAGTCACGTACGCTCAAGGGAGGCAGCATACGTGAAAGTCACGCACGCTCAAGGGAGGCAGTATATGAAAGTCACGCACGCTCAAGGAAGGCAGCATACGTGAAAGTCACGCACGCTCAAGGGAGAAGTATGTGAAAGTCATGCACGCTCAAGGGAGGCAGCATACGTGAAAGTCACGCACGCTCAAGGGAGGCAGCATACGTGAAAGTCACGCACGCTCAAGGGAGCAGTATGTGAAAGTCTCGCACGCTCAAGGGAGGCAGCATACGTGAAAGTCACGCACGCTCAAGGAAGGCAGTATACGTGAAAGTCACGCACGCTCAAGGGAGCAGTGTACGTAAAAGTCACGCACGCTCAAGGAGACACGCTTCCAACAGGAAGCGTACTCAAGTCCGCGTACGCACGCTAAAGAGCGCATGCAGCTCAGTGTGCGTAGGCTAAACAGCTTGCACACTGCTCACTGTCTTCTCCAATAGCAAGAACACCAAGGAAGAAACCCAAAGCTTCACAAGTTCATAACTTGGCCATCCGAACTCCAAATCCGGATTTCCAAGGCTCCAACTGGAGTGAAACTAAAAGCTCTTCCACATGGAAACATCAGAACTCAAAGAAAACCAACCAAAATAGATCAAACATGTAAAATCTAAAAATAGCAATAACTTAGATCTACATCAACAGAGACTCCAAATCATAAAAACCCAAGAACTAATGTTGATCTCCATGTCCTAAACTAGCGAATGGACAAAGAAAAGAGGGTCCTCATGTAGTGTCAAGATGTACTTGCCTAGGGTGGAGAGTTATGTAGAGGAAGGAGAAGAAGAAGAAGAAGAAGAAGAAGAAGAAGAAGAATGAAATAAATGGTGGTTATGAGGAGAGAGAAAAAGTTGGTAGAGTTATAAAGAGGGGGAGTTGTGGTGGAGATGAGGGGTAGCATAGGGCTAGGGTGTTCCAACACATAAAACTGAACCAAACCGAACCATCCCCAATAAAACCGAGCCATGCCAAAAATCTAAATACGAGAAATACCAAAATTCCACAAGTTGAGGAAAGTAAAAATACATGCCAAAATCCAGATACGAGTATAAATACGAAATACGGGAAATACGGGAAATGGGGGTGACATATGGGTAGCAATATGAGGTTCTAATCCTGGCATATCTTCGTAACTCCAGACGAATACGTCAATGTATTCCCTAATGAGCTGAATCAGTTCTTGTTTATCTGCTTCTAAAAGACTTTTGCTGATAAAGATTGGCCTTGAAGAAGATTCATCTCCGACATTGACCTGGTCTTCAGTAAGTGGTTTGCGTTATTCGAAATAAAGTTTCCATTGAGTATCCATCCTTTGTGCCCAGGAATCAGATTCATGGGCTTCCGTAAAGTCATCGTCGTCTTTTGAAAACTCGACGGTCACGATATTAGAAGATAGAGTCACTTGATGGACGTGCCCATCGCTCTTCTTTTTTAGACTCATAAGCATTTGGGGTCATGATCGACGAGGTTTAGCCTAACCCATGCTTTGTTTTGTTGTAGTATTGTATCGACTTTCCTTTGGGAGCAGGTATACGAATAGGAGTTTGCCTTCTCCAACCACCGTCGAGGTTGGTTTTGAAGTTGTAGCCTATCTTTTGGATGACATTCTTCGACTGTTAACTGTAACGACGTAGTTGAAGTCGCCCTTTATCGTCATTTTCGGTATCACTATCGGATGTAGTCTTTTGATTAAATCCTTTGCTGAAGAGAATTGGATGTTTATCCTTCTTTCGGGAGGGAACCAGAAAGAATGAATATTGTACTGAGTCCAGTGATACTTCGTCTTGAAGTGATTGGACTGCTCCTAATGTAAGGGGTTCGAAGTTATCCAGGATGTCTAGATAACATCGAGTATAATAATTGACATCCGTATACTGTAAAGGAGACGCTACTTTATTAATAATTACATCATTATTTACAATAGGGCTCTTGATCTTAGCCGACGGCTTGCTAAGATTGATGACAAAAGGAGGAGAAGGAGAAGAAAAAGGCTTGTTACGACGAAGGTCATAATAAGAGGCTAAGAAGAGGTAAGCTTCCTATGCTCCGTCTTTTCAGCAAGAGGATGCTTGAGAGAAGAAAAGAGATGGATGGTCAGCATTTGAGAAGATGAAGGACGAAAAGTACGTGCTTTGACCGAAATCACAAGGACGTGATCTGGATTATCCTTCTGATCTTCCTCGATGTCCATGGCCAGTACGACTTTTACGAACTTCTCTTTGTACATCCTGGAGTTAGTGAAATATGCTTCGAAGCCCCGGAAGGGATTAAGTGATGGAACTGGAGATTTCTAGGACCCTTACTTTGGTGTGCGTATTGATCGATAGAAAGTTAAACAGATTTAATACATGTTCTAACCTTTTATAGGCGGTAACTAGGGTTCACAAATTATACCTGCGGTGGAAAGAAGACAAGTAATTTCTGGCAATCTCGAGTAGACGACCCCAAGATCTTCTGCACGTATTCCTTCCTCGAGTTGGACGTCGTGTGGGCGACGATCTTCCAACCATTTCTTCTCCTTGGCAGCCCTCTCTTTCTCTCCTTACGTGAATCACGAATTTAGAGAAAGCTTCAAATTTCTGATCAGTAATTTTGTGGCCAGAGAATAGAGGATATATATAGGCTACGGCAGGGACCATAAGAAGAAATTAGGGTTAGGCCTCCTAACGGATCTGGATATCCCGTGTTCAGCCCGAACACACAATCCAGGCCCATTAAAAATAGCTCGGTCCACTAATAAGCTATCATTGCACTACCTCCCTAATCCCAAATTATGTTTGTGGGCTCCTTTTATTATATGCTCGTTTTGCTCCCCATGTTAAGATATCGTATGTCCGTCGATCAAATTAAGTTACTGACATCTTTTATCCTTAAGTAGTACCGCTCAACTTTATTTGTCATGTTGGATATAATCCACCTGCAGGGTTTACATGACAATCCTTATTAGCTCCTTAAGAGGACATCGTCAACCCGATGTATCAGGACATGAATTCTATTTATAACCAATAGCCCATCATACATATAATATTATTACCTAAATCATAGAGGTTGTTGATCCATAATGAATCTCACTCTTTCATGATTCAAAGTAATGCATACTGCATATACATGTCTATTATTATATTCGGATTAAGAGCACAAGCATCCATAATAACAAAGGTGTTTGTTCTCTTATGTAGTCAGTACAAATAGAACAAGCTCAAGTGGTACTGTTCAATACACACAAAGTGTACTAGTATAAACCTATAGTCAAGATAGACTAATACCAGATTACACTACAACCTTTCAAATAGATTGTCCAAGTCCATGCAGGTTGTGAACTATTTATATACTCCATAGGAAACTGATAATATGATCTTCTATGTGACACCACACACCATATTATCTACAATATAGAATATCAGACATTTGCATTAACACTTGCAACAAATATAATATACAAATATTTGCCCATATGATTCTCATTCAAAATTTAAGGAAATAAGGTTACTACAAAAGTGATGCTTTTAGTATATAACCCTAACATTAAGATCATCCACTTCCTTTCGGACTTCTTCGCTGTCATCCACATATTTGAAATATTGGTAGAGAGTTGATGGCACAATGTTATGTTCATACAACCATGATCTTTCTAACAGGGCATTGTAGGAGCCATAATTGTCATTCACATAGAAGGTGACTTTCGTGCAGAGATTGCCGATTTAAACTTTCAGGCAAATGTTTCCAAGTGGTTCACTTCTCCCGAAATTAAATCCCAAAATAGTCGTGATTGTGGTAGAGAGATTATGGACAAGGATCTTCAGTACATCCAGTAGACTCTTTGGCATAAGGCTGAGTGCATATCCAGGGTCAATCAGGATGTGATTGAATTTCATTGTATCGACATACCCTATAAAATAGAAAGGTCGATCATGTCAATTTTCTTCCAGAAGCATATCATCCTGCATGAAGGTGATATTGGAAATCAGCTCCATCAAACTATGACAGTAAAAATATGCCACGGGTTTCTTATCCGATTTCTTGAGGTGTGCCAGACAAGCGTCGGCTTGTATTAAAGCTTTGCTTAGTGTTTTCCATGTTTCCCTCGAGAGACATTAGAGCTTAAATATTGATAACCTCGTCGGAGTATTGGTTAGCTGAGCCAATATATCGAAGTTATACGGCTTCTCCAGTCCAAAAGGTGGAATTTTCTTCAATATTTTATCAAAGTGAACTGGCTATTTTCCTTTGTCGGCCGCTGTTGGTTTGGGCGGAGTTGGTTCCGTTTGAGAAGATGAAGTCGATGGAACATTGGCAGCAAGAGAAGAAGATGCTGAAGGGGCATCAAGGACTGGAGGTTGAATGACTGCATTCTCTTGTCCCTCTGGATAGTCTCTAAGGTAGAGTCTTCCAGATCTGGTACCGGTCATGGCTTCCTCTTCTGGAGCTGGTACGAAGGAAACCATATTGCAATTCTTTATTAGTGTCTTGTTTCTCGAAGACTTCTTTTGAAGAGATGAAGAATTTTTCTAGAATCATAAGCCAATACGAGTCTGATTGTGTTCAGCCGTAGAAAAAGAGGTATACGAGATCCCTTCCCATGATTTAAGCCTAGGGATTTCTGTAGATTATATCCTATTTTCTTTATCAGTTCACGAGATAGTTGACTATATAGATGGAATGCTGGTTGGTAGTTAACTTTTGGCTTTGGTACAGTCACCTTAGAAGAAGAAGGTAAGACCTCCGCTGGGATAAAGGTAGCATCCAAAGATGGAAAATGACCACCCAGTGAAGTCATATGACATGACTTGTATTTGGTTGTCATTCTTGACTTTGTAGAGGAAGCAGGTGTATTAGATTAAAAGTCAGCAGCCAAATTGGGGTAAA
The DNA here is from genome assembly GCA_029216955.1 of Iris pallida. Lineage (NCBI taxonomy): Eukaryota > Viridiplantae > Streptophyta > Magnoliopsida > Asparagales > Iridaceae > Iris > Iris pallida. The sequence continues at coordinate 3,195,768 of JANAVB010042015.1, forward strand.
TCTACATGATTTCCCTTTTGTCAGTTGATAGGGGCACAAGACCGTCACTTCATGCTGGTAGAAGGTTGATGATCTCTAGAGTGGCTTTTGGAATGGAGATGACTCTATCATGCATAAATTGAGCAGGAAATCCTCAAATTACAGAGAGACGACATTAGCAGTCACCGTCTTTTCATCATGTTGAAGGGTGATTGTCTTGGCATTAATCAGCTCCTGGATCTTTCCTTTGAGTATGTAACACACCATCGTCGGATGTCCCAATAACCTGTGATACATAGTATTTAGGATTGTTAGTTTTACCTACTTCGTCTGGCCATTTTTATTCGGGCAGTTAAAGTTTGCTGCATTTGATTAGACAATCAAATATGGTCATGATGTCGTCCTCGTCAAAGGAATATTCCTCTTTTGCATGCTATACTCTCTGTGGGGGTGTTGTCGTAGTAGGTGTTGACTGACCTACATTGATGGCTAAAGCTTCTTTGCCTTTCATATAGATGTCTAAAGCTTCTTTATTCTTGTGGTTGTTCTGACGCCCACCGTTGTTGGTTGTAGAATATTCATCTTTGTCAAGATTAGACATCTGGATGCCTAGTTGTTTGAACTTGTCAGCACTGTCCTCGGCTACCCTGGCACTTACTATGAAGGAGGCCCGATATTAGAATTATGTGGGTCCATTCCACATGCTGACTATAGGTAACAAGTTTGATTTGCATGTATCTATAGTCAGTGCATCTGGAGTTCCCAGAGGCATTTTAAGTGCCTTATGACAAAAGCGCTCAATAAAACGTTCAGCAGTTTTATTAGGCTATTGCTTGATTTTGATGAAGGCCGACATAGTCATTTCGTTTGTTCCCTCATAGAATCATTCCAAAAACATTTTCTTGAATCCCACAAAAGATGTTATACAACCAACTGCCAAACTGCGATACCAGTCACAGGTTGCACCCGCTAAACACCGGACAAATAATCTAGTGAGTAAAACATCGTTTGGTTGGAGTTAATCAGTCATCACCTTGAAGTGATTGAGGTATTGACTTGGAGATGAACTGCCGTCAAACAGCATGATGGTTGGTGGCTTGTATTTAGGTAGAAACAGGAATTCCTTCCACTCTATAAGGTAGGGTTATTTGATCCCCAACTTCTGCAGACATCCTTTTGCTTGACAGCTTCGAACTGACTACGTAGAAGCTTCACTACTTCTTTAGTATCCCCTGATGCTTGGAGAGCACTAGACTAATTTGATGTGTTAGAAGGTGGGATTGTATGATAAGCACCACCCCCAGTACCAGAATGACTTGGAGCTGGCATGGTAGCATTATGAGGAGATTGTACCCCCAAATCGGTGTTGATAGGGGCTGATGCTGCTATGTATTCTTGGGTTGGAATTGGATTCACAATCGGTGAAACAGTGTGTTATGGCATGATCACAACATGCATATTCGCCATCATTTTGACCATATTTTTCAAGTTGGCCTCTAAAGCAGCGATCCTCTGCTCCTGACTGCAGGAGCTGGTGCATCTTATTCCTCATTAGTGACATAGGCAGTCACTTCTCTCGCTACCGATGATGAACTGGTGGAAAAGATAATCCACTCAGAGCTTTCACTATCGACATCGAAATCATGTAGGGAACTAGCCCAAGGATGAAGAGTGGGAAGATTCCTTTGATTGAGGAAATCTTGGTCAGAATCAGGAAGATTCCTTTGACCGATTGTTTCTTGGTTGGAAAAAAGATTTTTTTGATCGATTGTTACTTGGTGGGAATCAAGAGAACTTCACTGACTGAGACATCCCCAAGATTAAGAGAGAAAAGATTACTTTGACCAAGTAGATCTTGGCTTCTTGATCTTGTATTTTGGTAGACGCCTTCATTAGAGTCACGGATCAGATCAAAGTTTTACTGATTGGGATTGCGGGATGCATTACGTCTTGGACATTTTCTACCCCCAGTTCTTCGAAAAGTCATGTTAACCGAAGCATATAGCAAATCATCTTCATCCACCATAACAAGTTCAAGAATTCGAGTGTAGCTCAAACAGTCAAAGACAGACCGTTTAGTTGACTTACAGCAACATTTTATCACTACTTTATGGTGATAATTACGATAATTTTCCTGATGTGGAGTTACAGGTGGACAAAATGGTCTTGTCATCTTCCGCTTTTGTATAATAAGTTCATGGAGATCGGTTACGGTGACAGGACAAAGAGAAGTCGGAGGTACATATTCACTGATGATGTAGGAATATGATTCCAGTTCTTGAGGTGCCCTGTACCCTGTGTGTACAGAGAGTGCTGACTTCGTTGGCATATGTGAGAGGATTCTTGACTTGAGGAACTCTTCTTGTGTGCAACTTGGTAGGTGGCACAGATTATTTTTGATGCAGGCTTAACGCTATTCTGTACTGATTGAGGTAAGTACGCATGTCAGAGTCGTGCGCCACCTGGATGTCTATCTGGGACACCCTCAGTTTACCTTACCTTGCTCTTTAAAATGCATGGTAGGAAGTTATTGGCTCTGGCTTGATTGGCACTGACCATGAGGAGTGGGCAGGATGCCCTGTTGTTCTGCGCATACTACTCCAACACGTTTGTACGGCACAAATGAGCAGTAGAGAACAAACATTGAGTAGAGTCTAATTTTTTGGCATTGATTTGATTGTTTGTGCCAAGAGAAGTATAATGCATTTTCCACCAAGTCCAGGACTGGGGAAGGATAAGGAGTGGCCATAGGGCACTTTTTTTTATTCTGCGCAGGGGTAGTGATATGTAATTTCTTCCCCAAGTTTAGAATTGGAGAGGAAGAGGAATAAGCCAAGTGGTGTTTTCTCTTGTTCTATGACAGTGGTTGGCATATTTTCTACCAATTTTAGAATTGGTGATGAGGAAGAAGTAGTCATACGGTAATATCTCCTGATTGGCGCCAGAACAGTGATTGGTGCATCCTCTACCAATTTCAAAATTGGTGAGGAAGAGAAAGTGGCCATGTAGCATTGTCCCTCGGTTGGTGCCAGAACAGTGATTAGCGCACCCTCTATCAGTTTCAGAATTAGTGAGGAAGAGGAAGTGGCCTTGTGGTGTTGTCCCTTGATTGGTGCCAAGGTAGTGGTTGGAGCACTCTCTACCAATTTCATAATTGGTAAGGTGGAGGAAGTGGCTACAAAGCTTTTCTCCAAGCTTGGCACAGGAGTCATGATTGGTGTACTGGAGGACTTCAGAGTCCATTTACCATGTGCCCTGTTCTTGACAGCAGCAGTGGTAGCGCACTTAGCACCCCCCGCGCCAATCATGACTTCCTAGGCAGTTTGGTCGACTTTCACGACCAAAGACTTCTGCGTCATGCCGACCGATGCAATATCGCATTGAGTTGTCACATTCTCGTCAGAGGAAAAAGTTATCCCCAGTAGTGTCGCCAATTTGTTTACAAAAACAAATGTTTCTTTACAAACTAAGAAAGAAGAAAGTATAATAACATAATTAATTTCTAGAAAAGTACAACTATAGGAATCTAATCAGAAGACGTTCACTTTATCCCATGGACGATGCGATGTTGAAGAAGAAAGCCTTTGGAGAGTTCTGCTGGAAGTGCTCAGGAGATCATGATCATTAGTGATCCTTTGAAAGTGATTTGAAACTCTATTTATAGAGTTCTGAAATAATTGTCATCAAGTTATTCTGATTGGCGCAGACAGCCATAGGCGTGCCATCACCCTTTGCATGAACGGTTAACTTAACTGCATGGGATGGATGGCATTTTATGAGAGAGATGCGTGGTCATGGGCAGTATCGTGTGCACGTTCTTCGAGATTAGTGGCATGCACGCTACGTCATCTAACTGCTTTGGATGATAATTTGATTGATTAGTGCCAACGTTTAATGGCGCCAGGTGCCATCTGCTATTTTAGTGTCATCTGCTTAAGTCATTAATAACCTCGCGCCAAATGCGAATAGTGCGAGGCAACTGTCAATCATTATGACAAATCTGACAAAATCTCTTCGAGCGCCACCCGTTCGGGATTCGAAACAGATTTTTATCGACTGACATGTTTGGCCTCTCCGAAAAGACTACCATGTGTCAACCAGCGCCATCTATTGTCGGGCACCATCTGATAACTTCAGTCTTGGTGCCTTTTGTGAGTAGCGCATGATGATGATCATACATTTTAGGCTTCTATAATATGATCCCCTAGTTCTTCATCTTTTAGAACCGGGACAGCCGTTGGAGGAGGTACAGGGGCCTTTCGTCGTATCTTGGCTACCAGTGGAGCTGACGACCTAGCAGAAGGAGTTTCTAGAGACCTTATCGGGAGTCTAACCCTAGTAGGTTCCTGTGCCCTATCTGGGAGTTTGATGACTAGGGGAGCCGGAGCTTTCCCCCGCAGCTTAGCCACGAGAGGAGCTAACACGTAGAGAGGTTTCCCCTTGAGTAGTACCCTCAATGGTGCTTCAGTTACTACTTCGACCTCTGCTTCGGCTTTTGCCTTGTAGTTAGCACACTACAACAAAAAACCCTTTTAATAACGCTCGATAAGACGTATTGATGACGCCTGATACCTAAGCATTATTAAAGTTCGAAATACCTTTATTTCTATGACGGTTTGGACTAATTCTGGGCTTTTTATGACGTTTATAAAACAAAGCGTCATTAATAGTTTAGAGCGGTGGCAAACTTGTAATTAATAAACTTTCAACAAAACCCTTCACACCCGATCTTTTTCAGAACTTCCCTTCCCCCCCCCCCTCTTCTCTCCTCTCCCTGAACCCTAAAATTTTTAAAACCCCTTTCAATTTCTTGCTCATTTCCATCTCCCTGAACCCTAAAATTTTCCTAGACTCTAATCTTCTCCTTCTCCTCCTTCTTTCAACCTCCTACAAACCCTAACCTTAGCCCCAACGCCCCCTCCCACAAACCCTAACCCTAACCTTAGCTCCTACAACAATATATTGATGAGCACCGGGTAGAGCGCGATGGCGATGATGGCGATGACGAGGAGGACGGCGATGCAGTACCACTTCCAGGAGCTCTTCTGGTACCCCGCGGTGCTCTGCGTTCGACCGGTCCAGCGCCTCCAGCTTCCCATTCACCGTCTTCGCCTGCTGGAGCACCTGGTTGATGTCGCGGTCCATGCGCGACCGCAGCTCCTTCACCGTCTTCGTGTTGTGCGCCAGCTTCGTCTCCTCGTTCGTCTCCTGGAGCCTCCTGTGCAGCTGCTCCAGCCCCCGGAGGTCCTCCTTCACGCCCTCTACGTCCTCGAAGAACTTGTCCAGGTTCGCTCGATTTAAGTATCGAATATGTAAACTAATAGGGGAGACGAGCTGGAGTAGTCAAAAAAGTTGGGATCTTTTATTAATTAATGCAGAACAAGAGTTTCCTTGTACTGGCTAAATTTAAAAATTACAAGCAACGGGGATGATTTGTTGATAATTTCACTTCTTTGTATTGAAAAAGATATACTTTTTTGATGTTTCATTCTCTTCTTCTTAATTCGTTCTGAAATTAGTATGTAATTCCTTTTTTTCATTATACAAACTTGTTTGTTGTAGAGATCTTTGCAGCTACATCTATTGTTCGTCCACGTGCTGACGTGGCTTATTGCATCTATGCCCTGTCGAGGAGACTAGCAAATACTCGTAATTGGACGGTATTCTCTCTCTGAATCTTGTTTATGATTAATTTATTTATTGTATCCATTTTCATGATTCACTGAGTTATGATATGATTACCAACAATCAACATTACTAAAAAGAATATGGTTTCATTTATAGAATGAAAGTTATGTTCTTTCTCGTATACCCTTTATTTTGACTTAACTGTCGACATTGTAGTAATTATTTTTAGTTTATGAATCTACAATATAATTTAAGAGAACAGCAGACCTTCAATGATCCTGATGCAAATGGACCGTTAAAAAATATATTTAACTTATCTAAACCAGTAATAAGACAATTTAGAGGTTTTTAAATGCAAGGGGTCTGAGATAGTCTCTAGATGAATAGTAGTCTCTAGATAAATAGTTGGCAAAATAATGAATATAAAGAAGCCTTTTGTGTTTGTAGTGTTGTCTGTTCGACACATTCCCTTTGCAACTTCTCGGCTTACCTGTTAAAAAAGTAAGCTTGTGCTTACAAATTGCAGCTTGTGTTGGTTAGGTTACCCATGGTACATTTTGGTTCTGGTTGTCTCTCAGTGAATAATATGGTCTGTGATTTGGTTTAGACATAAAAAAAACATGTAACAATAGGCAATAAAAAGAACGAGCTTAGGATGGATAGATTCTCATTTTTGATGGAAGACAATGTCCAACTTATTTAAGTTTAATTTCAAAATATTTTTCTGCACTGAAGTAGGGTACCCCACTAAAGTATGACCATTTTCCCAATATCTTCCTCAAAATAGAAAACTCTTGAAAATTGAAAACAGGAAACAAAATACAATTATGGATATGTTTTCGTTCTGAGAATTTTAATGAATATGTATTTACAGAGCAGTACGTAAACTATAGTATATGCAGGATTTTCAGTAAGCAGCTTACTATTAATTAAAAGTGAAAAGTATTCTAAACTTTAAATAGCGATAAGGCTTTCTATATTAGAGTGTTGGCTCAGCTTGTAAACTCTTTCTGCACGATATTTGAAGACTAGGCAGAAATACTTTCACATGCTATCTAAGAATATAATCATTGCACGTGTTATTACTTTGACAGTAGTAGTAGTAGTACCGGGTAGTACCCAGTAATAGTAGTTAAAAATTGGGAGCAACTCCCTTAGCTCAACTCGTCCCTCCATGCACCTGAATTTTTCTTAGTTGAATGAGATGCTAGATGTTATTTACAATGCAACGATATCTGGTTCAGACTTTTTAAAATTATATTGAGATCATACTTAGATTGAGTAATAAACCATGTTTACTGTGTATTTTTGTCTTGCTAAGGATGATAAGGTACACGTGTTAATTATGACATTATGTCTTACTAATACATCTTTGGTGTTTGTATTGGCTAGAACTTCTCAAACGAGCTGTAATTTTGGCTGTACTTACAAGTAGTTACTTATATCACTTCTTGTTGTTAGTCGGTGATACCGTTTTCTCTTCCAGATAATAAAATATTTACCAAATTCCACAGGTTGCTTTGAAAACATTGATAGTCTTTCATAGGACATTAAGAGAGGGTGATCCAACATTTAGAGAGGAGCTGTGTAACTATTCCCATAGAGGACATATTCTACAGATACCAAATTTTAAAGATGATTCAAGCCCTCTTGGTAGGATTTGACATTGCATTGAAGTTGTTGTAGCAAAGTTAATTTACTGTAGTAGCATTTAGAAAGTATTTTTGGTTTACTCATGTTTCTCAGATGGTTAGTTTTTTCTTCTTCTATCTTGGGATTGCTCTGGATGGGTTTGAAGATATGCACTCTTTCTGGAGGAACGACTAGACTGATTTAGGATTTTAAACTATGAAGTTGAAGCTGAACGTCTGATGAAAAATCCACAGGGGACAGCCAAGGTGTCTTGAATTCTCTTCATGTTTCATCCAGTCTGCCTTTATAGGAATCTGATTTTTTTTTTTACTAAAACGTCCAGTTTCATAATTGAACTTCCCAGGGCCACAGTAGAATGAGGACTTTATGTTGCCCAGATGTGCTAGAGCAATTGCCTGCCTTACAGCAGTTGTTGTTCTGCCTTGTTGGCTGCCAGGTAGTTGTTCATCTTGAAACCCTGCTTTGTAGTAATATTTTGGGTTTTGAGCAGAGAATAAGTAATCTGTCCAATATTGCATGAGCTATTTATTTTTAATATTCTTTCACTTGTTGTAGCCTGAAGGAGGAGCTTACGGAAACTATCTTGTACAGTATGCATTAGCTATGGTATGCTTCATCTTTTTTTTTGTAATTATGGAACTAAATTTTCTTTACTATGGTGGATATACTAGGAATAAACTATGTTTTAGTTAGGTTAACAAATTCTCTTATCATTCGATGACCACTTGTTTGGGAATGAATTTGCTTCTCTATGAGCAAACAGGAATAGCAAAAATAATGATGATTAGCATTCAGGACATTTTACCTATCCTTACAAGTTCAAAGTCAACAGGAGCACTTCAAAAAGTAGTTTATGATTGATATTGCTTTCTGCAGCAATACTCATAGTAGATAAGATGCCCCACAGGGATAACTGGGCTTGTGGCAGCCTAGATGTCGACTCTTCAACTTTCAACTATACTTCAGTTTTGTATTCTCATCATATTGTTGTTGCAGTAATGAACAATAATTTGTCTTCTTCTTGGTGTTATGACCTTGCCTCTCAGCTTTTAAGGCCAAGTGGCAGCGGTTTCTGTGTGATACAAATAGCGAAAGTGTGATACTAGTTAGCCTTTGTACCTATCTTATCGGTCTAACTGTGATATTTCCCTGCAATCCTTAGCCAACACCATACCAATTGGCATAAAAGTTGCAAGAACAGATGTGCTTGAGTTCAATACTGTTGTTATTCCTGCTTTGGCAATGGATATAGTTTGCTGTTCCATATATAATCAATTATCATGGAAGTATATGATCTTATCAAGTTGATGCCTCTGCTTAAATGTGTCCATGTAACATATGAGATTCCTTTATGATATCAAAATTTCTAGATGATTCATTATTTCTCTCAATATATTGATTATCTTTAGAGAGACTTTGTTGCTAAGTTTATTGTATTTTAATCTTCAGGTCTTTTAACTCTGACAATGCTCTTCAAGCTCATAATAAGGCAAATCACTCGGCTTCTAAGTGAGGAGATAGAACAAATGGCTGGAAATTTTGTGGATGCATCACCATATTTTCTGAGATCTGAGGGGCTGCTGATAGTTGCCTGTTGTTTAGGCATGTGGTCATGTATAGTACTGCGGATATATATCTTCAGTATTAGTCGTTATCATTTTATGGTTCCAGATTTTTTTTGAACTTGAGCTGGTAGAGAGATTGCTCTTTTGTCTTAAATTTTGGACTGGTGCTATATTTGAATATTTTATTTTGAGAATGTTATGAAGATGTTGATATGTACTCTATTTTGAGAAATATAATAAGGATGGTGATATATAATGTTAAGTTTTAGGAATGTAATATATAATGTGCAGTATAGAGCGTTACAAATATGCTAATTTGAATAGTATAAAGTGTTATAAATGTGCTGCATTGAGCCTATACATATTATCTATTCATAACGTTTTACAAAAGTCCTGAATTGTGCACTATATATTAAATATTCATAACGCTTTTATAGAAACTATTCATGACGGTTATTTTATGACGCTTTTAAAAAACATTTATAACACCCGTTTTCATAACGGTTGCTGTGAAAAAAAGCGTCATGGTTCGTCATTAATGACGCTTTTTAGCCGTCATTAAAAGGGTTTTTTGTTGTAGTGGCAGCGTTGGCATCATCGTCCATGTGGAGCATCTTGTACAGATCAGAGTTTTGTGAAGTATGCCTCGATCCCTTTGAAGGGATTGACATCCATGAACTCTGTCCTGACAATGCCGTTGCTAGCTACGTATTTCATACACTGGTAGAGGGTGGACGACACAACCATGTACTCATGTATCTATGGACGTCCTAGCAAGACATTATATGATATATCGGCATAGTTGACATAATAGGTCACCTCCGTTTGAAGATCACCAATGTGGCACTTCAGACGGATGTTGCCCAAGGGATCACTCTTTCTGGCATTAAAATCGTTGATTGTAATATTGGATGCAGTCAACCGGTGCATCGATATCCCCAAAGTTTGGAGCAAACGCCGAAGGATGATTCTGAGGGAAGACCCCGGATCGATTTGTATCCGGTCCACTTTGATGGCACCAACGTACCCTGTGTAATACAGCGGCCTGTCCTTCCTGTTATTCTTGAGTAGCATGCCCTGCTGAGTGAACGTAATGTTGGGGATGATTTCTCCTATACAATGGCAGTACGAACATGCGGCTAGGTCCTCTTCTAGCTATGAGACTTGGCTTATAAAAGACTCAGCATCCCTCAATGCTTCATATAGAGTATTCCGAGTATCTTTGGAGAGTCGGAGAAGCTCAAAAAGGGATAGCCGAGCCGGAGTATTGGCTAGATGCGCTAATATGTCAAAGTTGTGGGGTTTGGTCAACCCCGAGACACTATCTTTTCTTAGAGGCTTGTCGAAATGAGCCTCCTTTTGCTTTTGTTTATCTCCTACCATAGGTTAGGATGGACCCTCCCTTAAAGCGACATGAGGTGCTTCTTCAGTTGGAGCCTCCTCTTGTTGAGTGTTCTGCATTGACCTTGTCACCACCGGTAAGGCTTCTTCAGAGGAGGCTGTGACCATTCGACAAGACTTAAACTTCTTGCCTTTGGTTTTGGTGGTAGGGCGTACCACCCATTGAGTCAGCTCTGGAGCCAGATCTAGGTGAACCCACATGATCTTGTCCTAGGATGTAGAGAGTGGCACCAGCCTATTTATGTTGTCACAAGTTGGTGGAAGGTTGATTACTTCCATTGTTTCCTTTGGAATGGGAACGACGCCATCTTCAGCTTCAGTTGGCGGCAGGGTGCCAAACTGAAGGGACACCATATTTAAAGACATTGTTTTGTCCTCATAATCGAGAGAGAGGACATTCGTATTGATCATGCTTTGTATGTAATTCTTTAGTATATGACAGTCCCTTGTTGGATGTCCGACAAACCGATGGTAGTAACAATACTTCGGATCGCCGACTCTATCAACCTCATCGGGGCACTTCGGATCAGGCAACTTAATCTTGTCGCCTTGTATAAGCACCTCGAAGAGCTGCACAGTATCTTCGTCATTGAATAATTAGACCTTCTTTTGTCTCGATGCAGTTGGCGGCTTTTAAGCGGCAGCTGGCGTACCTTTGGAGGTGTTGACAGTCAATGCATGCTTTCGCTTGGACTCATGCCCGCTGTTATTGCTGTTGGCAGGGTGTTTCCCTTTGTCCTCGAATGTGGGAAAGCTGACCCCCAGGAGACGAGCATCCTGGGCCATCATTTTAGCGCTCTCCGTACTGATAATAAATGTAGCCCACTCTGTGTACTGAGGGGAGTCCACCAAGAGTTTGACTACTGGCATCATGTTCTTGTGCCAAAAGTCCATTAGCACGGGCTCTGGGACGCCAGGGGGTAATCTCAGTACCGTCTGTCAGAAGCACTCAATGTAGGCTCAGACCGAAGTTTTCTCCTTTTGTGTAAGGTCCATGATATTGTCATGTCCATTCTTTCCTCATAGAATCGGGAAAGGAACAAGTGCTTCAAATCCTCAAAGGAGGATATATAGTTATCAGGAAGGCTGCATAACCATTCATAGGCTACCCCCTTCAACGCCCTGATGAACAGACTTATGAGCAAGGCATCGTATTTCGTAAGTGCCCAGTCATGGATGCGAAGTATGTCAGATATCGACGAGAAGACTCCTTTTCGTCGAATAGCGTCAACGATGGTGGTTTGTACTTGGGAGGATAAACCACATTGTTCCACTCATGAGGGTAGGGTTGCCGAATCTTGAGCTTCTGATGCTCCTCCTATTTGTCCTTAGCCTCTACGCGGGTATGTAGATCCCTCACAAGCTCGAACAGTTCCTCAGTTGAGGCGTGAACGAACGATCAAGGCAGCACATGTTGATCGGTCCCCAAGGGAACAGACGACCGAGGGTAGGTACGGTGATCGTTCCCAAGAGTACATATTGGGGTGGCATATTTGATTCCCTATTGGGAACTGGGTCAAGACTTACAGATGTCGGAGCCGTGGACAGAGGGTTTGCACCTAAGCTTGTCCTGATGTTGAGCACCACCTGCATGGAGGTAGAGAGAGTTTTAAGACCCGTCTGTAGAGTATCAATATGATGTAAGAGATTTGGGGCTGGAGCGTCTCCCTCTTCTTCGTTTCTACCCCCTGTCATATAAACAGGCATGAAGTGGGACGAAGTAGATAAAAAAGTAGACCACTCACTTTTTGCTTCACTGTCTTGTAGGAAGATTGAGGCTTCTTCCTCTGACTCCCAGACTTGGCTACCCCCAGCTGCTTCAGCGTCGATTCGCTGACAGATGTCCTCATCTTCAAATGAGGGATTGTTGTGGATAGTTGGGGTCTAGCTACCCTACGGTTTTCATTGCTGATATGATCTTCACTTTCGATCGGGTATTCTAGAATGCCTCACCAGTAGGAATTATTATTTTAGTCCCTCATGGTCGACTTTTCGATGCACTAACCGTGGCCGAAGGGTTATTAACATTTCTCCAGGGTGCAGGAGAATTGGAGATGATATGGCATGAGGCGACCATGAGTTCTTCCTCGTCTTCGTTTGGCACCCTCTTTTCGAGACGATGTTGGATGGATGCAACAGGTTGTAGTCGCTGGAACATTGACTATCTTGATGGTTGGGCCAGTGTCTTACAACAGCAGCAGTTAATAGTAACTGTAGCACAAGTATGCCCCACGAGGGGAATATTGTGCATAGTAGTCATCTCTTCAGACCTATGTTTGTGAGTGATGATGCTACGTAGATCGTGTAAGGAGAGTTTCATATTTACACCCACTTTAGACGCATGGCAAGGCCAAGTGTCAGGTTGTGTTTGTACTTGATGTACCCCTTGACTTGGTTCCAGCACATGAGATGCACCTAAGTAATTGGTGGGAGAACAACACATATTGTGAGTTGAACCCACTTCATGCGTACAGCCTACGTAGACATATGGGTTCGAAACCACAAGATTTGTCCTTTGACTCCGTTCCAGCGCATGAGATGCGCCTAAGTGGGAGGGGGACTTTAAAAGTTGACCTATTCCAGATGCATAAGCATCTGAGTCAACTCTATATAGCTTACCATCAGCTGCGCGCATGACTTTCAGCACATATTTCTGGCTTGCTGCTAGCATAGCACATTGATGGCGCATGGCCCATGTCGCCTTGGATTTCTTTGTACTAGCTCACGAAGGTGCATAGTACTTGTAGCATCTACTACCAAATCTTCTATCTTGATTAAATAACATTGGGGTTTTGTGGGAATTTGAATTTTTCGATCGTAATGGTACGAACCTAGTCTATAAGTAAGATATAGTAACATTTGGTTATATAATGGCAACTATGGTACTAAATAGCCCGAATAGGTTATTTTAGCTATTTTTGAATTTTTTGTAAATTTTGGTAATTTTTAGTTAAATTTTTACTATAGTATTATTATTTTGAAAAGCTTTTATAATTTTTGTGAGGGCACCCCGGGTCATTCTAGAGGCCAAATATTTTATTTGGGTTCTAGACGATCAAATATATTTTTTATAGATTTCTGGAATTTTCTAGATTTTTGGTAATTTTCTAGAATTTTTAGATAAATAAATATAGGAAAAACCTATTTTCTAGGACTTCTAAATTTTACTGTGCAATCCAATGAGCATAAAATGGCCCCAATTATTTATCTATGGTCTGTAATGCTGTTTTAATTTTCTAGAATTTTTTGATATTTTTACATATATATTTTGAGTTAAAATGAATTTTTAATAATTTTCTGTAATTAAAATAATCAATTATACAGTCAGCAGCCCAGTCAACCACCCCTGGCCCACCTGTCGGTGCCCAACTTGTCATCTACCGCCTGTCTCTCATATATATATATATATATATATATATATATATATATTAGAGAACCAAAACTTTATTGATTGACAGGCGCAAAATGCCGAAGCCTATACAAGAAAACACGTCGAGCGCGAAACACGGGACAAAACAAAGAAATAAACACGAAGTGTTGCCCACAAAATGGTCGCGGACCGAGCATCAGAAGGATAGGTGGCTAAAGCAAGCCCTCAATGGAACAGCGCCCCTTCCCCTCGGTCGAGCATGACCAGAGAGCCAGCATATTACACGCGGCGAACAGGTCAGTCCAGGGCGGCCCAAAATTGGTTCGAGGTGTGAGTGCAAAGCCTCTTCCTTTTGAAGATTTGAGGAACCACCTCTCTGAACAATAGAGGAGGCGGGAATTGACGGCCCTCGAATCTGTATTTATTTATGTTTTTCCATAAAACCCAAAAAGCGGCGGCAGCGACGATCTGATGTCCGTGAGACGTGTTCCAGCTGGCCAACAGATCGTTGATGCCCCCGGTTGTGGGGACCATTTTATACCTGCTTTGAAGTTGCGTCCAAATATGGGAGGCAGATTCACCAGAGAGAAGGACGTGCTCGGCAGATTCAGTTTGGTAATCAACACAGCAGTGGCATCTGGACGCCAGACTAAATCCGAAGGATTTGACGGCATCGTCCGTGGGAAGTTTACGACACGCGGCATGCCAGATAAGAATGGACCATTTTGATGGAATACATGTGTGCCAAAACCTGGCGGAAGGGGAGTTCGTTACCCGGGTGTCTCTGGTGATGGCTCTGGCCGAAGCCAGGGTGAAGAGGCCACCCGGGTTGAGGGACCACCTGAGCACGTCTTGAGCGTCATTGATCGACAGATGAGAAGCGGCCAGGCTCGCCATGGCCGCCGGGCCAAACCAATCACGAACTCTATCCCAATTCCACCCTGACGCGTCCTCATTCCATAAATCTCGGGTCTCGCACAGCGTCAGAGTAACAGCGTTGGGCCTGATGATGTCGTCCCCCAACCAGCGTTTCTTGCAAGCCTGCGAGTGACCATTATCCAATGTCAAACGCAAGTGCAGTTCCGCAAGGTCTCGGCCCCGCGTGATGCGCCGCCACAACGCAGAGGATCTGTTGTTGGCAGACGCCTCTGTCAAGTGACAGAATCTGGACTATCTCGCTCTCATGAACCTGGTCCAGATTGAGTCTTTGGAGAGGAGTTTCCACCACAATTTCGCCGAGTGGGCGTCGACCATGTGGGCAAGTCTGCAGAAACCCAGACCACCCTCTTCAGTGGGTTTGGCCATGGTAGCCCAACTGGCCCAGTGGTGCTTGTTCTTTCACTCGAGATGACCCCAAAAGAAATTGGCGAGGATGGATTCAATAGAATGGAGCACTTTGATGGAGGGTGAGCATACCGCAAGGATGTATATGGGGATGGAGGATAGGACGTGCTTAATGAGAATTAACTTCCCCCCGGGGGAGAGTGTTGCGTTGTGCCAACCCGCAATTTTTTGACGAATCTTGCCCACCATGTGGTCGAAAATGCCAGAGTTCGTTCTGCCGTACACCAACGGGCAGCCTAAGTAAAGGAAAGGGGTATATATATATATATATATATATATATATATATATATATATATATATA
The DNA here is from genome assembly GCA_029216955.1 of Iris pallida. Taxonomy (NCBI): domain Eukaryota; kingdom Viridiplantae; phylum Streptophyta; class Magnoliopsida; order Asparagales; family Iridaceae; genus Iris; species Iris pallida. Next base: position 3,211,010 of record JANAVB010042015.1, read on the forward strand.
TATATATATATATATATATATATATATATATATATTTTTTTTTTTTTTTTTTATTTTATATATATATATATATATATATATATATATATATATATATATATATATATTCAAAAACCCTAGTTCATGATTCCAGCCTCCTTTGTGGTTTGATCTTAGAGATCCTCCAAATTCGGGAAGCGATTGCAGCCAACTCCGATGTGCTTTTCACGCGCCATTTTTTGATTGGAAGCGTATCGAGGTTAGGTTTCTGAATATCAAATTTATTTTCATAAAACAAAAACCTAAATTTTTGGAAAATTTGTAAAGTGTCAGTTATCCAAAATTTGACACGTTTTGGTGTCATTTTGACCTATATTGCCTTTATTTTATGCTGCATGTTATTCTTTTCCTTAAAACTGTTAGTCCCATCTTTTATACCATTGGCGCACGAGAGTTATAATTGTTAACATTGTTGGTGTTTTTGCCTTTGGACTAGAAAAGATAGTCCCACATCGGCTACACCAAATGGTGAGTATCTCAATATAATGCATTGCTTGTGTTGAGGTGTGCACATGAGGTGTAGTGGGGCACAAGTTTGTGCCATGTGGAAGTATTTTCCTAGAAGGAAAAAGGATTAAATCCAACAAGGATGCAAGTTAATTTTTGTTGTGCGGACTCGGACGCGGACTCCAAGATGTCTCGTGCATGCACGAGAGGGTTCGGGGGGTTGGCGTGGACTGGCACACTTCTATGCTGATTGTGGGATGATCTAAAATATCAAACTCTATTTTTGAGTATTGGTATTTTAGTCCCACATCGGATAGGAGAAGAGGTGAAGTCTCAACTCCACTCTATAAATAGAGCCCCTTGGCCTCCTTTGAAAGAAGCACCAAGAAAAGAGAGTTGAGGGAGTCTGTTAAGTCCAGGAAGCCCGTTCAAGTCTCAAATATTGACTTACGAGCGTTCCAGAAGTTCTCCTGAACTTGCTGGTTCCTGGGAGCTTATCCGTACTGCGGGTATAGCTTTGAGCGCCGGTGTTCAACACCCAGCGAGATCCGCTCTTCTTCTTCCTTCCTCTTTCTGTTGCCTTCGAGAATCTGAGACTCAACTGTTGTTGATCATCTCTTGTTGCCTTCGAGAAACCGCTATTGCAAACGCGATTCAATTTTTTTAATCGTTTAGGCTACGCAATCAGCATTATTTGCATCTCTTTTTTAGGGATTGCAACTGCATTATTTGCATCTCTTTTTTAGGGATTGCAACTGCATTCTTTGCATCTCTTCTTAGGGATTGCAACTGAGTTTTTCCATCAATTGTTTGCAAATAGACTAACAATCTCAAAGCTATACGATTCGATGGAAAACACTCGTGCTTCGCTTGTCGATACCGGCTTTAACAAGTTGGAGAAATTCGACGGCGAACACTTCCAGATCTGGAAGCGAAAGGTGACTCTGAACCTTCAACTCGTGGATGTTGATCACGTGTTGGATGAGGAAGAACCAATCGTTCCAGCAACAGGATCTGCTGCTGTTCTGGCCGCTGCTACGAGCAAGCAGATGAAGTGGAAAAAGGATAACAGCATATGCAGGCTGCTGATCCTGAATTCCATGGAAGACTCTCTGGCCGAGTCCTACTCAAAGAGGACTTCTGCCAAAGAGATCTGGGAGTCCGTGGGGAAGCTGTATGACGACGACGAGGCCCGGTCGAAGATGTTCATGGTTGAAAAATACCACAAATGGGTCTTTGAAGACGAGAAGACCATGCTGCCCCAAGTGAAAGAGTTCCTGAAGCTGCGCCAGAAACTGGAGGACGATAGCATGCCCCTCGTCGACAAGTTCGTCGTTGGAGGGATCGTGGCAAAACTTCCTCCAGGATGGAGCAACATCTATGCAAGGATGCATAGGAAGAAGATGGAGATTAGCCTGGATAATCTCCTCAGCGAGATTCATGTTGAGGACGAGATGCGCTCTCAACAGAAGTTGGACACCCTGTCCAAGCAACTAGCAACGGCGAATCTGGTTCAAGCCACCAGAGAGAACAAAGGGAAGCAGGCGGCTTCTCACCACAAGAAGATGGACTTCTCGAATCTGAAAGTGAAGGGTCCAGGATTCAAGCAACAGAAGTCCAAGTCCCATGTGACTTGCTTCAACTGTGGCAAGAAGGGTCACTATAAAAGTGAATGCAAGTCCAAGCCCAAAGAGCAAGGTGAGCCTAACAAGATTTCTTTGGTTACTAATCAGGTTGCCATGATAGCACAGGTTGCAACTGTGGGGGGACTTGGACTGGTGGATAGACACTGGCACGACATGTCATGTCTGTTCAGACAAGGACTGGTTCGTCTCCTATGAGCCTACATCCGAGAAAGTCATGATGGCGAACCAGGCACAAGCTGAAGTACTGGGGATCGGGACGGTGGAGCTGAAGCTTACATCGGGGAACATTCTGACGCTTCAAGGTGTGAAGCATGTTCCTGCAATCGCAAAGAACCTGATCTCTGGGAGCCTGCTCTGCAACGCAGGCTTGAGGATGGACATGAATGCTGGCCAAATGGTGATGTCCAAGAAGGGTACTTTCTTCGGGAAAGCTTTTCAGACTGAAGGAATGTACAAAATTCAGCTTGTTGTAACCCAGCATAATAATGTCAATGCTATCACTAGTTTGAATTACTCTCTTGAGTTGTGGCATAATAGACTAGGACATGTTCATTGCAAGCGAATAAACAAAATGTCTAGTCTAGGACTTATCTCCAAGTGTGGGGGTAAGGTAGAGAAATGTGAGATATGTGCTCAGACGAAGATCACTAGGAAACCCTTCCACAAGGTCCATCGAAGCACAGATCTTCTGGAGTTGGTTCACTCAGATATCTGTGACTTCAAACAATTCTCTACAAAGGCCGGGATGAAGTATTTCATTACTTTCATCGATGACTTCTCCAAGTATGCCTTCGTCTATTTACTCAAATCTAAAGACGAAGCATTCGAGAAGTTCAAGGAGTTCAGGGCCGAGGCTGAACGGCAAACTGGACAACAACTCAAGAGGCTGAGGAGTGATCGAGGTGGAGAATATAGGTCTCATAAATTCTCATCATTCTGCAAAGAACATGGAATCATCAACGAGACGACGGCTCCGTATTCTCCACAATCCAACGGAGTAGCAGAAAGGAAGAACAGAACGTTGACAGAGATGATGAATTCTATGCTGTTGACTGCGGGTCTCCCAAAGTGCTATTGGGGAGAAGCTGCATTAACGGCCACTTTCATTCTGAACAGAGTGCCGTATACAACTTCCGACATAACTCCTCATGAACTCTGGTTCAAAGTCAGACCCAACCTGAATGTCATTCGAGTGTGGGGGTGCCTGGCTTATGTGAAGCTCCCGGATCTAAAGATTCAGAAGCTGGGGACAAGGACTACTAAGGCGATCTTCCTGGGGTATGCCGAGAAGAGTGATGCTCGGAGATTCCTTGATATCGAGTCAAATCATATCATCGAATCTCGCGATGCTGAATATTTTGAAGAAAAGTTTGCAAGGCACAAGAACATTGTTCTCGCGGACATTCCGGAGAATAATGAGGGTGCGGAGCAGACAGAGATCTTTATCGAACCAGTAGTCCAAGATGGAGTTGTTGTCGAGGAGACACCAGCTGTACCAGAACTCGCTGAGCCGTCAACTAAGCGAGCGAGGAGGCCGAAAGACTTCGGAGATGACTTCGTCACCTATCATGTGGAAGCAGATCCGCTTACCTATGATGAGGCGATGAAGACCAGAGATGCTATATTCTGGAAGGAGGCGATTGACAACGAGATTGACTCAATCACCTCCAATAACACATGGGTATTGGTCGACCTACCAGAAGGAGCAAGACCCATCGGATGCAAATGGATCTTCAAGAAGAAGATGAAAGCAGATGGAACCATTGACAAGTTCAAGGCCAGGCTAGTGGCCAAGGGGTTTGCTCAGAAGCAGGGGATCGACTACTTTGACACTTATGCTCCAGTAGCTCGGATGACAACTATCAGATTGTTAATTGCTTTAGCAGTAATACACAAGCTGGTGATACATCAGATGGATGTGAAAACGGCATTCCTTAATGGCGAGCTGACCGAAGAGATCTACATGCAACAACCAGAAGGTTTTGTCGTCAGAGGTCTGGAAGACAAAGTCTGCAAGTTGATGAAGTCTCTGTATAGTTTGAAGCAAGCTCCCAAAATGTGGCATGAGAAGTTTGACAAGGTGATAAGGTCAAATGGCTACAGGGTCAGTGAAACAGACAAGTGTGTCTATACGAAGTTTGCTGACGGAAGAGGAGTAATCGTTTGTCTATACGTGGACGACATGCTAATCCTAGGTACGGATTTAAGCTGCGTCACAGAGACAAAGAAATTCCTCTCGACCAAGTTCAGTATGAAGGACTTGGGGGATGCCGACGTAATCTTGGGGCTCAAGATCATCCGGACAGGCACTGGAATAGCGCTGTCACAGTCTCATTACATTGAGAAGATGCTCTCTCGCTACGGGTATCAAGATCTTCCTATTATTGATACACCGTACAGGAGTGATCTGAAACTGGAGCCAAATTCGAAGGAGAGCATCAGGCAGTTGGAGTACGCTAGCGTCATCGGAAGTTTGATGTACGCTACTACTGCCACAAGGCCTGACATAGCCTTTGCAGTGGGAATGTTGAGTCGATTTACGAGCAATCCAGGCGTAAAGCATTGGAAAGCTGTGAAGCGTGTTATGAGATATCTCAAGAAGACTCAGACATATGCACTATACTACAGCGGAGATCCGTCAGTAGTGGAAGGCTTCAGTGATGCTAGCTGGTGTTCAGAGGTGGAGAGCGAATATTCCACAGGTGGATATGTGTTCGCCATGGGTGGAGCTGCTATATCGTGGAAGTCGAAGAAGCAGACTATGTTATCTCGCTCCTCCATGGAATCTGAATTCTTTGCATTGGACGCTGCAGCAGATGAAGCAGAGTGGCTTCGGGAGCTCATGTATGACCTTCCAATGGTTGGGGCTCAGATACCGGCGATTCCGATATACTGTGACAACCAGGCGGCAGCAGCAGTGGCATCAAATGAACTCTTCAACGGGAAGAAGAGGACTGTGCGGTTGAAGCACAGAGCAGTGAACGATCTCATAAAAAGGGGGCGTCATTGCAGTGATCGATGTTCGGAGTCAGGAAAACCTGGCGGATCCGTTCACGAAGGGTCTCAAGCGTCAGCTGGTCGAGGACACAGCAAGGAAGATGGGCTTGAAGGCATTCTAATATTGTGTCATTATAATCCTATCAATAAATTTTATGTTATTGGTTCAAAGAGAAATCTACCAGATATCTAATTTTTTGATTCAAGGGAGGACTATTGACTGGAAAAATATTAGTTAACAGTGGGCACTTGTTCTGCGGAACATGTAAGGGTTTCGGACCCAGAACCACTGTTGTCTACTATGAATTTTCTACGGAAAATTGATCATGTGAGAAGGATGGCATAATGCCTTAATGAGTTCTCAGACTGAGTGAAGGTCTGTTATGCTTTACAGGAAGCATGGTGGCGCAACAACCACAAAGGAGTGTTACAACTCCATGCTACAGTGGAGTGACTCCACCATGAGGTTCCCAGGTAGGGGTAATGCCTCGGCTTTGTTAGCCAAGTTACAGGCGACGTAGCACCGCATATAGGCAGGTAGCCTAATGTTGCATAATCGTAATAAAGAGATGTAGGCAGCACTACAAAGAGGCCGGTGTCCTCATGTTACAGTGGCATGACACCACGATGAGGTACCCAGGTAGGGGTAAAGCCTCGGCTTTGCAAGCCATGTCATAGTGGCGTAACACCACAAGGGAGCGCAAGGCTTCATGCTGGGTAGTTTGGCACTACAAAGAGGCTTGAGACCTCATGCTACAGTAGTATGACACTACGATGAGGTTTCCAGGTAGGGGTAATGCCTTGGCTTTGTCAGCCATGTCATAGCGGCGTAGCACCGCAAAGAAGCGCAATGCTTCATGCCAATGACTCTTTATATAGAACTCACCTATAGTGTATGGACAGAGATATCAGGCCGTCTCTTGAGGGTAAACTTGTAGACGCCCAAAAGTTATACACTGAAACCAGGCTGGCACAAGGCCTTCAATGTGCAGCCAGAAGCACAGTTGATGTCACTATGTGAGTAGGAAGAATTGCAGTTATGGTGCAGAATTCAAGGCTTAGTCCATTCTTGTATCATGCTGTTATTTAACCTATGCGGGAAGATTCAAGTCGTAGCGACATCTCTCCTAATGCATGATGGACAATCACTGTGGGGAACGCTCAACCCATATATTGAGATATGTGGGGGATTGTTGGTGTTTTTGCCTTTGGACTAGAAAAGATAGTCCCACATCGGCTACACCAAATGGTGAGTATCTCAATATAATGCATTGCTTGTGTTGAGGTGTGCACATGAGGTGTAGTGGGGCACAAGTTTGTGCCATGTGGAAGTATTTTCCTAGAAGGAAAAAGGATTAAATCCAACAAGGATGCAAGTTAATTTTTGTTGTGCGGACTCGGACTCGGACGCGGACTCCAAGATGTCTCGTGCATGCACGGGAGGGTTTCGGGGGGTAGGCGTGGACTGGCACACTTCTATGCTGATTGTGGGATGATCTAAAATATCAAACTCTATTTTTGAGTATTGATATTTTAGTCCCACATCGGATAGGAGAAGAGGTGAAGTCTCAACTCCACTCTATAAATAGAGCCCCTTGGCCTCCTTTGAAAGAAGCACCAAGAAAAGAGAGTTGAGGGAGTCTGTTAAGTCCAGGAAGCCCGTTCAAGTCTCAAATATTGACTTACGAGCGTTCCAGAAGTTCTCCTGAACTTGCTGGTTCCTGGGAGCTTATCCGTACTGCGGGTATAGCTTTGAGCGCCGGTGTTCAACACCCCAGCGAGATCCGCTCTTCTTCTTCCTTCCTCTTTCTGTTGCCTTCGAGAATCTGAGACTCAACTGTTGTTGATCATCTCTTGTTGCCTTCGAGAAACCGCTATTGCAAACGCGATTCAATTTTTTTAATCGTTTAGGCTACGCAATCAGCATTATTTGCATCTCTTTTTTAGGGATTGCAACTGCATTATTTGCATCTCTTTTTTAGGGATTGCAACTGCATTCTTTGCATCTCTTCTTAGGGATTGCAACTGAGTTTTTCCATCGATTGTTTGCAAATAGACTAACAAACATAACCATACATGTTCACTTATTGCTTTCATTCAATGTTTAATGTTTGGTGTTTAATATTTAAGTTTAAAGCCAATATTAAAGTGATCATGTTTACTTGTGAGAGAGTCGGGAGGGAGAATACAGGTAGTATGTTTGTGGCCTACGCAATGTATATGTTTCTCCAATGTCAATGTTAGTAGCAGTCGTTGTACCCCACGTACGACTGCCAGATGTCCTAACCCGTCCACATGCAGAACACTTGTATTCTAAAACACCCAGTACACGTGACTTTATTCGGGTTGACATATTGTCCAGTGGTTTGTCTTATATTCGTCGTTAACTTATATTGTCTTTGTGCCTTAATTATACCTTCAACTGTTCTATGTCATAATTGTACTCTCAAACTATTTTCGAAGATATAATGGTCCCTTTTGTATCATGTTATATTCATCATTTCCTTATTTCTATTCTACGTGCTTGTATATTATATTATGTAATGTAGTTATGGTGATCTTGCACCAATCCTGACTGAATAACTGTTTTTCAGCTTATACGACGTAGTTTGCCTCGAGGTTTAAGGTGCGTATCTTGGTGACACTAACAATACCAATGTGCTGGTTGCTTCTTCTAATACAGAATAACATATTTCTCCTTTTGCTCTTTCATGTTATTCTTAGCTAGTGAGCTTAACGGACTTTAGTTATAATTATTTTATATTTATTTTTAGCGGGTTTGTTTTCGAGACTATCTGATTTTTAGTGGATCATTCTTTAAATCATTTATTGAGACTTTTTAGTTTAATCTCTTTGTCTTAACTTAGTTGCGGATGATATATGTGGACTATGTACTTGTATGAATAATGCTTATCATAGATAGTGTACTACAGTCAATACTGTAGCGTAGGTTGGGCTTGGACACGCACTCGCATCCCGAAAAGTGGGTGCAGGTCGTAACAAGTTTTTATGGTGGCCCATGCAGGTCAGGTTTCGCATAAGGTTGTGAACTCATGGTTAGTACTTCACTTTAGTAGTTCTAGCTGTGAGCCTACAAATAGAATTGAGGATAGAATTTAGAATAACTTCTAGGAGAGTTATAACACCCAAAAATAGGATTCCTAACCCAATGAGTCTTCTATATATCATCGTCTCTCTTATGCATCCTGCTTGATTTCGTCCATGATTTTTTTGATATATTTGCATCTGTCATTCTAACACTGTTCTTTTCATTCTTTTAAGTTAGCAATGGTTGATACAAGGGTAATATGATCCGTAAGAGTAAGAGGGTAAGCTTAGTTGGTTAGATGTTATTGATTTAGTTTCATTTGGATTTTTTCCAACTGTTATCTTTATGACTTAGCTTAAGTGTTATCATTAGATTGCTTATAAGAGTTGTATATTATATTATACTATTAGTGGCATTTGATTTTTTAGGAAAAAAATATTTTAAGGGGGATAGATTGTAGCATCCGCTACCAAATCTTCTATCCTGATTAAATAACATTAGGGTTTTGTAGGAATTTGAAATTTTCGATCGTAATAGTACGAACCTAGTCTATTGGTACAATATACTAACATTTGGTTATATAATGGTACCTATGGTACTAGATAGCCTGAATAGGTTATTTTAGCTATTTTGAATTATCTATAAATTTTGGTATTTTTTAGATAAATTTTTACTATAGTATTATTATTTTGAAAAGCTTTTGTAAATTTTGGAAGGGCACCCGGGGTCATTTTAGAGGCCAAATATTTTATTTGGGGTTCTGGACGGTCAAACATATTTTTTTTATAGTTTTTTGGTATTTTCTAGAATTTTTGGTAATTCTTAAGAATTTTTAGATAATTAAATATAGGAAAAACCTATTTTCTAGGACTTCTAGATTTTACTGTGTAGTCATATGAGCATAAAATGGCCCCAATTATTTTTCTAGGGTATATAATGGTACTTTGCATTTTATAGAATTTTGGGGAATTTTCTGATATTTTTACATATTTATTTGGAGTTAAAATAAATTTTTTGAAATTAATATAGTCAATTATACAATTAGCAGTCCAGTCAACCACCCATGGCCCACATGTCCATGCCCAACTGCTCATCCACCGCCTATATATATATATATATATATATATATATATATATATATATATATATATATAAAGTAAAACAATTTATTAATGAGTACCAAACAGAGATCGGGCCCCACAGGCGGGAACCCGGTTCAAAATTCAAACCCACAAAACATTAAAAAAACAAACGGGGGGGGCACGCACCCCAAGGGGGCACGTGGGCTAAGAGGGGTCTGCCCGAGGGGAACTCAGGTCCTGAGGGCTGGGGCCTGCTCGAGGGGGGCGCGGGGCCCGAGGGGGTTGCAGGGCCCGAGGGAAGGAGGGGGTGGTCCGCGAGGCAGCGTGGTCCGAAGAGGAGGAGGAGGACCGGTCCCGCTGGGAGCCCAGGGGGAACCGCCAGGATAGGGTGGCCCGAGGCAGATATTCGAAACCCTACTTTATTATTCCAGCCTCCTTGTGGTTTGATCTTGGAGATCCTCCAACTTCGGGAAGCGATTGCCGCCAATCCCGACGTACTTTTTGCATGCCATTTTTTTGAAGCGTATCGAGTTTAGGTTTCTTAATATCTAATTTATTATCATAAAATGTAAACCTAAATTTTTTGGAAAATTCGTAGAGTGTCAGTTATCCGAAATTTGACACGTTTCGGTATTTTCGAGATTTCGGGAGAACCAGAAATCAGAATCACGAACCGTTTGAAATTTTGGAAAGCTAACACATATATCTATGACTATATTTTTCCCAGAAATTAATACGTTCATCTAGTATTTTTATTAATTCGTAGAACTTAGTTTTGTCAATAAATCATCGATTTGGTCACGGTTAGCAATAATAGCGATATCTTTTGACCAGATCATGATTCTATGGCACGGTCGTTTCCATTGCACTCGTGGCGCTTAAATCTACTAGTGTGCACACTCAAAAGCTCGAGTTCATGTTGTTTTGCTACTTAGTCATTGATGCACCTCGATTTGCGTGCCACGAGTTTCGAATTAGAAACCGTGATCTTCCTTGGCTAAAAATTAGTATCTAATTTTAATTTCAAAATTATATTAGGTTATATTTAGTTTTCAGATGATTTATTATAGAATTAAATATATAGGTTAAACCATTATCCATTTTCTAGGGTTTTTAGAGTGGGATTTTCATATCTAACATGATCAATTGTGTGTCGGGGTAGATCGGACGGCGTCGTGAGTCGCGACTTCATCCTTTTCCAGAGCATGGCAAGTATGACTGTGACCAATGTTGCCTTTATTTTATGTTGCATGTTATTCTTTTCCTTAAAACTGTTAGTCTTTTCTTTTATACCATTGGTGCACGAGAGTTATAATTGTTACCATAACCATACATGTTCACTTATTGCTTTCGTTCAATATTTAATGTTCAATATTTAATTTTTAAGTTTAAAGCCAAGGTTATAGTCATCATGTTTACTTGTGAGAGAGCCGGGAGGGAGAATACCGCTAGTATGCAAGTAGTCTACGCAATGTATAAGTTTTTCTAATGTCAATGTTAGTAGCAGTCATTGCTCCCCACGTACCGATTGTCAGATGTCCTAACCCGTCCATATGCAGAACACTTTTATTCTAAAACATACATTATATGTGACTTGATTCGTGTTGACATGTTGTCCAGTGTTTTATCTTAAATTCGTCGTTATCCTATATTGACTTCGTGTCTTAATTATATCTTCAACTGTTCCACGTCATAATTGTACTCTCATATTGTTTTCGAAGATATAATGGTCTTTTTTATATCATGTTATATTCATCCATTCCTTATTGTAATTCTGCTTGCTTATATATGTTAGCCCAATGATTATATCATGTTTTTGAATGTGGCTAATCAATTAAGTTTACCATAAAGATATCACTAACATTCATGTATTCACTATCATATTGCTACTTAAACTTATGTCCTAATGTTAGCATTGTCCTAAAATGTTCTCTATATCAATATAGCTATGCTTATATTATATTGGTTTGTTTGTCTAATATGTACTTATTGACATGCAATAAGCATGATCAAGTTTTGCCAAACCAGGACATATGCAATAGAGAATTATTGATGGGCCAAAGACGGTGTTATACAAGAAGATTTCTCTGAACCGGGGATACTCCGTCCTTCCCCTATCTATCTGATTTCGCTAAGGCGCCTCGGTGAAAACAACCGGATCGATTGATGGGATAGAAAAAGAATTCGATGAAACAGATAGTAAGACTCATATGGCCTCCAAAAGGCTAAGGCTGTAAAGTAATGTGTAGACTTCCCATTTCCAGATCTGTTTATCTTTGGACGACCGCCGTCAAGTGAAAAAGGCATCTTCAAGTCTGCTCAAATATTCATCAAAGGGCTCTTATTTTTCCTATTTTGTCAATGAATTTTTCGTATTTATTGAGTCTAGGAATACGATGTAAACTGCGTCGTACTAGCAAATAGGCTATCCAAGAAATGTTTTCAAAATACCCTTTCATTTTAAAAACAAGCCCACTTACAAAAGCCCAAACTACTTCCTAACTGTTTTACTTTTTAAAAAGCCCAAAAAACCAATTTACAAAATCCCTGACAAAACCCCAGGCAAATTCGGCCCGAGTTCGGCCCGAGTTTGACCCGAATTCGGACAGAGTTCGGTTAGTGGACGTTGGATTTTGAACTTGGTCTTCCCGCAGTTACGGATCTTACTAAAATTTTCTCATAGAGGTTTGCCCGAATTCTGCCCGAATTCTGTCAGAATTCTGCCTTTGGAAAAACTATAAATAGAGAAGGATTTCGATCATTTCAACACACCAATTCACTTTCATATCTCTTTTCTATAAGCCTACTACTTCTTCCAAAGTGTTCTGAGCTATTCATTTTCAAATCCCAAGCCAGTTACAATCCTCTAGTTGATTTGCTAGTACGGTACGGTCTAGAAGTTCCAGAGTGATTGTAATCAGAGGCTTGATTGAAAATAGTCACTTCACAATTGAAGTTGGTCGAGTACTTCGGATCAAAGTTCGCGTTGTAGAAGTTGTAAAATTTTCGAATGAAAACTTGTGGTAATTTTCCATAGTGGATTCAACTGGAAGCTAGAGTTCTTCCGACTGGACTAGTCCTCACAAGAGGGAAACCAGTATACATCCTTGTGTTTTGCGTTTGCTTTCTACTCTCTACTTTTCATTTACATATCTGTGATATATATATTATGTGATCATGTTACTAACATTTTTTAATTAGCTAATTTTTGCTGCCTACTCTATTCACCCCCCCCCCCTCTAGAGTATTGCACTTTACAACTCGTTTCTACAATCGGTACTACAATTGGTATCAGAGCCAGTGCTCCATCTAGAGGTATTATATTCTGATCCCAATTGTTTCTACAATTGGTATCAGAGCAGGTGCTCCTTATAGAGAAATTATTGCAGGTGCTCCTTATAGATGTGTTATTGCTCATACCAATTGCTCCTTCAATTAGTATCAGAGCTAGACTCTATTATCTGGCTTAACATCCTTGGAGCAGATTCTTATTATCAGAACAGGTTATACAGGTAAAGCGAGCTAATATTGTTATTACATAGATCACTATATCATATATGGCAAGTATGTACTTCACAACTGAAGAGCAATCCACAAATAGACTCCCACTATTTAATGGAACAAACTATAGTTATTGGAAGACACGAATGAGCTTCTACCTGAAGTCTCTAGATTTTGACATATGGTCAATTGTTGTCAATTGCTACAAAAAGCCTACTATCACTTCTATTCTCACATCCTCTATAATCAATAAGCCTTATTATAGTTACACGAAGGAAGAGAAGAAGTTAGCTAGCCTTGATACAAAAGCTATGTATATCTTTTATTGTGCTGTAGACACAAATGTATTCAATCTTATTACTACTTGCACAACATCTCATAAAATTTCAAAAGTTCTTGAAGCTACTTATGAGTACAGGTATGAAATCAAAGCTAGCAACTCCAGAGAGGAGGATAGTCTTCATAATGATGGAATTTGGATTTAAGGTATAAAATAATCCCTTATACGAAGAAGAGCTTGTATGTGACAATTGCAAGAAGATAGGCCACATCCAGGAAGATTGTACTACTGCTAGAAAGGAGAGTCACTATGAACAATCAAATGAAGGTAGATCATCGTCTCACAAGTACACTAGCACGAGCATATGGTGTGAAAGCGAAGCAAGAGATTCTGAAGAAGAAGAAGAAGAAGAAGAAGAAGAAGAGAGACCTTATAAAGCTGCAACTTTATGCTCAATGGCATTATCTAACGAGGTACAGAATAATTCCCTTCTTGAAGAGAATGAATTTTCTTATGATAAGTTATCTGATGCTTTTAGTGTGAACTATTAGAAGAACACAAGAAAGTATTAGATAAGTATAAGCAAGCTAGAAAGGATATTCTATCTTATAAGCGTGAGAATGAAAAGCTTACTTGCTTATTGAATGATACAGGAAATACTTCTACTTCTGATAATTCTATTGAGATTTCCACAGTTGAGTTTAGATTGCATGAGGCACTTGTCAGATCTTTTACAAAGGAAGCAAGCAAGCAAAGCTAAAACTTCACACAACTATGCTTTCTATTACAAGTATCCACGCACATCATGTCACCCCACTGCACGTTCTCATACTGCTACACATAGCACTATTGTTTATTCTTTCTGTCATTATTGTGGTATGAATGGATATGTTTCTAATCATTGTCAGATTAGAAAATTTGTTGATATGAACTTATGCAAATGGGTTCCCAAAGCTAACAAATGTGGATCCAAGTATTGGATACCAAAGTCTTCACCTAATATTTCAGGTAGAGCTACTTGTGCTGAACCTTAGAACCAAGGAGCATGTTGGTGATTGCAAAGCTACAAAGCTCATCTTCCAAGCAATTGCACCAACATAAGTGTGGTCACTAGAACCACTTCGGTAACATGCTTTCTAAATAGTTCTTAATATCTAGCATGTTCTTTTTTTATGTCTTGCTATTAGCTTTCATTGATATCTTTTAATTTGTTTATTGTTTGAATAAATATGAGACATAATCCTAGCATGACTAGATGTTTAGCTTAAATGATCAGTTTACACTATATAGTATTTATTTTCTATTAGTGTGACACATTTGTCTATGTATGCTCTTTACTTTTAATCTTTATTCTTGAAGCATGCATAGGAGATTTTTTTGGTGAATATGTTTTTGACTCTTCGTCTTTAATATTTTTTAATGGTCACTTCTTACCGATTTGTCTTTAACATGTCATATTTACTTTGATTGGTATTTTATGAGTATGTATGTTTAGCACAAGTCTCCTATTTACTTGAAAAGTATATACTTATAATTTTATTTTAACCTTGTGCTTGCATAATATATTCACTATTGATTCTCATATTTTATTGTGATTAACTTCTTATGAATCAATTACATCTTTGTCTGACAAAGCATATTTTTGCATATTTTTGATCTTGTGATTTTTTTTATGCTTATTAAGGATACATGAATAATTCATTTTCATTTATATATTGCTCATATTTCTTATATTTTTGTATAAATATCTTTATGGGGATATGAGTTAAGTTCAAGTTCTATATTATATTATTTTAAAAAGTAGTTTCAAACTTGTGCTTATCTCATACTTAAGCTAATATTTTTTTAAACAATTTCATGTACTTCTCTGTATTAGCTTCTTCCTCAAAGCCTCTTTTAATGATGTTTGTTTTTCTTGGCTTGTTGGTTGATATTTTAGATACATGACTCTTATTGAATTTTTTTTAATATCTTGATCTTGATAAACCATTCCTTGGGTATTTACTTTTAGGGATTCTGGATTTCGACGATGTTCGATGATACTGCATATATTCCTTTGAATCTAAGTTCTTAAGAGTATAAATCATTTTGGGAACAAGCCAAAAGGGTCCTTCTGTCATACAGGTGTAAATAGCCTGAAGCGATACGTTGTACTAGTCTTCGGACTACAGCTAGTTGGGAACCGGCCCCTACAGCTAACCCGAAGTGATCATACTTTATAGACTTAAGATTTATTAAGTTCTAAATGCAACTATTATCTAGTTTTGAATCTAAGGTACTGAACCCAGTCCCCTAGGTTCCAAAATACATCAACGTATCTAGGTCCTATATTTTGATTTATAAATTCTTTATATCTTATTGTTATCCAATGATTTTGTAGCACATGTGGATAAATATAATTGATACATCTTATGCCATATGCTACATTATTCTAAGATTTTTTAAGTCCATAGAATATAATTTTTTTTTATATTGCACTAATTCTTCTTAAATCCTCGGTTATTAAAGAAGAGATTTGTTTTGGGTACAAGCCTACAAAGGGTCTGTCTGTTACCACGATCACGGTCGAAGTGAAGCGGTACTTAAGTGTTCCCCGGTGAACCTCCGTTAGCTGGGACAGTACCCCTACAGCTAACCCAAGATTGATCAACGCTTTATAAACTAAAGATTTATTGAGATCTAGTTGCAATTGTTATCTGATGGATTTTGGATTTTAGATTTAATGGATAATATTATTTAATGATTTAATTTTTCAAAAGATAACATATATTGATCTTCATAGGTTAATGTTTGTCATCTTTTGATATATTCATTTTTCTGTCACACTATTCGATATTCATATTTGATGATCTCGTGACTACTCATTGAATATTATGGTCTTGTGATTTCGTCTTTAGCTTACGTAATATTCATGATTTTAAGCTTTATTATTCTTTTCTTATTCAAGCAATAATTTTTTGCGGGGAGAAGTCAAGCATATTGAATTTTTCTTCCTCAAAGCGTTTCTTTTCTTTAAGCCTCCGGTTATTAGATGGACATCGTGCAACGGCTTTAAAAAGGGAAGAAATAAACTTTGATAAGAAGACTTAATATTTTTTAATTAGTTTCCTATTTCTGGAAATATATATCTGAATTTTTTTTAAAATTTGCCAATACTATTATTTTTGTATATAGCCATGTAAAGGTGGAGCAGTTAATTGTTTCAAGTCAATTATCCCCTTGATATGCCATATCTAAAATACACTTTTCTTTGGACATTTATCTAGTTCTGTTTATTTGTTCAAATGGATTTATTTATGATTTATGGATTCTTTTGTTAAAATTGTTTCCGTGATTCGAATCGCCAGCTTTCTGTCTGAGGACTAAATGGACACATTCGAACATTTATTAAGAGAGTTTTTCGTAATAAATTCCACATTTTTGAAAAGTTTTTTTGATTTTTTTTTGAATTTGTCATGTACTCAAATGTTATTATTAAAGACAGTTTTCAAAATCTTTTAATATCTTGAAATATTTTTTATATTTATTGAAGACATATTTTCTTTATCTTTAAGCGTTTATTTATTGGATATTTCTTTTTGCCTGAAGATGATATTTGTTTTTGAATTTTATATGCATTTGATCAAAGGAAAGAAAAGATGCATATCTTGGATATTCTTTAGATTTTGTTATCATTTATTTTATCTATTTTTGCATATAATTACTTCGAAACTAGACACGCATATTTTAAGGGGGAGCAAATTAATTGTTTTAATTCTTTTATGCCCTTAATATGTGGTATAACTAGTTCATCATGAACATATATTCTTTTACTTTAAATATCTTGTTGAGTTGTTTATGATATTTGGATTTGTATTGGATGAGAGAATATATGATTATTATTATTTATTTTTAATTCTTTCATTCGAGTTTCTAAAAGTTATCTTACCAAATATATATTTAAATCCTCATTTGATTGAGTTTAAAATTATTTTTTGTATTTTTTATTGAGATTTTATCTCAAAGTTTATGATTATCTATATTTTGACTGATCATACTTTGCGGAGAAGCATTCAAGTTGACTGAATTTTTCCTTCTCAAGTATTTTGTCTTCATTACCTTCATGTTTATCTAATGGATATTCGTATATCATGCTATGGTAATTGAATTCAAATGCATGGACTTTGGTATAGATTTTGCATAGATTCTAGTATACTTATTTTGATCTCTTTTTGATGATTATACTCTTTATGGAATTAATTCACTAATTTGTTTGGGTAAATTATGAATCATATTTTTTTCTGTGATCATTGTTAAAAGTCTTATTATATTTTTGATTCTTTTATATATACTAGATCTGTGAATTTCTATTCCTCATGATTCATTTATGACCAATGATTGATTCCTACTATATGATATTTTTTTGGTCTATTTCAAAACACAATATGATGAACAAAATATGTTTTGAATGTCCTTTTCGGATTTTAAGTTGGTAAACTATGTATTGATTGCTTTCAATCTTTTTAAGTTCAACCAACTATTTTTGACAAGTTTTTCTACTTTAGTTATGCAATTTTCTAAACTTGTCGTTACACTGTTCTCCTAATCCTTGATCATGATTATTTTTGCTTCCCTCCTTTACTTATGCTTGAGTTCATTTTAGCTCTAATTACGGGGAAGCTTATTTTTGATCATGTCAAAGGGAGAAAAATAAGTTTAAGTTAGCACACAATATTCTAGTATTACGTGTTTATTAGAATATTCTAGTATTATGTGTTTATTAGTGATGCATGCATCTATTGTATATATATTAAACTTAGAAGATTTGCCATAATCAAAAAGGAGGAGATTGTTAGCCCAATGATTATATCATATTTTTGAATATGGCTAATCAATTAAGTTTACCATAATGACATCACTAATATTCATGTAATCACTATCATGTTGCTACTTAAACTTAGCATTGTCCTAATGTTAGCATTGTCCTAAAATGTTCTCTATATCAATATTGCTATGCTTATATTATATTGGTTTGTTCGTCTAATATGTACTTGTAGACATGCAATAAGCATGATCAAGTTTTGACGACGTTATACAAGAAGATTTCTCTAAACCGGGGATACTCCGCCCTCCTCCTATCTATCTGATTTCGCTAAGGCGCCTCGGTGAAAACAACCAGATCGATTGATGGGATAGGAAAAGAATTTGGTAAAATAGACAGTCAGACTCATATGGCCTCTAAAAGGCTAAGGCAGTAAAGTAATGCGTAGACTTTCCATTTCCAGATCTATTTATCTTTGGACGATCGCCGTCAAGTGAAAAAGGCGCCTTCAAGTCTACTCAAATATTCATCAAAGGGCTCTTGGTTTTCCTATTTTATCAATGTATTTTTCATATTTATTGAGTCTAGGAATACGATGTAAACTACATCGTACTGGCAAATAGTATATCCAAAAAACGTTTTCAAAATACCCTTTTATTTTGAAAACAAGCCCACTTACAAAAGTCCAAACTACTTTCTAACTGTTTGACATTTCAAAAATCCCAAAAAAACTAATTTACAAAAACCCTGACAGAACTCCAGGCGAATTCGGCCCGAATTCGGCCAGAGTTCGGTTAGTGGACGTTGGATTTTGAACTTGGTCTTCCCGCAGTTACAGATCTTATCGAGATTTTCTAATAAAGTTCTGCCCGAATTCTGCCCGAATTCTGCCTCTGGAAAAACTATAAATAGAGAAGGATTTCGATCATTTCAACACACCAATTCACTTTCATATCTCTTCTCTATAAGCCTACTACTTCTTCCAAAGTGTTCTGAGCTATTCATTTTCAAATCCCAAGCCAGTTATAATCCTCTAGTCGATTTGCCAGTGCGGTACGGTCTAGAAGTTTTAGAGTGATTGTAATCAGAAGCTTGATTGAAGATAGACACTTAACAATTGAAGTTGGTCGAGTACTTCGGATCAAAGCTCGCGTTGTAGAAGTTGCAAGAACTTCAGATGAAAACTTTTGGTAATTTTCCATAGTGGATTCAACTGGAAGCTAGAGTTCTTCCGACTGGACTAGTCCTCACAAGAAGAAAACCAATATACATCCTTGTATTTGCGTTTGCTCTCTACTCTCTACTTTTTATTTATATATCTGTGATATATATATTATGTGATCTTGTTACTAACATTTTTTAATTAGCTAATTTTTGCTGCCTACTCTATTCACCCCCCTCTAGAGTATTGCGTTTTACAACTCGTTTCTACAATCGGTCCTACAGTATATTATATTGTGTAATGTAGTTTATGGCGATCTTGCACCAATCCTGAATGGATAACTATTTTTTAGCTTTAGGTGACGTGGTTTGTCCTGAGATTCACTACAAGAAAAATGATTTTTTCCAACGTTTTATTAGCGTTGGCAAAACTGTGCAAAACGTTGGCATAGGCGTTACCGACGTTTGTTCAACGGTTTTTGCAAACGTCGTCGTTGCTCTAGTTGGCAATTTACAACATTTACGCAAAACGTTGGCATAGGGTTTAGACGACGTTTATAAACGCCATTAATTGTTCTATAATGATTACCATATTTCCAACAGTTTCTCACAAAAACGTCGCAAAAGAGAACTTTCCAACGTTTTTTGAAACGATGAGTTTTCCCAACCTTTTTCCAAAAACGTCGAATTTTGATTTCCTAACCATTTTAAAGAAACGTTAGGTTTTGTATGGCCAATTTTTTCAAAAACTGTTGGTTTTTTTTTTTGGAACCAGGTAAATTGTTTCTGGAATCGCTCCCACTGGGATTCGAACTCCTGACCACTCGGGCCGCATGCATCTCTCCTAACCACTAGGCTAGAGGTCATTTGCTATATGTATAAAGCAGACTTTTTAATTTAGTCAATGGTTCACCTTAATTTCCATAAACAAAATCTGCCTAATTTATGTAGGATTAGAAAAAAAATTCCTTCACACGTCAAATAAGTGTAAATGCCCAAAAAAAAGTCAAAAAAATGTCGAAAAGGGTTTCCAAATATGTGACATGCTTCACAAAACGTTGGTATATTGCTCGACGTTTAAAGAAAAACGCAGGTAATTAACAACGTTTGTTTTCAAAATGTTGGTATATTTCTCGACGTTTAAAGACAAACGCAGGTAATTGTCAAATATTGGTATATTGCTCGACGTTTAAAGAAAAACGCAAGTAATTATCAATGTTTGTTTTAAAAATGTTGGTATATTTCTCGGCGTTTAAAGACAAATGAAGGTAATTGTCAACCTTTGTTTAAAAACGTTGGTATATTGCTCAACGTTTAAGGGAAAACGCAGGTAATTATCAATGTTTGTTTACAAACGTTGGTATATTGTGCGACGTTTAAAGACAAATGCCGGTCATGACCAACGTTTTTTTAAATACGTCGTTATATGCTAACTTAGCCAACGTTTACAAAAATGTCGGAGGAATAAACGTTGGAAAAGACCTATTTTCTTGTAGTGATTTATGGTGCGTATCTTGGTGACTCTGACGTTACCAATGTGCCGGTTGCTTCTTCTGATGCAGAATAACATATTTTTCCTTATGCTCTTTCGTGTTATTCTTAGCTTGTGTGCTTAGCGGACTTTAGTTATAGTTGTTTTATATTTATTTTTAGCGGGTTTGTTCCCGAGACTATCTGATTTGTAGTCGATCTATCTTTAAATCATTTATTGAGTTTTTTAGTTTATTCTCTTTGCCTTAACGTTGTGGATGCTATATGTGGACTGTGTACTTGTATGGATAATGCTTATCATAGACAATGTGCTATCGTCGATATTGCAGCTTAGGCTGGGCTTGGACATGCATTCGCATCCCGAAAAGCGAGTGCATGTCTTGACAAGTTTTTATGGTGGCCCATGCAGGTCAGGTTTTGCATAAGGTTGCAAACTCATGGCTAGTACTTCAACTTAGTAGTACTAGCTGTGAGCCTGCGAATAAAATTGAAGATAGAATTTAGAATAACTTCTAGAAGAGTTATATCATCCACAAATAGAATTTCTAACCCAATGAATCTTCTATATATCATCGTCTCACTTATGCATCATGCATGATTTCGTTTGTGATTTCTTCAATATGTTTGCATCTGTCGTTCTAACCCTATTCTTTTCGTACTTTTAAGTTAGCAATGGTTGATACAAGGCGTAACATGATCCGTAAGAGTAAGAGGTTAAGCTTAGTTGGTTTGATGTTATTAATTTAGTTTCCATTGGATTTTTTTGCAACCATTATCTCTATGATTTAGCTTAAGAGTTCTCATTCGATTACTTATAGGAGTTGTATATTATATTATACTACTAGTGGCATTTGATTTCTGAAGACAAATTTTTTTAAGGGGGGTAGGTTGTAGCATCCGCTACCAAATCTTCTATCTTGATTAAATAACATTAGGATTTTGTTGGAATTTGAATTTTACGATCGTAATGGTACGAACCTAGTGTATAGGTGCGATATACTAACATTTGGTTATATAATGGTATCTATGGTACTAGATAGTCCAAATAGATTATTTTAGCTATTTTTGTATTTTTTGTAAAATTTGGTAATTTTTAGATAAATTTTTACTATAGTATTATCATTTTAAAAAGTTTTTATAATTTTTGTGAGGGCACCTAGGTTCAATCTAGAGGCTAAATATTTTATTTGGGTTCTATACGTTTATTTTCTATAGTTTTCTGGAATTTTTTGGAATTTTTGGTTATTTTTGGAATTTTTAAATAATTAAATATAGCAAAAACCTATTTTCTAGGACATCTAGATTTTACTATGCAATCCTATAATCATAAAATGACCCCAATTATTTTTCTAGGGTTTATAATGGTATTTTACATTTTCTAGAATTTTTCGAGAATTTTCTGATATTTTTACATATTTATCTGGAGTTAAAATAAAATTTTAATGATTTTCTGTAATTAAATAATCAATTATACAGTCAGCAGCCCAGTCAACCACTCCTGGCCAACCTGTCGGCACCCAACTGCTCATTCACCGCCTCTCTCTCCTACACATATTATCTTCGAAACCCTACTTTATTATTCCAGCCTCCTTTGTTGTTTGATCCTGGAGATCCTCCAACTTTGCAAAGCTATTACCGCCAACCCCGACGTGCTTTTCGTGCACCATTTTTTTTGGAAGCATATCGAGATTAGGTTTCTGAATATCTAATTGTTTTCATATAAATTTCTGGAAAATGTAGAGTGTCAGTTGTCCAAAATTTGACACGTTTCGGTGTTATCGAGATTTTGGGAGAACCAGGAATCAAAATCATGAACCGTTTGAAGTTTCAGAAAGCTAACATAGATATCTACGACATATATTTTTCTCAAATATTAATACGTTCATCTAGTATTTTTTATTAATTCGTAGAACTTAGTTTTGTCAATAAATCATCGATTTGGTCACGGCTAGCCATAATGGCGATATCTTTTGACCATATCATAATTTTATGGCACGGTTGATTCCAGTACACTCATGGCAATGAAATCTACTAGAGTGCACACTCAAGTCATCGAGTTCTCATCGTTTGGCTACTTAGTTATCGATGCGCCTCGATTTGCATGCCACAGGTTCCGAATTGGAAACCGTGATCTTCCTTGGCTAAAAATTAGTATTTAATTTAAATTCCAAAATTATATTAGATTAAATTAGGTTTTTAGATGATTTATTTTAGGGTTAAGTATAATTAATTAGATTAAACCATTATCCACTTTCTAGGGTTTTAGAGTGAAATTTTCATATCTAACTTATGATCATTTGTCTGTCAGGGTAGATCGGATGACGTCGTGAGTCGCAATTTCATCCTTTTCCGAAGTAAGTCAAGTATCATTGTGACCTATATTGCCTTTATTTTATGCTGCACATTATTTTTTTTCCTTAAAACTGTTAGCCTATCATTTATACCATTGGTGCACGAGAGTTATAATTGTTACCATAACCATACATGTTCACTTATTGCTTTCGTTCAATGTTTAATGTTTAAGTTTAAAGCCAATGTTAAAGTGATCATGTTTACTTGTAAGAGATTCGGAAGGGAAAATACAGCTAGTATGCATGTGGTCTACGCAATGTACAAGTTTCTCTAATGTTAATGTTAGTAGCAGTCGTTGCACCTACGTACCGACTGCCAGATGTCCTAACCCGTTCACATGGGGAACACTTGTATTCTAAAATATACAGTACACGTGACTTTATTCATGTTGACATATTGTCCAGTGGTTTGTCTATATTCGTCGTTCTCTTATATTGTCTTCGTGTCTTAGTTATACCTTCAACTGTTCCATGTCATAATTGTACTCTCAAATTATTTTTGAAGATATAATGGTCTCTTTTATATTATGTTATATTTATCCTTTCCTTATTGCTATTCTATGTGCTTGTATATTATATTGTGTAATGTAGTTTATGGTGATCTTGCTCCAATCCTGACTGGATATCTATTTTTCAGCTTTAGACGACGTGGTTTGCCTTGAGGTTTATGGTGCGTATCATGGTGACACTGACATTACCAATGTACCGGTTGCTTCTTCTAATACGGAATAACAAATTTCTACTTATGCTCTTTCATGTTATTCTTAGCTAGTGAGCTTAGCGGACTTTAGTTCTAGTTTTTTTTTATTTCTTTTTAGCGGGTTTGTTCCCGAGACTATCTGATTTGTAGTGGATCTTTCTTTAAATCATTTATTGAGGCCTTTTAGTTTAATCTCTTTGTCTTAACTTAGTTGTGGATGATATATGTGGACTGTGTACTTGTATGGATAATTCTTATCATAGATAGCGTACTACCGTCGATACTACGACTTAGGCTGGGCTTGGACACGCACTCGCATCCCAAAAAGCGGGTATGGATCAAGACAGTACTCAGAATCCATCTTTTCCTTGCCTTGATGGCAATAATTTTGTCGAAAACAGAGGGTTTTCACTGCGCAGTAGAACCCATGTACGGGTATGTGGCTGCGCCTTTGTTCTTTTGGTGCATCCTTTTCATTTTAGACGAAGCAGGTTGAGAGTTGCAGTCAACACCATGCTTCCTTGGCAGATGCACCACTGCAGAAAATTGTGTTTTGCACGCTGGCGAGGTTAGCAGGAAGGAGTGGCTGTGCTGGCATAGCCCCTTCGGTATTGGTGTACGACGCATCGCCTTCGGGAAGAACTCGTCGTTGCCTTCAGAAAGGAACTATTCATACGCTTGCTGGTCGAAGCGTACAACCAGCATCTTCTGGGAGGAGCCGAGCTTGTTGTCATCAGATTGCGACATAGCTTGCTCTTTGAAAGAAAAAGTCGTCTCTAGTAGAGTTGCCAGCTTGTTTGCCACTAAAAAGTATTGAAAAACTTTTTGTATTTGAACAAACGAAACAAGTACACTTTGGATCCTTTACGGGATCTTTCAAGTACAATTTGTTTTTTTCGAGGACGAGTGGCGATGATGGGTTGCTTCTTTTCTCTTTTGCTGATCTGACGACGATCTCGAACTCTCTGAATATCTGGGCGACTGTCTTCGAGAGTGAATTAAACCGGGGGGGCTTGAACGAAGGAATGACCCTTCTATTTATAGGTGGTGGAATGATCCATTCATGCGCGCGTATGCGATGCACGTATAGATATTTTGCACGTAGGATGCTACACGCATGGCTTTGTTGGGAGCAGGGGTGCTGCGCTCGGGGAGCTTTGAACTGAATCTGGTGTAACTGTACTATTGGTCTGCGGATGAGCTGACACGTGGTAGTTGTTGAGATTCGTTTGTTGTTGAGATCTTGGATGGTTGGCACCCGTTCATGAGAAGAACTTAGTCAATGACATGTGGCGCGTGTACATTGCTCAAAGATCTCACCTTTTTGTGATTTGATGCACTTAGGGGATCTAGCGCATGAGGAGAGCGTATGACTTTCGAATAGAAAGTCTGGGTGTATGGCTTTAGGGATACATGCTATATTTGGGCGCAAGACTTTTGAAGTGCATTCGAGATTTGTTCGGGTCAGCTATGTTGCAAAGCACAGCTGTAACCGACAAACGAGTAATGATTATGTTGACGTTGGCGTCTCTTCATTTTCTGTGAAAACTGTTAGTTGCTGACTTCTGACATTTGGCATTAAATGCTTTGATGGATGAAGAGCTTACGTAGGCGCATCATTTGTGGAGCACATGTATCATAGAGCGCATCGACTGAGGGCACGTCTACCTGAGGAGCACATGCACCATGGAGCACATTAGCTGTGAGGCGCATCATTCTGAGGAGCGCATCAATTTGTGGCACATTACCTTCGGTCAACCTTGTTCGAGCGTTTTGAGGCTCGAATTTAATAACTTTGACTCTGTTGAAATTTGATATGGCAGATTCATTGCCATTGATGCTAGGTTCATCTCATTAATTTAGGGATGAGTACCACATGGTGCATGGGTTTGGTTCTTCCTTGGCCTATAAATAGGTTTGTTTTAAAGAGAGAAGAACTTGCTTATTCTCATTCCACCCGATTTTATGCCAAAAATGAACTTGGCTTTCGACAACCATGACCCTTCTCCTTGGCGAGTTGGTAGGTTGTGGGTTGTGGATATTCTCGTTCAAAGAAGCTTAGATTTTAACGACGAACTCCATCAGAGAACTAAGATGTGCCGAGTTAGCTATGGACAGAGTAGTTCATGCTCGTGTACCTTACTGGCAGTGTTCCTCTTCCAAACAACATCATGTGCCAAAATGTTGATTACTGGATTTGGATTGATTGTCAACCCATGTTCTGCTCAATAACTGCTTCGGGTGGGGATGTGCCTGTGTTGAGACGTAAAACGTGATGTGCCTATCTGTCGAGTTTAGATTAGGTTGTAGTAGAATTTTTATGTAATGAAAAAGCCATGTAATAGATTTTCAGAATTAATAAAAATATTCTTTTTATGCACTTTTATCTACTGTCTTTTTATGATGCGCCAACTCTGCTATGTGTCTCTGGCGCATGTCCTTTATAGCACATACAGATGCACCTTCCTGAACTTGGTTTCTGGGCGCATGAATTTCTACGCTTCTACACTCCCGGACAATTTTTCGACATGGCTGGTAACATACGACCTCGATATTCCATTCCCTCCTAATACTTCTATCCACTTTAGTAGCCTAGATTAACCCTACTTTTCCTAGGAATCACATGTCGTGGTCTCATGGACATCCTCCTAAATATTGTACCTTGGCAGGTGAACCCTAAGCATGGATCCAGAATGGCTCATAGAGTCCTAATTCTAAATACATTCTAGTGTGTCACAACCCACACCCACTTTTTGGATGCAAGTGCGTGCGCAAGTCCAGCCTACGTCGCGACATCGATGTACTAAGCTGTCTAGACCACAATGCACAAGTAACAATTTTCTCATAAATAATTTCTTTTTTATGCTCATTCACAAAACTAAATCAATTACAATATTCCAAGATTACAATTGATTATAAAAATACAATGTCTCACAAAATAGAAAAGACAACTAAATTAATACTCAACTATCTAACTAGTCTTTAGGTTTTGGCCTTCAATACAGTCGTATCTTCCCCTAGGGTCCCACGCATAGAGTAGCAAGCGACTATCTAAAAAATAGGTTTCCAGTCAGGAATGGAACGAGTACAATTCAAGCATGCAGTTCCAAATATATGATAACGATAATAAAAATAGTGAATAGAGAATGATATACATGATGAAATAACTAAAACTGAAATCATGCCATGGAAGATAGAGGAAAATAGTTGACATGAACTATAAAGAGAAAGTAAAGCATGGAACAAGAAAACATAACCGTCTACGTGAGTCGAAGTACACCTTTCAATATGTGATCGGTCTGGAACAGTTACACCGTACGATATACAAGGTCTACTTTGCAAGAAATAAAGCACGGTCTACAAGGTCTACTATGCAATAAGCATTGCAATATGACAAGGTCTAAGGTCTGATCACATATTTACTTGGTACCTTCCCGCCCGACTACTAGATATGGAATATGATGATCAAGTTTGACACAATAAATAGCTAATTAACATGAATTCAGTAACCCGTGTAACGTTCGTGTCAAGAATCAAATATGTATCACTAATCATACAATTATAGTAATTAACAATATTGTAAACAAATAAAAACTGTACTCGTCTCGGGTCCTTAGCTGGTGAAACCGATAATTCCATTGTGTCCAGGATAGCCCATTTGGCTAGAATCAGTATGCAAAAATTCAGATTTGGCAGGAAAGTAGGAATACAATTAGTCGCGATTAATAATTTATAAACGAAAGAATTGTGTAAATAAATACATCTACAATTTTGAAAAGTATTTATATATTTAAAACTATATTTTTATTAGTAAAAACATATATCGTAGTAAGGTATTTTAGAAAATATTTTCAAAAACTAATTAGAATTATATCTAGAAGCATTATGATACTTAAAATCCCTTTTAAGAAAATACTTCATATACAACTTTATTGAGTAAAACTACTAATATTTCATCTAGTATTTAGAAAGTATTATAAAGCCAAAATAATAATTCGGTTTACCAAAATTTATATATGAAAAACTATTGGGCTTGGACCTAATATAATAAGTCTACTTATTTTAGAAGCCCAAAAGTATTTTATTTATATATTTCAAAACCCATATATGTTAGACCCAAGTTTTAAGCCCAAAAGTCTAAAAGCCCATTAAAAGCCCAAAGTAAATAATAATAATAATAATAATAATAATAATAATAATAATAATAATACTGTTAATAATAATAGTCATCCTTTATACTATACATATATACATATACAAATACGTATAAATATCATACTGATATTATATATTAATAAAAAAGTTTACACAACCTCTTATGACCTTCCTGGTTCCCAACGAACTAGTAAGCAATAAAAACGAAAGATAAAAATAGCAGAAAAGTAAGTAAAACAAGGGACAGAGTTATTAGAGAGAGAAAGAGAGAGAGAGAGAGAGAGAGAGTAGAAAAGAGGGATAGAGAGTTAGAGAAGAAGGAGAAGGAAGAATGGGGGCGGTCGCGAGCAGCTCACTAAGGGGGTGGCAGCACCAGTGGACCACGGCGCAGCGGAGGCACTCACTCGACGAAACAGCGAGAAGGGGCACAGTATAGTCGAGGCGGTAGTCTAGTGCGTCGACGCTCGCCGTGGAGCTGGAAAGTTGGGTTCCTCCGAAGAAATCACTGCGGGTAACAAGAGGAGATGGCTGACACGGGAGGTAGTGATCGGGGTTCACGGAAGGACTGGACAGCCGTGGACGAAGCGTCAGGCGACAAATCGGTCTCAACGATGTCCATCGCGGGGGGTCTGGTAAGTTGGTGGTTGTTGATTGTAAAATTAGGGTTTCGACGAGGTATAGGTGAGGGATGTTGGCCGCGGTGGTGCGGACACGGTTGTTGATTGTTGTGTTGAGTGTCAGGGGAAAGAGAAGAGGCTGGGTTGTGGTGGTGGGGCGTCGGTATGTTTGGTCGGTGAAGTTGTAAGAATGGTGGCAGGGGCGGTGATGTCTACTGTAGGTGATGGCGGAGGTCGTCGAGGATGGCAATGGGATTGACGGTGGTTTGGGGTGGCTGGAGTGGTGGTGTGCGGTGGTGACGGAAGGACGGTCGAATGATGATTTTTAAACCAAATATATTGTTTAAAATAATTTAATCTAATCAAAATCCTTATATAGATTACAATTAATAATTTAAACTTGTACTCAACGTCATCGAATGATGATTTTAAAACAAATTAATTTAAATCAAAACTACTAGTAGATAATATTATCAAGTTAAATCAACATTTAGTATTTATTAAATAATTTAAATTCTAATAAATAGATCTTCTCATAAATTAAATGGAATTTAAATACAAATTAATCTAATGGCAATACTATAAATGATTGCTATAATAATTTAAAATATTATTCCATATTATCAAATAACTCAAACCGCATGAATTCAAATAAATCAAATAATTAATTACTACAATAAAATAATATTTGTTGCCATCAATAACGTAAAGTATATTTTTATAAATCTGAAGTTCTATTTAAAATACTTTGATAATTGGGTAGGAGAATGTGAGTATGTGAGTAATTAATCCGAAGTTCTAATCAAAAAATTAATTACTCCTACTCTTAGGCCTTGTGTCATGTCCCACTCCCAAATAATTGGGTACGAGAATGTGAGTAAGCCCAACCTATGTCGTGGTATCATCGGTAGTACGTTGTCTATACCTCAAGTCTGTCATTGTAACTCCTGCTTCTAGGCCCTGAATTTTTGAAATTATTTTTTATTAATTAATTGACTTAAATAGTGATTTTTTTTGAATTTTTAATTAAATAGTTAGTAATATAGATAGCCTTAATTATGGTGAAGTTTTTAAGTGAATGATGACCAAGAATTTTGGCATGAATAGTGTAGTCGTGTGCTTTGATTAGTGTATTAGGTATGCTAGGGAAGGCCTAGTCATAGCAATGTCCCTACTAGAAAAATCAGTCAAAGTTGCGACTAACCCGCATAGACGATTTAATTATTTATTATGAAGCTTATTGACTTTTTAGGAGACCCAAATGTGCTAAACTAGTCAAACTGGACCCGAATCAAAATCAAGTCCATGTAGTCATGCGGTGTGTCCAAAGATGCCCATGTAGACATATTTTATGTATATGCATATATTTCGTATTTTATTTTAGGGATTGACATATTTTCTAAATAATTGTTATACGTATAATATAAGTATTATTAATATTTATATGGCATTTTTAGACTATTTGCACGATTTTCAGTGGACCAATTAAAGTAGTAGTATAATATGTCACCCAATATTATACCTATTATTTGTTTATTTTAGTTTATTATTATTATTATTATTATTATTATTATTATTATTATTATTATTATTATTATTATTATTATTATTGTCATCTATTATTGGTTACTGGTTAATTCCCTGGTAAATAAATTTTTACATATATATGTACATAATATTTTTATGCATAAACCTTACACTAGGAAAAGTTTTACTTAGAATTTTTTTGTTTTATTAAATATTTATTCATATATATATATATATATATATATATATATATATATATATATATATATATAGAAAAATATATAGAAAAAGAGGAAAAAGCCAAAATACAAAGCAAAATCTCGCGAGAAATGAATTTCTCGCGAGATGTAAAAATCCCCCCAACCCGCGCCCAAAGGACCCGGCACCTGACCCCTTATGCTGCTATATATAAACGAGAGAGAGGAAGGGAGAGAAGATCAAAACCCTAATCGACAACCCCATCCACATGACTCACGACGCCCCGCGCCACCGGACGACATCCTGCGCCGCCCCGACTCGCCAGAGCCCGGCCAAACCGCTCGCGACAATAGCCATTGAACGCAAATGCAACAACAGCAACAGTGCAACCACCTTACATTACGGCACGATATCTCCTCCACCGTTCGATCGTTTTTCGAACCGATTTTGTAGGTACGAAGACAACCTATACGCCGTTAATTTCTTTCAGTTAGAACCTTTTAATTTGCATCATGTGCGACAAAAATTGAGTTCCAAAATCGATAAAAAAACTTGATTTTCTAGATTTTGAAATTGTCCCAAAGTCCCAAGTTGGAAGCCAATTTGCGATCATGATATCGTGAATCTTGGAAAACTGCTTGAACAACCTTGTATACAACCTAACCAAGATTGAAACCCTATTTTTAGTTTTAATTCTAGTTGGTTATTTTCTGTATAAAATCGGTTTGAAAATCATGAAAATTGTTTTTAAAACTTAGATTTTTTCTAATACGGGGTTCGTCCTGACAAACCGAGCGACTTTGTCGCAACCCGAGAGCATCGAAAGGTACATACGGATGTTGCGGACGTATGGGATTTGACGGAACTCAAATTGGTTCCGTGTGCACGACAAATTCGAGTCATATCAGTCGAGGTACACTGTATCGGTGTCATTACCCGTACCCAAAAGTTCGGGTACGAATACATGAAAGCACGTCCAGCCTACGCCGAAGAGTCGGCAATAGTAAGCTGTCAATTTCTTAAGTACAACCAATCCAATCAGCTTAACATAAATCATGATATCCAGGTTCTATCTCAATCACTAAGACTAACATGTAGATATGAAGCCTACGCCGAAGAGTCGGCAATAGTAAGCTGTCAATTTCTTAAGTACAACCAATCCAATCAGCTTAACATAAATCATGATATCCAGGTTCTATCTCAATCACTAAGACTAACATGTAGATATGAAATGGAAATGCAAGTCCACAATGTCCAAATCAGAAAGTCAGATAGAAGAATTCTCAGAAATAGATTATAACTCAAATTGTTCCGACAACAGAATCTAATTAGCAGAAATAAATGCTAATCTAAAACTAATCAACCTCCAATGGTAAGTCCGCTATATCATCTCCTGTATTGTCGACTAAGCCATGATCTGCCTCAAGTGTGTCATAGTAAGTGGTACACCAGTTCTCTAAGTCCTCGCCTAAAAATGTTATTATCTAGTCATGATTGAGCAAGTACAATTCATGTTCTATTATTCATGACATGATAGAAACTGTATAACACGTAATAGTGTAGAGAACAAAACTGAAATAACGATAATCATGATCTGACGAATATGGGAACAGAAGTAAGACTAATCATGGCATGAAATCAAACATGTGACGTAAATGATATGAATGCATAAATCATCACTACGTTAAGTGCATGTGAAATTCCACGTTTATATGTGATCGACTGAGGGATCTACCTGGTACAGCTTAATCATACGTGAGTGTATGGTTAGCTATTAAGCACGGTATTCACGGAGTACAAGGTTTTGATCATATATATACTAAGCTATTTTGCGTCCGACTAATAATCATGGATTTAAATCATAATGTGAACAAGGTAAACACGAAAGCATAAAAAACACGAAAATCATGTAATAGAGTCCACAATACTAAACTCGGGTAAGGGTCGTGTCGATAATCAGGAATGTACATCTAAAAGCATGAAAGAGAGTAACTATCAGGAAATGAAAGTGATCATCATGAGTACTTGCCTCGGGTATCTGACGTCGACGTGCGCGACATGAACGTGTCGATATAGAAAGTATCACGATCTGTGAAACCCAGTTTTGAATGTAAAATATTAGTATTATAATAATAATAATAATATTATTATTAGTATCATTTTTGAGTGTTAAAAATCAAATTCGAAAATATTAAACATGGATTTTTGGATGCGAACCCACACCCGAGCCCGGACTCGATTCCCGAAACCAGACCCAGTCCTGACCCAATCCTCTTTTCTGAATCCTGACTTCTATCTTCAGTTTATATAAAAAAATATATAATAATAAAATTTCATTTGATCTGGTCCGAGTGGACCAGAACCTAGCTTCCCTCTAATCCCACGTTCCCCTCACCCCAACTCCTCTCCTCAAAATCCTCACAGCCCCTTCTTTCCTTCTTTAAACACCCCACACACACCTTCCCACCACCACAACTCCTTCTCTCTCTCCCTCCATTTTCTCCAGAGGAGAACTCCCCTCCCCCTCACGAGTTCCCCTCTCCCTCAAAACCAAACCCACCACCAACACTCTCAAACCCATCTCCTCCAAAACCCCCGACCTCCCAGCGTCTTCCCGGCGCCCATCGCCGCGCACCCCGCCGGCCGAGCTCCTGTGGCTTCCTCCGGCACCGAGCCCGGCGGCCTAGGCGACCCCAGCCGGCAACCCGCGCGCCCCGGCGCTGTCTCCGCGCGGCCACCCGCCTCCGGCGCGGTCCCGCCGGACCCCCCGCGGCTCCGCACCTCCCCGTGCACCTTCCCAACGCCGGCCGCCCCTGCCCTAGCCCCGACGACCTTCCCGGCCGACCCCCGAGCTCCCGTCCGCGCGACCCGGCCGGCCCCAGCGCTGACCCGCACGCCTCCCCGGCCTCCGGTCGTGCCCTAGCCTTCCGTGCCCTAGAACGCGGGCGCTGTTCTCCCCGGCGCACCCCGACCACGTGCCCTGCTGTTCGGGACAGCCCCTGTCCAGCGCTGTTCGCGGAAGATCGAGTCCGATCTGTGGAATTGCGCGTCCCGAGTCCGAGGCAACCCTTCGGATTCCGTCGTTTTGGGTAATTCCTGGTTAATCACAGTAGTTCGTCCCTCCCCGGTGTCGATGATGAGTTGGTCCACGAATTCCCTTTTGGGAAATTCGATTTTGGGGTGAACGTCGTTCCAGGGATTTTTCAAGGAACGACGGGAAGTTTCTGTTGATTGGATTTCTTTATTTCCGAAACTTTCGGAAATGGTTTTCTTAATATTTTAGCTTCCGGATATTTCCGGTATTGTGCTGTGATGTTTTGGTTGGATTCGGACTCCCGAATTTGGTTCGGGTCGTTCCGAATAAATCTGTGGAATGTTTGTGGAATATTTTTATGTATATATTTTGGGATTTCCTGGTTTGGGATTTGCAGAAAAATTATAGGCATATTTCCCGGTTTTTGGGTTGACCAAAAATAGAGGAAATGTTGCCGGATTTTTCCGTAAACTTAAATATATTTCTTAAAAATGATTTTAAAATGGATTTCGGAAATATATTAAATATTTGGATTTTGGGCGACGACCGTATCGGTCAATGGGCCCCGGCTAAGTGCAAACGAAACTGGCTTCGCCCGGATGTTGAGGCATTAGCCTAGTTGACGATTGGACCACATCTGAGACTCATCAAATATTTATATTTAACTTATTTTGTTAGTACTATTTATTTATTCATATTTAATTTATAGGAAGTTTAGAACTAACGACCGTTTTTGTCTTATTTCAATTTATGTAAATAAATTGTAATGGGCAGAAGCCCAGCTGGTTGTTGGTTCTGTAACTGTAATTTGGTAGTGTAGGATTTTTGGTTTTTGCTGATTTTGCGAGTTTTTGTAGCATACGAATAAAACTAATAAAAGTTATTTTCATATAAAAATTAATAAAGATTTTCTCACCTAAAATCTACAAGTTTTAATATTAACTAACGATCATGTATTCCTCACTAAAATAAGAAATTTAGTTTTATATTTATAATTATGAAAATACAAAGTTTTAATCAAATTAAATTGATATCGACAAGTTTTCCAAAATACAAAGTTTAAAATGATCTTTCCCTCGTTATTAATTCAACGCACAAATAACCGTGTTTTGTTCGTGTTTTATTAACAAAGAATTAAAATGGATTAGGACACAATTAGAGATTTCAACTAGCGTAGTTAGATTGGTAATCCTGGATTCTGAGCCAATTTCTCGAATGTAGGAATTCGAGGACGATCCTAAATTTCCAACTCGAAGTCTTCATCCTCTCCAGTCCAGTCTATTTTGAGGCAAGTATAGTTTGTGTTAGTTTACAGTTATTTTAATAATCGCTTTACTGCAAGTTTAAACCACGATGCAAACATGAAACTCTCTCTGAGAGTACTGACTGCAACTACTGTAACTGATTGGGGACTGGGGGAATAGAGTAATGTTTATGACTGTCATGCCCCAGAACCAGAATACTGGAGAGCGGGGGCAGACATAGCCAGCTACGTATAATGAAATAGAATCCACGTCACTATACGGTCACGGCTGTCTAGATATATGAGGGTTTAACTACAATCCATCAGTCTCCTTTGGTCAAGATCAAACCTATTGTCTCAATCACAAGCAAGTAGTTGCTGTCATAAGATATTAGAGCATCAATATACAATAGTAAGGCGTCCCATACATTGCATATTGGATGATCATGAAGCTAGTCGTACAAAATGTCAGGACTAGCAAGAGTTTTAGTCAATACATGATCAACCCTAGGATTTGTCAATCATGTTACAACCCGTAGGTAGACAGTAAATAAAGGTGCAATACGAGCTAACACGTGCTCGCCGGCTAAACGCCTCAAAAGAATAATTTTACAAATAGAGTGGGAGGACAAAAGAAACCCACTCGTTGCCCTGGTTACGCCTGGTGGTCACCATCGGGCTGGAAGACAGGTGGATCCTCTGGTGCTGCTCCGATATCTGGCCACACAAAACCAGCTGGGTCAGACCCCAGAAAGAGCAAGTGCCACAAAGGAGACTTCACTTAGGAACTAAAACCAGCAAATCACAAATAAATAGTAAAGGTAATTAAAGATAGTGATAATAGCTGAGATAACAATAATATATTGAACACGGAGAAACCATTCAAGTAGCCAGACTGCAACCCTTAAACCAAACAAGGACCGGGGTTGCAATCCTTCGCCTAAATAGAAACCCGCCTCAATTACTATTGATAAGGTAACAAGACAATAAACGAAGAAGGGACACAGAACTGCTCCGGAAGCCAGGTTACAACCCTTAAACCAAACAAGGACCGGGGTTGTAACCCTTCGCCTGAACAGAACTGGACCCCTGATCTTTATTGTTAAGGCCAGTACAATAATCATGGTATTGAAGTAAAGGTAAAACATGACGAGCATGACAGGGGGTTACAATAAGACAATAAACGAAGAGAGGACACAGAACTGCTCCGGGAGCCAGGTTACAACCCTTAAGCCAAACAAGGACCGGGGTTGTAACCCTTCGCCTAAACAGAACTGGACCCCTGATCTTTATTGTTAAGGCGGGCACAATAAGCAGGACAATATATGATAAGATAACCATGGAACTATTCAGATAGCCAAGTTATAACCCTTAAACCAAACAAGGACCGGGGTTGTAACCCTTCATCTGAACAGAACTAGGTATCGCATCATTTATCGATACAAGAAATCATGTCCTGATACAATCTTGTACAGGATCAGGATAAGACTAAGCTGGAATAAACTTTATCCAATCAATCACGGCCAATCAAGAGTACGGCTTGATACTTTTAACTAACTAGGGTTATCACAAGCCTAGTTACTAGCAAGATGCAATGAGATTATCCCAACAGCCACAAGCCCTGCAGACCATCCGGTTATCCAGGTCGAATGTCTATTTAGGAAGAATGCAACACATGACTGTGTGCTGGAAATGTGCCCTACTCGTCGGTAGGCTACAAGTCCACTGAATGCGCCCAGATAACGGGATTGCCTGTAGCTGGGAATCTCTTCATGACTACTGAATCATTCTAGTTAATTAGCCTTAGTTCATTTTAGTAGGTACCCCTGACCGTGGTACTCAGGGGTCCCCATCCTAAACATGATGCAAGACGGTACTAGTTTATTTGTACAAACACAATCGCCCACGGTGTCCAAGTCTTTCATACTAGTCATGTCAGGCTAGCTGTCGTAACAGCATGTCGAGATATATCATGTCAGTTTACTTGTCAAGAGTGCGCCACCGCGGGCCATTATCGTGTTCTATTCTTACAATATTATGAATGAGAGAAACTTGCATAAAATAACTAGAGACATATTCTTGCTGCTAAGAAAAAGATCTACAACTTCCACGTTGGGAGTTGGGAGAAATTCGAGCAATAATTCAGTCAATTAGGACATATAACAGTTAGTAATAGTCAAAATATGCATTATGCGGCCTATTCTGCGACATGCATGCAACTGCGACACCATATGCGCCTACTGCGACATGCACCTTAATGCGGCTCATGCACAACATGATATGCGCCTATCGCGACATGCGCCTCATGTGGCTCAACTGCGACATGATATGCGTCTACCGCGACATGCACCTCATGTGGCTCAACTGCGACATGATATGCGCCTACCGCGACATGCGCCTCATGTGGCTCAACTGCGATATGATATGCGCCTACCGCGACATGTGCCTCATTGCAACATGCGTCTACTGCGACATGCGCCTTCTGCGACATGATATGCGGCTACTGCGACATGCGCTTCATTGCAACATGCGCCTACTGCGACATGCGCCTTCTGCGACATGATATGTGGCTACTGCGACATGCGCTTCATTGCAACATACGCCTACTGCGACATGCGCCTTCTGCGACATGCTGTTCATGCTGCAGATGAACATAGAAATGACCAGAAATTGTTTTGGCCATAACTTCCTCATCCGAAGTCGAAATCAAGCGAAACAAAAGCCAAAACTGCATGAAATTGAATTCTCTACAACATAGAAACACTAGTTTTCGAAAATAACCAAGTTTTAGAGATCAAAACCAAGAAAAACCGAAAAGTTTACAAACTTAGATCTACAAGAATCCATCCATCAAATCCAAAAATGTCAAGTTCTAAGGAGGCTTAGAATCAAGTAAGGAAGAGAATGGAACAATAAAACTTGAGATCCATCATGAAGCAAGTTTGCACTTGCCTAGCTCTCTTTCCTGGTAGGTGGAAGAGTAAATGGTGGAGAAGAAGAAGTGAAGGAGAAGAATAAATGAAGAGAGAGAGTTAGATGGAAATATAAAGGAGGGTGGTAGGTGGGGGTTTTCTTTTGGTTTATGATGAACCCACAAGCAAACCAAACCAAGCTAAGCCGAACCAAGCTAAGCCGAACCAAGCTAAGCCATAACAAATGACATGCCAAAATAACCATACAGGAAAATACGCAATACGAGTCAAGAATACGTACACGTATACCAAGATACGTAATACGAACTATAGGCATTACAACTCTACCCACCTTAAAAGAATTCCGTCCTCGGAATTTAATTAAGATGCTAGGATTGCAAGGACAAGCTATTCTAATCGCAAGCTATAACAAGCAGTCTATCGTACAGTCATTTATTCAAGCAAGGAATTGAAAGCATAAGGCATAAGGAAGACATTATACCTTACGAGTCAAACAGGTCGGGATATCGCGATCGGATATCATCCTCACGCTCCCACGTCGACTCACCCAAAGAGTGATGACCCCAAGCAACTCGGACTAACTTGATAGTCTTGTTCTTGAGTGTCTTCTCTTTTCGGTCCAATATAGACACGAACCTCTCCTCATACGAAAGGTTGGTACCAACAACCAATTTCGAATGATCCAGGATGTGGCTCGGGTCCGGGATATACCGTCGCAGTTGGGATACATGGAATACGTCATGCACCTCACGTAGCGACGGTGGAAGAGCGAGACGATATGATACATCTCCTACTCGCTCCAGAATATCGAACGGCCCTATATACCTAGGACTAAGCTTTCCTCGTACGCCGAAACGAATGACGCCGCGGTTAGGCGAAATCCTCAGGAATACATGGTCGTCGACAGAAAACTCAAGAGGGCGCCGATGAGAATCGGCCCAATGACGCTGGCGATCTTGGGCAACTCGAAGATGATCTCTGACTTTTCTGACCACTTCAACGGTCTGAGTAATCATTTCCGGACCAAGCATCTGCCTCTCTCCAACATCATCCCAAGCTAGCGGGGATCGACACTTCCTACCATACAATGCCTCGAACGGAGCCATCTGGATACTGGCTTGGAAACTGTTGTTGTACGAGAACTCCACCAGGTGCACATGATCTTTCCAAGAACCACCAAAGTCGAGTGTACATGACCGCAACATATATTCAAGAGTCTGGATCGTACGCTCCGACTGGCCATCTGTCTGCGGGTGATAAGCTGAACTGAACTGGAGGTGAGTTCCCAAACTTTCTTGCAAGCTACGCCAAAAGTGCGACATAAATCTTGAATCTCTGTCTGTAGTGATACTGACTGGTACACCGTGCAACCTGACAATCTGTTGGAGATACATCTCTGCTAGCTGAGCCGTCGACTGACCAACTCTGAACGGGAGAAAGTGAGACACCTTCGTGAGCCTGTCTATGACAACCCAAATAGCGTCTCTGCCCGCCGGAGATCTAGGCAATCCAGTCACAAAGTCCATGGTTATATGCTCCCATTTCCCCTCTAGAATTGGTAATGGTTGAAGTAGTCCAGCTGGTCTCTGATGTTCAGCCTTAACTTGTTGGCAGACTAAACAACGAGAGACAAACCGGGCTATCTCCCTCTTCATGCCATTCCAACAAAAGTGCTGGCGGATATCACGGTACATCTTCGTACCACCGGGATGAATGGAATACTGCAAACTGTGGGACTCTGCCATGATCTCCTGTCTGATATCTCCACTGGGTACACAAAGGCGCTTACCATGTCAAAGTGTACCATCTTCATGGATACATAACTCTGGTCTTCGTCCTGCCTCACACTCTGCTCTAAGTCGCTGAAGCTTGGAATCTGCTGACTGCGCCATCCGGATCCTCTCGACTATAGTGGACTGGACTTGCATGCTGGCCATCAATGCCACACTGGAAGGGAGGACAACTTCTATACCCATCTTCTGAAGATCGGCTAACAGTTCTGGTTGCACTGTCAGGAAATAAACTCCGGCTCTCCTGCTCAATGCATCTGCAACAACGTTGGCCTTCCCTGGATGATACTGCAGGTTGACATCATAATCCACAAGCAGCTCCAGCCATCTCCTCTGACGCATGTTGAGATCCTTCTGGGTGAAAACATACTTCAGGCTCTTGTGGTCGGTGAAAATTTCCACCCTATCTCCGTATAGGTAGTGCCTCCACAACTTAAGTGCAAACACTACTGCTGCCAGCTCCAAGTCATGGGTTGGGTAATTTCTCTCATGATCACGAAGTTGTCGTGATGCATAAGCTATTACCTTCCCATGCTGCATCAGAACACATCCTAAACCTCTGCCCGAAGCATCACAATACACTGAGAATCCTCCAGTTCCATCTGGAAGCGTGAGAATAGGAGCCGTCATCAAGCCTCGCTTCAACCTCTCAAAAGAATCCTGGCATTCTGCTGTCCAAGCAAACTGCACATCCTTGCGGGTCAACTGGGTCAATGGCGCAGAAATTCGAGCAAAGTCCGAAACAAATTGCCGGTAGTAACCGGCCAATCCAAGAAAACTACGGACTTCTGCCACTGTGCTAGGTACTGGCCATGTTTCAATAGCCACGATCTTGTGGGGATCCACTTCAACTCCTCCTCGGGTGATGATATGACCCAAGTACGAAATGCGATCGAGCCAGAACTCGCATTTACTAAACTTGGCATACAACTGGTGCTCTCTGAGAATCTGGAGGACAATTCTGAGATGATGCTCATGCTCTGCCTCACTCTTAATGTAGACCAGGATGTCGTCTAGGAACACAATCACGAACTGATCCAAATAGGGCATAAAGATGCGATTCATGAGGTCCATGAATACAGCCGGTACATTGGTTGCTCCAAATGGCATCACAAGGAACTCCCAATGCCCATATCTTGATCTAAAAGCTGTCTTCGGGATGTCCTGCTCTCTGACTCTAATTTGATGATAGCCTGACCGCAAGTCAATCTTCGAAAATACTGACGCCCCTCTGAATTGATCAAACAAGTCATCTATCCTCGGGAGAGGGTATCTGTTCTTGATTGTCACTGAGTTCAAGGTACAATAATCAACACACAATCTAGATGTACCATCCTTCTTTTTCACAAGAAGCATCGGGGCTCCCCAAGGCGATCCACTAGCACGAATGAATCCCTTGGTTCTGAGTTCTTCAATCATCTTGTATAATATCTCTAGCTCTGATGACGCCATCCTGTAGACTCTCTCTGACACTGGAGCTGTTCCGGGAATCAAGTCGATGGTAAACTCGATCTCTCGCTCTGGCGGCATCCCTGGAAGCTCTCTTCTGGGAAAACATCCGGAAACTCTTCGACTATCTGAGGTAACTGCACTGCTGCTACTGCCATCCGCAATAATGGAGGAGAAGGTTCAACTTCGCCTCGGGAGAAAGAAAACTCTGGCTCGCCTGGAATGCTAAAAATAACCCTGCCAATGTGGCAGTCTATCCTAGCATACTGGTCCCTCAACCAATCCATCCCTAAGACCACATCATAATCGGCCATCGGGAACTCTATCAATCTAGCGGGGAATTCTCTACCGCTAACTACGACCCGACACGAGGAAAATACTCTATCTACTCCCACAAGTCCGTTACCAGTAAGTATATTGAGCCTTACTGATAATGACTCGGGCTCCAGTCCTACCCGTGTCGCAAATCGTGCAGACGTAAATGAATGCGAGGCACCAGAATCAAATAATACTGAAGCTGGAAAGGTGTTGACGAGAATAGTACCTGCCACCACCTTACCTGGTGCTATTCCTTCTTCTCCCATGGTCAAAGCCAGCACTTGACTATGTCCTCTGGGTACGGGTCCCCTCTGCTGAAAATTCTTCTGTCTGCTCTGGATCAGGGCTGGGGCTTGGGCATACTGTTGCGGTCTCTACTGTTGGAATGCCTGGACCTGCATCGGCAATGGCCTCGGGAACGGGTACTGCAGCTGCTGCTGCTGCTGGACTGGTGCTGGTCCTCTAACTGAAGGACTAGAGAAGGCGGATGAACTCCCCCTGTTCGGGCAATTCCCAACCCTGTGGTCTGGGGCACCACAAACCAAGCACAAACCCTGTGCTCTACGACACTCTGACACCACATGTCCTGGCTTCCCGTAGTGTGAACATCCCACTAAGGAAGACTGCTTCTGCTTCTGCTGCTGAGGGTGCGTCGGGGTGGAATGCTGAACCGACATCACTGAGGCCGCCCGCCTCGGAGCTCCAATGGTCAAAGCCCTGGCTGTCGGGGCTGGTGCTGATGACTGATTCATCTGACCGTGAGATCGCTTCCGACCTCCGGTCCTATCCACGATCCTCTGGAAGGTATACTCATGCCTCCGGGCTGCTCTCAACACTGCATCAAAAGTCTGATGCTCAAACTGCTCTACTGCCAATAAAATCTCTAGGTGGAGCCCCTGCTGGAACCGCTGGGCTCTATCGAACTAGGTCGCCACCAAGGTGGGAGCAAACCGACTAAGCCTGGAGAACTCGGTCACATATCCATCGACCGT
The DNA here is from genome assembly GCA_029216955.1 of Iris pallida. Taxonomy (NCBI): domain Eukaryota; kingdom Viridiplantae; phylum Streptophyta; class Magnoliopsida; order Asparagales; family Iridaceae; genus Iris; species Iris pallida. The sequence continues at coordinate 3,252,811 of JANAVB010042015.1, forward strand.
CCTGCCCATCTGCTTCAGATTGGTAAACCTCGTCTGTAGATCATACCGAGCTACAGCATCAAAATACTTGGTCTGGAATCTCTCCCTGAATACTGCCCATGAAATAGGGGCCACTAATCCATCGGCCTGCGCTGTCCACCAGCTGCGAGCAAGATCCAATAGCTGCAGGCGCACCACGGCCACCTTCTCGTTCTCTGGAGTCCTGGCTGCTTCTAGAATCACCTCTGTGTCCTGAAGCCAAGCATCTGCAGCGATCGCATCTTCACTGTCGTCGAAGAAGGGAGGGTTCAAGCGCTTGAAGCTGTTGGCCGCGCTATTACCCTGATGACCTCCTCTGGTCAAAGCATCTGCCACCGCCTGGTGTAAGGCACCTCCGCAATGATCCTGGGAAGCTAATAGGGACCTGATGAGACCTGCCAAAGTGCCATCATCAGGCTCTGCAGGCTGGACGGGCTGAATTGGGGGCTCTCCTTCAGTAGGCATAACTCTGGAGGCTACTCCTGAATGCTAGGCTTGATCTCCAGGTTGCTGCTGGTCCGCGGGAGGTGCTCCGCCTTGCTGATCGGCAGGTCCAGGAACAATGCCGCTGAAGAAGACGACATAGGAAACAATAAGGAAGGACAAGGACAGATCAACGATACAAGCATGTGATCAGGTCAAGATTCCAGGGATTTGAAAGATACGAGCAGAGATCAAGGGCGAATACTGATTGAGACATCTATTCGGTAAACCCTCACATAGCTTGAATTACAAGACCTGCATGGGCCACCACTAAAACCATGTCACGCCCCAGAACCAGAATACTGGAGAGCGGGGGCAGACATAGCCAGCTACGTATAATGAAATAGAATCCATGTCACTATACGGTCACGGCTGTCTAGATATATGAGGGTTTAACTACAATCCATCAGTCTCCTATGGTCAAGATCAAACCTATTGTCTCAATCACAAGCAAGTAGTAGCAGTCACAAGATATTAGAGCATCAATATACAATAGTAAGGCGTCCCATACATTACATATTGGATGATCATGAAGCTATTCGTACAAAATGTCAGGACTAACAAGAGTTTTAGTCAATACATGATCAACCCTAGGATTTGTCAATCATGTTACAGCCCGTAGGCAGACAGTAAATAAAGGTGCAATACGAGCTAACACGTGCTCGCCGGCTAAACGCCTCAAAAGAATAATTTTACAAATAGAGTGGGAGGACAAAAGAAACCTACTCGTTGCCCTGGTTACGCCTGGTGGTCACCATCGGCTTGGAAGACAGGTGGATCCTCTGGTGCTGCTCCGATATCTGGCCACACAAAACCAGCTGGGTCAGACCCCAGAAAGAGCAAGTGCCACAAAGGAGGCTTCACTTAGGAACTAAAACTAGCATATCACAAATAAATAGTAAAGGTAATTAAAGATAGTGATAATAGCTGAGATAACAATAATATATTGAACACGGAGAAACCATTCAAGTAGCCAGACTGCAACCCTTAAACCAAACAAGGACCGGGGTTGCAATCCTTCGCCTGAATAGAAACCCGCCTCAACTACTATTGATAAGGTAACAAGACAATAAACGAAGAGAGGACACAGAACTGCTCCGGAAGCCAGGTTACAACCCTTAAACCAAACAAGGACCAGGGTTGTAACCCTTCGCCTGAACAGAACTGGACCCCTGATCTTTATTGTTAAGGCCAGTACAATAATCATGGTATTGAAGTAAAGGTAAAATATGACGAGCATGACAGGGGGTTACAATAAGACAATAAACGAAGAGAGGACACAGAACTGCTCCGGGAGCCAGGTTGCAACCTTTAAACCAAACAAGGACCGGGGTTGTAACCCTTCGCCTGAACAGAACTGGACCCCTGATCTTTATTGTTAAGGCGGGCACAATAAGCAGGACGATATATGATAAGATAACCATGGAACTATTCAGATAGCCAAGTTACAACCCTTAAACCAACAAGGACCGGGGTTGTAACCCTTCATCTGAACAGAACTTGGTATCGCATCATTTATCGATACAAGAAATCATGTCCTGATAAAATCTTGTACAGGATCAGGATAAGACTAAGCTGGAATAAACTTCATCCAATCAATCACGGCCAATCAAGAGTACGGCTTGATACTTTTAACTAACTAGGGTTATCACAAGCCTAGTTACTAGCAAGATGCAATGAGATTATCCTAACAGTCACAAGTCCTGCAGACCATCCGGTTATCCAGGTCGAATGTCTATTTAGGAAAATGCAACACATGACTGTGTGCTGGAAATGTGCCCTACTCGTCGGTAGGCTACAAGTCCACTGAATGCGCCCAGATAACGGGATTGCCTGTAGCTGGGAATCTTTTCATGACTACTGAATCATTTTAGTTAATTAGCCTTAGTCCATTTCAGTAGGTACCCCTGATCGTGGTACTCAGGGGTCCCCATCCTAAACATGATGCAAGACAGTACTAGTTTATTTGTACAAACACAATCGCCCACGGTGTCCAAGTCTTTCATACTTGTCATGTCAGGCTAGCTGTCGTAACAGCATGTCGAGATATATCATGTCAGTTTACTTGTCAAGAGTGCGCCACAGCGGGCCATTATCGTGTTCTATTCTTACAATATTATGAATGAGAGAAACTTGCATAAAATAACTAGAGACATATTCTTGCTGCTAAGGAAAAGATCTACAACTTCTACGTTGGGAGTTGGGAGAAATTCGAGCAATAATTCAGTCAATTAGGACATATAACAGTTAGTAATAGTCAAAATATGCATTATGCGGCCTATTCTGCGACATGCATGCAACTGCGACACTATATGCGCCTACTGCGACATGCGCCTTAATGCGGCTCATGTGCGACATGATATGGGCCTATCGCGACATGCGCCTCATGTGGCTCAACTGCGACATGATATGCGCCTACCGCGACATGCGCCTCATGTGGCTCAACTGCGACATGATATGCGCCTACCGCGATATGCGCCTCATATGGCTCAACTGCGACATGATATGCGCCTACCGCGACATGCGCCTCATTGCAACATGCGCCTACTGCGACATGCGCCTTCTGTGACATGATATGCGGCTACTGCGACATGCACTTCATTGCAACATGCGCCTACTGCGACATGCTCCTTCTACGACATGATATGCGGCTACTGCGACATGCGCTTCATTGCAACATGCGCCTACTGCGACATGCGCCTTCTGCGACATAATATGCGGCTACTGCGACATGCGCTTCATTGCAACATGCGCCTACTGCGACATGCGCCTTCTGCGACATTCTGTTAATGCTGCAGATGAACATAGAAATGACCAGAAATTGTTTTGGCCATAACTTCCTCATCCGAAATCGAAATCAAGCGAAACAAAAGCCAAAACTGCATGAAATTGAATTCTCTACAACATAGAAACACTAGTTTTCGAAAATAACCAAGTTTTAGAGATCAAAACCAAGAAAAACCGAAAAGTTTACAAACTTTGATCTACAAGAATCCATCCATCAAATCCAAAAATATCAAGTTCTAAGGAGGCTTAGAATCAAGTAAGGAAGAGAATGGAACAATAAAACTTGAGATCCATCATGAAGCAAGTTTGCACTTGTCTAGCTCTCTTTCCTGGTAGGTGGAAGAGTAAATGGTGGAGAAGAAGAAGTGAAGGAGAAGAATAAATGAAGAGAGAGAGTTAGATGGAAATATAAAGGAGGGTGGTAGGTGGGGGTTTTCTTTTGGTTCATGATGAACCCACAAGCAAACCAAACCAAGCTAAGCCGAACCAAGCTAAGCCGAACCAAGCTAAGCCGAACCAAGCTAAGCCATAACAAATGACATGCCAAAATAACCATGCAGGAAAATATGCAATACGAGTCAAGAATACGTACACGTATACCAAGATACGTAATACGAACTATAGGCATTACAATGACCACATCCAACTGTAACTTAGGCCAGTATTAGCTTACCCCTCATACACACGGGGATAAGCCGAATCATATCAATAGGATACAACTGTACATCCCAAGCCGGTCATATTCATTGCCTATTCAAATCACACTGTTTTACTGCTAGAAAACTGTTCATTTCTAAACTGTTTAAAAGTGCATGATTCTATTATTCATTTTAACTGTTTTAAATTAGCATGAATTGTACTTTGCTCCCTCTTGACTGGAGATATATTTTTAGGGGACTATGAGGATGCTGAGCTGTTATACAACAGCTACTACGACCCTGTTTTGTACCCAGTAGTGCCGTCAGAGTCCCCATTGGAGGACGTTGGGACTGAGGCCGATGAGCCGACTGATTAGCTAGCTTTTCTTTTTCCAGCTTTGTTGTCTATTTAAAACTCTGTTTATTTGAATTCAGTTTTATTTCAGTACATTTAAATTCCAGTTGTATTTGATTTCAAAGTTTAATAAAGTTTCATTCTCGAATTTGAGTTGTGACAAATATAGATGTTGTTGTATGGTTACCTGCTAATGGAACAGCTTACTGCCGCCGTCTCAACAACGGTGCAGGCTGGGTATGATCCGGTTTGACCCAATTATTTGGGATCGGGTCGTGACATGTTTTTAGTGGTGGCCCATGCAGGTCCCAACAACAACTTAGAAAAACATACCTAGAAACAATTAGAACACTAGAACATTGATTTGTCACAACATAGGTCCGAATTATATATAAATAAATATTTTTGTTTGATTATAGACTAGTAGGCTACCTTGCTTATGTGTGCATCCTAAACCTTCCAGAGAATGGCCATTGACAAGACCAATCCTGCTGGTGATGAGGTGTCATCTCCGGATCATACCCCATCTCCTCAACCAAGTCCAGGGTTTATTCCCTCGCAGCTGATTGGCCGTCCCCATAATGCATCCAGTGAAGTTTTTACTACACCGGCAGATCCTACCACTTTTCAAATTGAGCTGCATTTTCTTGAGGAAGTACCCATTCCTGATGCTCCACTAGTACCAGCGAACACCTCCCAAATGGTTGTCCTACTTCAAGAAATCCTGGAGTCCCAGAAGGCTCAAGCTGAAGCCCAGTAGGAACAGATGGATATCACGAGAGAAGTCATGAAGAACGTCAATGATGTAGCCTTAGCTACCTCCAACCAAGTTAGAGCGGAACCTCACCCTAGGAGGTATACCCCTGAATCTAGAAGATATTTGGGTTCCATCAAGTACTCTACTTTCCGGCAGTCTTGTCGTAAGAGGCTATTGGCTTATGACTACTGCAAGAGGCCTGGACATCAGGCCGTTAGTTGCCGCAAGAGATTGGGACAATGTTTGGCATGTGGATCCGCTGAACATCATGTAAAGAACTGCCTCTTATCTTTCCATTATACCAGAGCACCTATCCCAGTAACACCTGCTACGCCGCAACCTAGGGACTCTCTTCCTATCGAGCAGACCTTGCCTCCTACACCCATTGCAGGAGGGCATGATGCAGACTCGAGAATCATAGAAGAAGATGAAGCAGTTGGAGACTGCTCATACAAGAGCCAGAACCATGATGATTAGTACCTAGGACTGCTGAATAACATCATCTATTGTTATAAGAAGTTGTAACAGGATGTCCTTAGATCAATCATAAGAGTTTTGCTATAATTCTCTACATGAATAAACTTCTTAGTTACACCTTTTTGGTAGATGTTTTCCCTGATAATTTTCCCGGATTACCCCAGATCTAGACATAGAGTTCACTATTGACCTAGTCCCTGGCTCTCCCCTATTTTTAAGGGATGCTACAGAGTCAACCTGAAGGAAGACAAGGAGATGAAGGACCAGATCAATGAACTGAAGGCTCTGGGATTCATTCGAGACGGAGCTTCACCCTGGGGAGCACCTGTCTTATGTGTGCCCAAGAAGGACGGAACAGTACAGATGTGCATCGACTACCGGGCGCTGAACAATATCACCATCAAGAATAAGTACCCTCTACCCCGGATCGATGACCTATTTGATCAATTGAGCGGAGCCAAGGTATTTTCGAAGATAGATCTCAGATTAGGCTACCATCAAAATCAAGGTCAGGAAGGAGGATATTCCCAAGACGACGTTCAACACCAAGTATGGACAATTTGAATTCTTGGTTATGCCGTTTGGACTAACGAATGCTCCTACGGTGTTCATGAACCTTATGAACAAGATTTTCCATGAATACCTAGATCAATTGTTGTTGTCTTTATCGATGACATTCTGATCTATTCAAAGACGGAAGAGGAGCACGAAGAGCACCTCAGGAAAGTTCTAGAAACTTTGAGGAAGAAGAATCTGTATGGTAAGCTTTCCAAGACAAGGTGGATTTTCTTGGCCTTGTTGTCACAGGAGAAGGAATTTTGGTGGATCCGAAGAAGATAGCCGCTGTTGAGAAGTAGTCTACCCCAAGCTCAGTTGCTGAAATCAGGAGTTTCTTGGGCTTGACTGGCTACTACCGGAAGTTCGTGAAGGGTTTTGCTAGAATTGCTGAGCCGATGACGAAGCACATTCGGAAGAATAAAGAGTTCATTTGGACGGAAGATTGCCAGGCATCATTTGAGGAGCTGAAGAAGAGACTTACCACTGCACCAATCCTTGCGCGACCCGCAGAAACTGGTGGTTTCTCAATCTACAGTGATGTCTCAGGTAAAGGACTGGGTTGCGTTCTTCAACAACATGGAAAAGTGATTGCTTATGTATCTAGGCAATTACAGACTCATGAGAAGAACCATCCCACACATGATCTGGAGTTTGCGACATTCATCTTTGCTTTGAAGCTATGGAAGCATTATCTATATGGAGAGAGAGTGGAAATATATACAGACCACCAAAGTCTGAAGTATGTTTTCACTCCGAAGGAGCTGAACATGAGGCAAAGAAGATGGCTGGAACTGATGAAGGATTTTGGCATCGATCTACTGTACCACCCGGGTAAGGCTAATGTGGTCGCAGATGCACTTAGTCGATACCCTATGGCGATGTTTTGACCAGGGAGCGGCACCTGCTAAAGGACATCGGGAAGCTTGGACTGGAGATTATACTGCCTAGAAGGAAGGAGCTGGATGCTGATCCATTTGCAAGTGAGCTCGAGTCTGATGGACAAAATCAAGGAGACGCAGTTTCAAGACGAGATACTTTGCAAACTTAGAGAGCAAGTGCTGGCAGAAACACTTGAAGGATTCTCAATCGCCAGTGACGGATCGCTGAAGAATGGTACGAGGCTTTGTGTACCAACTGGCGAACTGCGGAACGAACTGATGCACGAAACGCACCAGTCGCAATATTCTATACATCCTGGAGCCAACAAAATGTATCGGGATATACGTACCATTGTTTGGCGGTTTGGAATGAAGAAGGACATGGCCAGGTATGTTTCTAGATATTTAATTTGTCAACAAGTGAAGGCTAGCAGACAAAGACCTGCAGGACTTCTACAGCCACTGGACATTCCGGAGTGGAAGTGGGAGCACATAACAATGGATTTTGTGTCGGGACTGCCTCGATCCCAAGGAGGGAAGGATGCCATTTGGGTTATCGTGGACCGACTGACGAAGTCAGCTCACTTTATCCCCTTCAAGGTTGGTTTATCTACCGAGAAGTTGGCTGTACTGTACACGCGGCACATCTACCGGATTCATGGAGTTTCGGTAAATATTGTATCTGACAGAGATACTAGATTTACCTCTCACTTTTGGAAGAGTTTGCATGACAGTTTGGGAACACAACTGAAGTTCAGCACCGCCTACCATTCCCAGACTGACGGGCAATCAGAGAGAACAATCCAGACGCTAGAAGACATGCTGAGATCCTGTGTCTTAGAATTTGGAGGGTCTTGAAAAGACAATTTGCAGTTGGTAGAGTTCTCTTACGACAACAGCTACCAAGCCAGCATTTGGTATGATTCTATTTGAAACTCTCTATGGACGTTGTTGCCGTACACCACTTGCATGGGACGACGTAGAAGAAAGAGTACTGCTGGGTCCAGAGATGGTGAGTGACGCAGTAGAGAAGGTAAAAGTAAGCTCAGGATTGCCCAAGACAGACAGAAGCATAGGGTCGATAGTAGTCGTCGACCGGTGGAGTTTGAAGAAGGAGATAGCGTTACTGTGAAGTTTTCTCCTACCAGAGGAACGATCAGTTTGATGGAGCTGGGAAATTGAGGCCAGGTACATCAGGCCATTTGAAGTTTTAAGACGAGTTGGAAGTAGCGTACCGGTTAGCTCTACCTGCTAATCTTGAGAGTGTGCAACGTCTTCTACGTATCACAGCTCAGACGCTACATTCCGGATCTGAGTCACATTTTGGATAGTTCAGAGCTGAAGATTGGACTCAACCTTTCAGTGCCAGAGAAACCAGTTGCAAGCGTAGTCAGAGGTGAGAAGAAGATCAGAATTTGAGCCATCACATAACTCCTGTTTCTTATCTTTTCGTTCTAAACTTGACTGACGCTGCTAAGTTAGCCTAGTTTTGCAAGCTATTTCTTTATCAAGCTTGATCATGATAGTATTTTATTGGGTGCACCCACTAATATATTGTCTAATCAGGACTGGTGCATGATGGTCTGATCAACTTCGTGTACTTTGGTTCGCTTTTGTATTTTTTCTGCATGGATGATATCATAAATGAAACTTGTCCCTAAACCGTCTCATCCACGACTGCCTTAGAAATTTTTATTGTTGAACCTGAGTTACGGACATAGTACCTGTAACTGCTTGATTTGAGTTTATCCTACCCCTAACCCTGTCTTTATTTCGAGGACGAAATTTCCTAAGGAGGGAAGATTGTGAAACCCAGTTTTGAATGTGAAATATTAGTATTATATTATTATTATTATTATTATTATTATTAGTATTATTTTTTAGTGTTAAAAATCAAATTCGAAAATATTAAACATGGATTTTTGGATGCGAACCCAGACCCGAGCCCGGACCCGATTCCCGAAACCAGACCTAGTCCTGACCCAATCCTCTTTTCTGAATCCTGACTTCTATCTTCGGTTTATATAAAAAAAATATAATAACAAAATTTCATTTGATCTGGTCCAAGTGGACCAGAACCTAGCTTCCCCCTAATCGCACGTTCCCCTCACCCTAACTCCTCTCCTCAAAATCCTCATAGCCCCTTCTTCCCTTCTTTAAACACCCCACACACACCTTCCCACCACCACAACTCCTTCTCTCTCTCCCTCTATTTTCTCCAGAGGAGAACTCCCCTCCCCCTCACGAGTTCCCCTCTCCCTTAAAACTAAACGCACCACCAACACTTTCAAACCCATCTCCCCCAAAACCCCCGACCTCCCAGCGTCTTCCCGGCGCCCATTGCCGCACGCCCCGCCGGCCGAGCTCCTGCGGCTTCCTCCGGCACCGAGCCCGGCGGCCTAGGCGACCACAGCCGGCCACCCGCGCGCCCCGGCGCTGTCTCCGCGCGGCCACCCGCCTCCGACGCGGTCCCGTCGGACCCCCCGCGGCTCCGCACCTCCCCGTGCACCTTCCCAACGCCGGCCGCCCCTGCCCTAGCCCCGGCGACCTTCCCGGCCGACCCCCGAGCTCCCGTCCGCGCGACCCGGTCGGCCCCAGCGCTGACCCACGCGCCTCCCCGACCTCCGGTCGTGCCCTAGCCTTCCGTGCCCTAGCACGCGGGCGCTGTTCTCCCCGGCGCACCCCGACCACGTGCCCTGCTGTTTGGGACAGCCCCTGTCCATCGCTGTTCACGGGAGATCGAGTCCGATCTGTGGAATTGCGCGTCCCGAGTCCGAGGCAACCCTTCGGATTCCGTCGTTTTGGGTAATTCCTGGTTAATCACAGTAGTTCGTCCCTCCCCGTTGTCGATGATGAGTTGGTCCACGAATTCCCTTTTGGGAAATTCGATTTTGGGGTGAACGTCGTTCCCGAGATTTTCCGAGGAACGACGGAAAGTTTCTGTTGATTGGATTTCTTTATTTCCGAACCTTTCGGAAATGGTTTTCTTAATATTTTAGCTTCCGGATGTTTCCGGTATTGTGCTGTGATGGGCATAAGCCCAGCTGGTTGTTGGTTCTGTAACTGTAATTTGGTAGTGTAGGATTTTTGGTTTTTGCTGATTTTGCGAGTTTTTGTAGCATACGAATAAAACTAATAAAAGTTATTTTCATATAAAAATTAATAAAGATTTTCTCACCTAAAATCTACAAGTTTTAATATTAACTAACGATCATGTATTCCTCACTAAAATAAGAAATTTAGTTTTATATTTATAATTATGAAAATACAAAGTTTTAATCAAATTAAATTGATATCGACGAGTTTTCCAAAATACAAAGTTTAAAATGATCTTTCCCTCGTCATTAATTCAACGCACAAATAACCGTGTTTTGTTCGTATTTTATTAACAAAGAATTAAAATGGATTAGGACACAATTAGAGATTTCAACTAGCGTAGTTAGATTGGTAACCCTGGATTCTGAGCCAATTTCTCGAATGTATGAATTCGAGGACGATCCTAAATTCCCAACTCGAAGTCTTCATCCTCTCCAGTCCAATCTATTTTGAGGCAAGTATAGTTTGTGTTAGTTTACAGTTATTTTAATAATCGCTTTACTGCAAGTTTAAACCACGATGCAAACACGAAACTCTCTCTGAGAGTACTGACTGCAACTACTGTAACTGATTGGGGACTGGGGGAATAGAGTAATGTTTATGACCACATCCAACTGTAACTTAGGCCAGTATTAGCTTACCCCTCACACACACGGGGATAAGCCGAATCGTATCAATAGGATACAACTGTACATCCCAAGCCGGTCATATTCATTGTCTATTCAAATCACACTGTTTTACTGCTAGAAAACTGTTCATTTCTGAACTGTTTAAAAGTGCATGATTCTATTATTCATTTTAACTATTTTAAATTTGCATGAATTGTACTTTGCTCCCTCCTGACTGGAGATATATTTTTAGGGGACTATGAGGATGCTGAGCTGTTATACAACAGCTACTACGACCCTGTTCTGTACCCAGTAGTGCCGCCAGAGTCCCCATTGGAGGACGTTGGGACTGAGGCCGATGAGCCGACTGATTAGCTAGCTTTTCTTTTTCCAGCTTTGTTGTCTATTTAAAACTCTGTTTATTTGAATTCAGTTTTATTTCAGTACATTTAAATTCCAGTTGTATTTGATTTCAAAGTTTAATAAAGTTTCATTCCCGAATTTGAGTTGTGACAAATATAGATGTTGTTGTATGGTTACCTGCTAATGGAACAGCTTACTGCCGCCGTCTCAACAACGGTGCAGGCTGGGCATGATCCGGTTCGACCCAATTATTTGGGATCGGGTCGTGACACGATCTAAAGTCCATAATAATGTCCAAAATAAGTCGTCGTAGATTATAACGTCCAATAATAGTCCATGATTGATTCATCATCCAAACAACCCAGAAGTAGTCCATAAAGTCGATGATTGATTTGGTAGATTGAGCAAAGTCACAATTTAGGAAATGTACAATTAGAATGTGATTAATGCTAATTGAAGGAAATGTGATATTTAAAAAAATAAACTATTTTAGAGAATATTAGAAACTGAGCTTTATTAGTAAAAAATGTTTGAAATAGTGTTTGAAAATATTTACTAGGTTATACCATAAATTTTGACAATTACTACTTTAGGAGTAATTTTTTTAATTAGATAGAATAATATTCTAGATTTTGCTAAAATTTGATTTTGAAACCAAATAAGTTCAAAGCCTTTTTGTAAACAATTTTTAAAGAAATAATTATTTTTACAAATCTTCCATATACAATATAATACAAAATATATATACTTATTTTTCTATAATTATGTATACTCTAGTAAATATCCATATATAACTATATATATGGCTTGGCCCAACCCATTACCCAACAAAAAAAATCATATAAAAAATAAGTAATTACCTACTGGGCTCTGGCCCGGCTTGTCCCATTTTATTTATCAACTCAAAGGAACCAACAATACTGGGCTGATACAAAACTAATGGGCTTAGAGCCCAAATCCCGTAACAATCAGATTAGGATTTTTAAACCCTAAGACCCTCCCTCGCTGGAGAGAGAAGGTCGGTTGCCCAAAAGCTTTGTTAGGGTTAAAACCCTAACTCCACAACAAAAGAGAGGATGTCTGTTGAAAATGAAAAGAGTGAGAGGAGAGATTTTTTCTCTAAAATTTTGAGAGAGCATCTCTCTCTTCTTGATTGTTCATCAGAACGAAGAGGAAGAAGAAAAAGAAGACGAGAGGGGTTGAGAGGGTAGAGGGTTCGAGAATGAGAGAAACAGCGGCTCACCACTGGTGGTCGCTGGTGAAGCTCACCGATGAAAGGGCCTGACGCGGTGCCTCCCAGATCTGGCACAGGGGAAGCAGCACCGGTACGGTAGGGTGCGAATCTAGAATGGTGACGGTGGCGGCGCACTAATAGAAACGACGACGGCGCATTGATCCGGAGTCAGCGGTGATAGATCCGGAGTCGGCGGTGCTTCCAGGTGAGTGGTGGCGTTGGTAGGGTTAGGGGTTGGTGATGGGACAGGAGTCGGCGGTGCTTCCAGGTGAGTGGTTCTATGGTAGGGAAAGTGGGGAACCAAGTTAGGTAAGGACGGTAGGTGACGGTGGTCGATCTAGTAGAGTAGGGGTGGTTGGTGAACGGAGATGAAGGGTGGTGACACTGGTCTGTGCGGTTGAGTAGTAGTGGTGATGGTGACGATATGGTTGATAGTGGTGGGTGGGTCGTCGGCAGCGGTAAGAAAAGTGTTGGCACGGTGGTAGATGAGAAAGGAGGTGGTTCGGGGAAGTCGAGGAGGGATTGGTGGTTGTTGGTTGCAGGGGTGATCGATGGCAGTGGTGGTCAGAGTGAAGTGGTTGGGTTGGTTGACAGAGGAGGAGGACAGTAAAGAGAAGTGGTGGTGAAGCACTGTTGGGCTTGGCCAGGAATGGCCGGACTCTGCCATTGGCGACGGCGGTCCGGCGAGAACAGGCGGCGGAGGCTGGTAGCAGGAGTGAAAGAGCGAGAGAGAGAGAGAAAGTAGAATATTAATGTAGTAAAATAATGAGGAGTTCATATTATTTTAATAGGAAGAAATTGGAGTGTTCCCCAAGCCCAGGTAGCAAGAAATATAATTTGTAGTAGATCTCGGGTGTAATGCCCCAGTTCTAAAATATGTAAGAGCAGAATACGGTACATGCCAGCAACACTTTACTAATAGGCCAAACCTCATAGCAAGTCCATTAGCAAAATGATACTGTCTAGCAAAATGATACTGTAAATTATGATATCAACCAGAATAATATATAACACAGGTTACAGGTCACAACTAATATTAACCACACTGAATAATAACTCACAAGATATCGAGTCTAGTAAAATAATACTATTAAAAAGATCTGTCCAACAGTAAATGAAAGAAATAAATGTGCGAGTAAGGCATCCCAAAACCACAGTAAAAATAAACAAAGTACTCATCAACTATAAGTCTGCTAAAATGAAGGTAAATAAATTAGCAAGTCTAAAATAGATAGACATGTCTCAAGAGAAGTCTTCGGCCACTATCTCGTCCTCCTGCGAAGGTATATCATCTGTCTCGACTCCAGAACCATACACCTCCGGGTAGTCTCCTCCTCTCTAACTAAGTCTGGAGAGATCAACAGGTCCTTAGGGGACTAGCAAGATACATAAAACATGTCTACTATGACAGAATAAAACATGCAAGGTATAACATGAAAAAACTACTAGAACAGGAATAAAGATCATATGGAAGAACTATATGGATCATGACATGTCATATGAAAAATAATACTAAGTATGGGTACAATTAAATCAAATGACCGTATCCCTACCGTGGTACTCCCGGTCCTATAGCTAGTAGCCCTGCCATGGAACTCTCTAACTATATAGTTAGTGTCTCATCCACACAGAATAACAGGTTATAAGATATTGATTCCAATAAAATAGTACTAATAAAAAGATCTGTCCAAGAGTAAATAAAAATAATAACTGTACGGATAAGGCATCCCGAAACCAAAGTAAAAAGAAATAAAGTACTCATCAACTACAAGTCTGCTGAAATGAAAGAAAATAAAGTAGCAATTCTAAAATAGAGAGACATGTCCCAAGAGAAGTCCTCGGCCACTATCTCGTCCTTCTGCGAAGGTACGTCACCTGTCTCGACTCCAGAACCATACACCTCCGGGTAGTCCTCCTCTCTAACTAAGTCTGGAAAGATCATCAGGTTCTTAGGGAACTAACAAGATATATAAAACATGCCTATTATAACAGAATAAAACATGCAAGGTATAATAGGAAAAAACTACTAGAACAGGAATAAAGATCATATGGAATAACTCTATGGATCATGACATGTCATATGGAAAATTGTACTAATTATGGCTACAAATAAATTAAATGATCGTAGCCCTGTCGTAGTACTCCCGACCCTATAGTTTGTAGCCCTGTCGTGGTACTCCCTAACTATGTGAGTCTCTATCGTAGCCCTGTCGTGGGTCTCCCGAGTCAAGAGTGGTCAAGTAGCCAATCCTAGTATCGGTGGAGTGTCAAATCAACGTAACATTGAACCCGTGAATGGGTAAAAGTATCATGGCACAGGTGATCAAATCAAGTCAATCAAGTATACAATGCTATCGAAGTCGTTTGAGTAGATACTAAAACATGACCAATGATGAAAGTAAGTGATAACAGGTAAAGGAACATAGAAATAAATCATGGCAAGACTACAAATATAGAATATAAAGTAAGGCATGAATAAGAAAGAATAATAAGAGCATGTATGTAAGCAAACTGTACAAAGTTGGCAAGTAGAATCGACAATATCTAACCAATCAATGAGCCACAAAAGTCCAACTCCTGCAAATGAGTCCCGATGCTGAAATAAACATCACCAACATGTATTGCATAATAAAAATGTCTAAGTTTGACTACCCACAAGTCTAATTCTGGACACAGGGGATAAACAGTAATTTTGGACCAAAATAGTGTCCACCGTTGGACCCGCTTTATACCGTAAAATGTGCCAGAACATATGGTCTCTAAAATCGACAAATTATATACCTACTAGTCCAATTTTTTGATACAAACTTAACGGTATGTCCAGATTTAGATTCCGATGAGCGTGTACAAAATTGCCCGTTGAGTCGGGTCGTAGGCCCGCAAAAATAACGTTCCGGTCAACCTTCTCAGAATTGGACCAAACGTAGTTCAGAGGACCAAAAAAAAGATACAAGTCCAGTGGCATAAGTTTCTTCACGATATGACGAACGTGCACAAAGTAATTGAGATTTTTAGAAAGTGGCCGATACGACGTTCTTTAACGGATGTGGGTCGAGTTCGTCGCATACATGCAACCAATTCGAGTTCCGTCAAAGCCCACACATCCGTAACAATCGTACGCATCTTTCGATGCTCATGGGTTGCGACCAAGACGCCCGAATTGTCGAAACGGAGCCAGTATCAGTGGGTTTTCAAAAAATTTAAAAAAATTTCGTGAACTTCACACTAATTCATCTTGTTATGAAATAATTGAAATTGAAAACCGTAAACAGCGTTCTAATGTTCTATAGGTTGCCTTCAAACATGTTTAATTAGATTTCAAAAACTCTAAATATCCTGTCCTAATTCTGGCTTCCAAGTGGAAGGATTGGAATGATTTATGTCCTATTTTTGAACATATTTTTCGATGAATGTTTTATCGATTTTCTGGACAGGGTGTTTACTTACGACGAAATCTATTTATTGGGATTCCTAAAGGGTTATATCGACTCTCCGTAGGAATTTAAGGAATCAAATTTCATGGAGTATACACGAAGAAAACCAACCTTGAAATAGAGTACCTGGGCTGCCAATGTTGTTGCTGCTGCGGCAAAATTTGGCCCCGTGGTCGGCCTTCGGCAGTCTCTGGCATGCTCAGGCGTCGGGATGGCCTTCGGCGAGGTCGTGAGGGGACAGGGGTGGGCTGGCGAGGCATTAGGATTAGGGTTCTCTTCTCTTCTCTCGCTCTCTCTCTTTCGTATATATATGCTGCAACACAGGGTCGGGTCAACTAGGACTAATACCGTTCCCTTATGGGAACATTATAGTTTCTTTTTCTTTTTTCTCTTTTTCTTTTCTTTTTCTATATATAGATATATACTATGTATAACTATTTCCATCTATTTATATATATATATATATATATATATATATATATTAAAAAAAATATATATATTTATCATATGGTGTATATATATTTATCATACATATATATATATACATATATATATGTATGATAAATATATATACACCATGTGATAAATATATATATTTTTTAATATATATATATATATATATATATATATATATATATATATATATATATATATATATATATATATATATATATATACAATCAAGATTTAAAGAATAACTAAAACAAAATAATTAACATATATATTTATTAATTATAATTACTGAAATTATAAATAAAATATTTGGTTATATATATAAAGCACTATGTCTACCTATTATGAATATATTTATATACAAGTATATATAGCCTAAATAAACCCCCAAAATCCAAAATATCATTTTAAGAGAATGTTATCCAATTTCCAAGGTAAATACAAATTTAAATAGCAAATAATGCATATATTATATTTAATATACAATTTATAGAAATTATTCACGAGACTATAAAAATGAATTACCAATATATATACACATCTATATATCTACATGGATGTTGTTGGTCGCACTACATGACTACCAGTGCTTGGGTTGGGTTGGGTTCAAGTCAAGTTTGACTAGTTTAGCACACTCGGGTCTCCTAAAAAGTCATAATCTTAATTAACAATAAATTAATTCATTTATAGGGTCAAGTCGTAACTTTGATTAGTTTTCCTAGTTAGAACAGACCGATGGCTCGGCCTTCCTTATCATTACTAAAATAATAGTCAAAGCACATGACTACACTCTCCGTGCCACAATTCCTAAAAATCTTGCTCCCCAAATTTAACCATGACTAAGGCCTGCTACAATAATAACTATTTAATTAATAATATTCATAAATTACATAAAACCCTATTTAACTCAAATAAATAATAAAAAATAAATTCAAAAATTTAGGGGTCTTACATTCTACTCCCCTTAAAAGAATTTCGTCTTCAAAACTAAAGTAACTCACTATGGTAAATGGAAATATGTCTATGGTTCTAAGATGTATCTAAGGTGTGCTACGTCTCTATGGTTGTTCCTAATCAAATATGTAATAAGCAAGTGTAAACCAATATTATACTTACTATCATCATTATAAAATTAAGTTATTACCATCAGTTGCTTCGGGTGTCGCTGTTCGGTCTTCAATCCTCATGGCAAAGGCCTGTCCGGGTCATTGTGTTGCCTGCTGTGTCGCTTGCACAAACTGCATCGTCTGGTCGGGAAGTGATCCACGCAAATATCCTCCTTGTATTATGGATTAAGCTGGTACTGTTGGTGGTACTGGTGGTGCTCATATAGCGTCACTCTTTGGACAATCACGACGTTGATGCTGATCTGATCCGCAAATTAGACACATGTCTAGTCTTCGGCGGCAATCTCTTTGGATATGTCCTATCTTTCTGCAGTATTGGCAGGCGAGAAGTTCTCGATTCAAATATGGGGTGGCTCTTGGTTGTTGATGTACGACGCTGCGTCATTCAGGTCCTCATGTCGATGCCTTTGCTAACGGGGTCACTAGCTGCGGTCGCTTATGACTGGTCTTCTTCCGATGGACTCACTCTAAATGTCGAGCGGCGGTAAGAACTCAAGAGTAAGTTGTAGGTGCTGCAGCTCCAATAAGCTCATATTGTAACCTTCATTTTCCAATAAATTAAATTATTTTTTCTAGTTAGTAGGTAGTGTACTTAAACCATAATTTCATGTCATATGTATATATGTATTATATGTTATATAAGTAATATTTGTATAAGTATATATATACTTGATTTCTTGTCTATATATTAATATATATAGTATTATGTCTATGGTTAATAATTCATAAATAATACTATGTGTGACATAGGTTTTTGACTTGGCTAGGTGTATTTTAGCTAGTTTAATTTTAGCCTAGTTAGGGTGGTGTTAGTGACTAGTGTAGGCCACCCAAACCTATTCAAATCAACTCCGATCAAGCCCAAACTTGGTCCACACTTGCACAAGACCTAGTAGACCCTAACCAATAACTTAATTGACCCATGTGGGGCACACACAAGTGTGTGGACAACATACAACTTTAGCTTATATATTCTTGGAATTAAGTAGTGACCACCACTTTTAGTTGCCAAAACCACCTCCCCACTACCCCATTTCCCCTAAACCTTTGCCACAACCTTCCCCCCTCAACCTCCTACATCCCTATGGATCATTTTTCCCTCATTCCATTCAGTTCCAATCCTAAAACTCCCTTACAAACTCGTTGGACAGAAGGTGATTTCAGAATCGGACTACTGGGTAGTGCTAACTTCAATAATTTTTTGTACCACGAAAACAATAGGTACAAGCCTCGAGTACTTTACAAATAATCTTCCTCTATTTCTTATCTTTCATTTCCATATTTTTACATAATTTTTTATGGATTTTTGACCCCTAAAACCTCTGTCGCACGACGATGTGTCCAGAAAAGAGTGGTGTCCATGAATTCTGTGCAAAGAATTAGATGTGCACACAAAAACACTTAGTAAAACCCTATAAAACATTTTCCATTGCGAACCTCTATTCGTTTTCGTTGTTTTGGTATATAATAGTCTATATGTTCTGTCCATATTTTCCTTCGTACATACGTTTTTCGAGGAGGTGCATGGATTGAATTTTGTGACACACAAGCGGTCCACGTTCTGTACTTAGGTAAGTTCCTTTATTTTTTTTCATATATTTTTATATTACATCGGTAATAACTAGATAGAACATCCCCTAGGTAAAAATCATAAATAATAGTATTTAAAGGTTTGGATTCATGATAAAACATTACCAAAAAATTATTTTCCCAAAATTATGTTTTCATCAACTTTGTGGTAGTGTAACTTTTTGCGTAGACAATATTTTACGATTTTAGAAGTTTACATGCAATTCTAGATATTTTGTTTATAAAATTTATGTTGGAGTTGTGTCCTAAATGTTTCGTTTGATTAGTACAAATTAGGCTCAAACTTGGCCTCGTAAACTTCGAATGCTGAAACTGCGGTTTTCTTCCAAATTTTAACATGCATAACTTTCTGTGTAATAATTATTTTCTAAAGTCACTTGTTGGAATATAAAGTCTGATATTTTGTCTATCAATCATGTATTTAAGTCATGTCCAGAATAGTTAGTTTTACTAGTGTAAAATAAGATCAAAGTAGGCATCATGAGCAGTTTACTGCACAGTTTTTCTGCACACTGAAATAATTTCAAGTCTAGAATTAGTTTGATCAACTTTAGGCATGAGTTATTTTCCGTTATACCATATTATTATATTTTACTGCCATGTATGTATTCTTGGTAAAGTTTTGAATTATTTCGTATAGGTGTTATGACTTAACTACTTGTTTTAGATTATGTAAATTGAGGACAAAGTGAGCTCCATGAACAACATTTCAATATTTTAGTCTAAAACTATTTTTGGAGGTCAATTTGAGCTCAATTTCCCGAAAATCAAACTATTGTATTTCTGTATAATTTTTCTATAATAAAATCTAGTTAAATCTAAATTATATCCTAAAATTATAGCCACCAATAACATTTTTTGTTTACTCAAATATTACTTCCAAAACTGAAAATATTATAAATTTCTGCACTCAAATTTTTTTTCAAGTCTGAAATCAGTTTTTCTTACAACTTTGTGATTCGATTTTGGAAAATCCAACCGTTGGATTGGTTTGAAATTTACTTCTACTGTTAGTCAAAACTTTATTTTTCTGAATCCTTAAGTTTGAACCGTTCATCGTTATTTATGACCACTCGTTCACTAGCCTAACTTCAGGATAAAATGATCTTTTGAAAACTTCTCTTTGGATAAAATACGAATTAGAAATTGTAGGAAGGTGTACTCTCTACCCATATCAAACTTGACATTGGTATTATATTGGTTAGATAGAATAATTTTATAGATTAGCTTATATAGTTTGATGATTTGCATTCATAATATAGGTCTTGGACACCGATACAAACTTGATTATTACTTTCTGCTCAGGACCGCATGCGAGTACATTCTTTGATAGTTTTTTTATTACTTTGATGCTTTCTATAAATTCAGTTATGGTGTTTTACTTTATTCCTGACGTGAGGATATACGTGTTGGCACATTTTATTTTGAGTAATTAACAACATCTTCGTAGTTTAGTCTTCTGTTCTTCAGATTTAAACATTCTCACAAGATCTACTACATGGAGTTCTTCCGTTCAAGAGCTTTCTCCTTCTTCCTTGAAGACTGTAGCAGCTACCGGCGTTCCCTGCATAAGACGGCGTCTTCCTGCTTAGAGTCTTCGAGTCTGTACTGGTCTAGGTATATCTGTAAACACCTAAGGACGGATGACAGTAAAAAGAACAAGTCAAAAATCAAATAGCTACAGAGCGGCATACCGGCGGTATGCTCCGGCATACCGACGGTATACCATTTTTAGAATACAGAAAGTTACTGTGACAAATTGTCGGCATACCGGCGGCATGCTCCGGCATACCGGCGGTATACCGCTTTTCTTGTCCAGAAAGTTGCTGTGACAAATTGTCGGCATACCGACGGCATGCTCCGGCATACCGACGGTATACCGTTTTTAGCAACCCAAAAGTTGCTGTGACAAATTGTCGGCATACCGACGGCATGCTCCGGCATACCGGCGGTATACCGTTTTTAGCAACTCAAAACTTGCTGTGACAAATTGTCGGCATACCGGCGGCATTCTCCGGCATACTGGGGTATACCGAGTTTCAAATATTTGGTTTTCGAATTGCTCTGACTAGCATTAATGGCCGTATTTAATGCTCTCAAACGGTAATTAATATGACCGTTACCTTTTGGCCGGTATACCGACGGTATGCCGCTGCATACCGACGGTATGCCGGTCTGTCTGTATTCAGAGCATTAAATGCCACCAACTCTTGGTTCACTTATAAAAGAAAGCTCTCTCTCTCTTGAGCTCCCTCACCAACTCTTCCATAAATTTTCCAACAACCAAGAGCTCCACCATTAATACTCTTCCAAGCTTTTTCATTGTCATCCTCTCCCAAAGTGCTAGAGTATTAAAGAGTTGTACATTTCGATCTTCACGTATTAGAAGATCAACAAGTTCTCATTCTCTTTTGTTTGAAGTTGGCGAGCCTTCGTAAGAAAACTCGTGTGTAGAAGTTGGCGAGTCTTCGGATCCAAACTCGTGTTGAAGTTGGCGAGTTCTTCGGATCCAAACTCGTGTGTACTATTTGGTTAAATAGTGGATTAAAGCCGGAGAGAGTTCCGGGACTGGACTGCCTCAAAAGAGGATACCAGGATACATCCTTGCATTTGCGTTTGATCTTTCTACTCTTTACTTTCAATTGTGTTTATTACATCAATTGTTGTAGTTAATTTTTTATTTCCCTATTCACCCCCCCTCTAGGGTTCTACAATTGGTATCAGAGCTTCGTTCTCTTGATTTGGATTTACACCCCTGAGTGATCCATGGCCTCTAACCCTAGCATCAATACGTTTCACAATGAGGGACACTCCACAAATAGGCCTCCCCTATTTGATGGTACCAACTATAACTATTGGAAGATTAGGATGGGCATTTATCTAAAGTCCATAGACTTCGATTTATGGGATTGCGTGATAAATGGCCTTCCTACTCCTTCCAGAGCTATTGAGGATATTGCTTCTGACACCCTTCGGGAGACACTTGCTGAAAACATCAAGAAGCTTGCTTGTCGAGATGCCAAGGCAATGAATGCTCTTTACTGTGCTCTCGACAGTAGTGAATTCAACCGAATCTCTACTTGCAAGACTTCCAATGAGATTTGGAAGTTACTTGAAGTCACACACGAAGGAACTTCACAAGTGAAGGAATCAAAGATCAGTAGACTCACGCAAGAATATGAGTCTTTTAAAATGAAGCATGATGAATCAATTGCTAGCATGTTTACTCGTTTTGGTGACATTATTAACCCTCTCTCTTCTCTTGGAAAGGAATATCCCGCTCATGAAAAGATAAGGAAGATTCTTAGAGGATTGACGAAAGCTTGGAGTCCTAAAGCTACCGCAATCATTGAGGGGAACGATCTAACCGTCATGAATCTAGAGACCCTCATGGGTAAGATAATGACTCACGAGCTTGACATGAAGGATCAAGAGGAATCCTCCATTCAAGAGAAGGAGAAGGAGAAGACCAAAGAAAAGGAGAAGACTCTTGCTCTCAAAGCATCAAGGTCCTACTCCAAGGATAGCTCCGACGACAATGAGTCGGACGATGGTGAAGAAATAGCTCTCACAGCTAAGCACTTCTGGAAGTTCTTAAAGTTCAACAAGGCCAACCGCTCTAGACGGGACAATGAAGAAGACCCGGCGTGCTATCAATGCAGAAGACCCAGACACATCAAGAGGGATTGTCCGATGATACGAAAAGACTCAAGCAAGTACGAGAAGCCTAGCAAAGGAAGCTTGTCCTCCAGAAAGTTCGCCAATACTAGCATTTGGTGTGAAAGCGACGCGAGCGACTCCGACAACGACAAGGAGTGCAAACAAAATGCCAACGTCTGCCTCATGGCAACCGATGAGGTACTTGATGATCTTTCCTTAAACACTCTTACCTATGATGATTTGGAGAAAGCCATTCTTGAGTTACATGAAGAACACAAAGGTGTTCGAAATAAATACAAGAAATCTCTTAAGGAGGTTGAGGCTCTTCAACTTGAAGTAGAGAGGCTCTCAAATATCATTATTGATGTGAAGGGAAAATCTCCTATTTCCGACACGGATGAAATAGAGTCTTTGCGACTCAAATTTTATGAATCTCTTGACACCATCAAGAAAAAGGATGATAAGATTCAATCCATGAGAAGCGCTTATGAATTTGCCATGCGCAAATGTCAAGATGCTAATAAAAGAGAATATTCCACTTCTATTAAGTATAATGATCTTCTTACACGGAGTAAGAATTTAGGTAATAAGAATACCACTCACATGCATGCTCCAAGACACCCTCACACTCATCACAATGCTAGGCATAACCATTACATGAACACTACACACAACTCCTTTTCTAACACAAGAAAAGGACCTTTTGTTAAGAAGAATACCTCTCATCATGCTTTTTACTATCATCATAACACTCATGGTAGAACTTCTCACACTAGAAACTCACACATGCACAACACTCACACTTCTTCTTCTAAATCTTCTTTGATGTGCAATTATTGTGGTTTGGTCGGTCACACTTCAAATTTTTGTTATACAAGAAAACAAGTTGACATGAGAGTTCTTAAGTGGGTTCCTAAGACTAACACTCATGGACCCATAAGATCATGGGTACCAAAATATTCATCTTCAACGTATGTTGTAGGTGACGAATCCTTCTCATGCTAGAAGCAAGTGGATTCTCGATAGCGGTTGTTCACGGCACATGACCGGTGATGCTTTCCTTTTTACAACGCTATCGATGAAGAAAGAAGGACACGTCTCCTTCGGTAACAATCTTAAAGGTTATATTATTGGAAATGGTAATATCGGTTCTCCTCCGTATCCTTGTATTAATAATGTATGTCTTGTTACTAATCTCAAGCACAATCTCCTTAGTATTAGCCATCTTACCGATAATGGCTATGATATCAAGTTTGTTAAACTCAAATGCTACATTACCGATAGCTCCAATGGAACTATTGTGTATGAAGGCATTAGAGAAAACAACATTTATGTTCTTTATCTTGTTGAAGGTACTAACAATGAAAGGTGCCTAGTTGTAAAGAACGATGAGAGTTGGCTTTGGCACATGAGGCTTGGACACTCCAACATGGATACCACCTCTCACCTCGCCTCCAAGAACCTTGTACGAGGACTTCCTAGTATTCCTTTCAAAAAGGATATGATATGTGAAGAATGCGAGAAAAGTAAGTTGACCAAGTCATCCTTCAAATCCATCAATTCTGTGAGTACCACTAGACCCCTTCAACTTATTCATATGGATCTTTTCGGACCTAGTAGAGTAGCTAGCCTTGGTGGCAAACTTTATGCTTTTGTTTTAGTTGATGATTTTTCGAGATTTACTTGGGTTATTTTTCTTGCTTGCAAAAGTGATACTTTTCGTGAATTTGTTGCTTTTTGTAAACGTGTTCAAAATGAGAAAGGTTTTTCTATCAACAAAATTAGGAGTGATCATGGAGGAGAATTTGATAATGTTGATTTCAAAAGATTTTATGAAAAGAATAGTTTTGGACATGATTTTGCTTGTCCTCGTACTCCTCAACAAAATGGTGTTGTGGAGAGAAAGAATAGAACCCTTGGCGATATGGCCCGGGTCATGTTAAACTAATATAAGCTCCCCCAATATTTTTGAGCGGAAGCCGTTAATACGGCGTGTCATGTTATTAATAGAGTCTTAATTAGACCTATTACTAAGAAGACTCCTTATGAGCTTTGGTTCAACAAAATTCCTTCTATTGAATATTTCAAAGTTTTTGGTTGCAATAGTTTTATTTTGAATACCAAGGATAACCTAGGCAAGTTTGAAGAAAAAGCCTATGAAGGAATATTCCTTGGATACTCTACTCATAGTAAAGGTTTTCGTATTTTTAACAAAAGAAGTCTTGTTGTCGAAGAGTCAATCAATGTCTCTTTTAATGAACTCAACTCTTCTACATTCTCCTCTTCTGAGGACATTTATGACATCTCGTTTGGGTTGGAGAACTCCTCTATTGAGGATCGTCCTTCTTCATCTAACAATGAAGTTGTGACCCCATCTAAAGAGTCTCCTCCTCTCGAGCCTCCTCCAAAGGATCTCCCAAGAGAATGGAGATTTGTCACCAATCATCCTAAGGAGCTTATCATTGGGGATCCTTCCTCAAGTGTTAGCACAAGATCCGCCACTCGTGATCTTTGTGCCAATGTGGCTTTTATCTCTCAAATAGAGCCTAAAAATGTTAATGATGCTTTTCTTGATGAATTTTGGATGATAGCTATGCAAGAGGAGCTAAATCAATTTGAGCGAAGCAAGGTTTGGGAACTTGTCCCAAAACCTAGCCATCACCCAATTATTGGAACTAAATGGGTGTTTCGCAACAAACTTAATGAAGATGGGTTAGTGACTCGTAACAAAGCCCGATTGGTTGCTCATGGCTATAACCAAGAGGAAGGCATTGACTACGACGAAACCTATGCTCCGGTTGCACGTCTTGAATCCATTCGTATGCTTTGTGCCTTTGCTTGTTTCAATGACTTTAAGCTATTTCAAATGGATGTTAAAAGTGCTTTTCTAAATGGTATTATTAAAGAGGAAGTTTATGTTAAACAACCTCCCGGTTTTGAAGATTTTCAATTTTCTAATCACGTCTTCAAACTCCATAAAGCCTTTTATGGCCTCAAACAAGCTCCACGTGCTTGGTATGAGCGTCTTAGCTCTTTTCTTGTTTCTCACAATTTTTCAAAGGGAAAAGTTGACACCACACTTTTTTATTAAATCACTTGATAGGACTCTCTTATTGGTTTAAATTTATGTTGATGATATTATTTTTGGTTCTACTAACAACACACTTTGTATAGAATTTGCCAAAGTTATGCAGGAAGAGTTTGAAATGAGTATGATGGGTGAACTCTCCTTTTTCTTGGGATTACAAATCAAACAAGGACCTAAAGGAACCTTCATCAATCAAGCAAAATATACAAAGGACCTCCTCAAGCGTTTCGACCTTGACTCATCCAAATCAATGAGGACTTCTATGGCCACAACGACAAAGCTTGACAGTGTTGAAGATGGCACATCGGTCGACATTCGTAAGTATAGAGGTATGATCGGTAGCTTACTCTATTTAACTGCTAGCCGTCCGGATATCATGTTTAGTGTTTGCTTGTGTGCACGATATCAAGCCAATCCAAAGGAATCACATTTGAGTGCCGTTAAGCGCATTTTTCGTTATCTCAAAGGCACCATTAATATGGGTCTTTGGTATCCGAAATCCTTATCCTTTGAGCTTCACGGCTTTTCGGATGCAGATTTTGCCGGATGCAAGATAAACCGCAAAAGCACTAGTGGCACTTGTCAATTCCTCGGGAAGTCCTTGGTATCGTGGTTTAGTAAGAAGCAAAACTCTGTTGCTCTTTCAACCACTGAGGCAGAGTATATTGCGGCTGGTTGTTGTTATGCACAAATTCTTTGGATGTCACAAACACTGTTAGATTATGGCATTTCTCATTCTTGCATCCATATTAAATGTGATAACACTAGCTCTATCAATCTCACGAAAAACTCGATTTGTCACTCACGCAGGAAGCACATTGAAATTAGACACCATTTTCTTCGTGACCATCAGCAAAAAGGAGATATCCGTCCTGAATTTATTGATACTACCTATCAATTAGCCGATATCTTCACGAAGCCTCTCCCGGAAGATCGCTTCTCTTTCCTTTGCCGTGAACTAGGTATTTTGTCTTTTGATCCATAGTCCCATTCGGCCGGCACACCGACGGTATACTTCGGTATACCGGCGGCATATCGTTTTTCCAAGCAGAATTATGTTCTGTTTCGAAACTCGGCATACCGTCGGTACACGTCGGCATACCGCCGGTATGCCGGATGGAGGCGGACAGGACACGTACTCTGAGATCCGGGCCCACTTTTTCATCTCTCTTCCATTATTCCTTTTATCATATCTTAATTCCCTCTCATCCATCCCATCCCTCTTTAACTACCCATCTCCTCAACTTCCTTCCTTTTATTACTCTTCACATCACTTTTCCCCTTTCTCTCCTCTTTTTACTCCACTCTCATTAATTCATCCCATCACCTTTTCATCTCCCCACTTTAATCCTCCTCTACAACCGTTCCCTCCCTACCCCCCCTTTCAAACTCATCTCTTCATCTTCCTCCTCTACTTTAAAAACCCTCTTTCTTCCATCTCCTCTCTACTACTTCTTCTTCCACACCCAAGCACCAAATCCCTCTACATGGCAAACCCTAAGCGCCCTCGATCCTCCTTTTCCTCCATGTTCAACCCCTTCGTCCCGGTGGCGCTACCTACCGGCTATGACCAACGCGTCTTCTCCACCTCTCTGGCGGCCGACCTTTGGTTCCAGCACTTCGTCCATCACAACGTGTTCAAGGGAAGGGCGATCAACTGGAACCTCTTCCCCGGTCACGTCCCTTTGTTTGACGACGCCGGTCTCTCCTTTCTTCTTCGGTGCCAAATTCCGGTCTACCCCGCTGCTGTCCGACTTTTCTATTGCAACAAGCGAGGGGATGACGACGATCCATCCGCCATTCAATCTATGGTCAATGACCGCCACTTCCGTCTTACTTCTCGGGAAGTGGGGAACATCTTAGGCATCCCGGACAAAGGGGAAGCGTTACCATCTTTGGGTGCTCTCAACTCCTCGGCAGCGTCACCTTTCGACGAATTCTGCCATATCATCTGCAAGGGTCTCAACCCTCCTGCCATCCCGGCCCTTTCTGTCCAGCTGGAGCCGTTTTACTACGAGCTCCATCGGATCGTATGCCACACTCTATTTCCTAAGGGCGGGAACTATGACGCAATCACCGGTGATGCCCTCGTCTGCATGTATCATCTCTATGCCCGAAAGCGATTCTCCTTCCCGAAGACTCTTCTTCTGTAATTCCGGCGTGTCTTGCCTTCGGGGAAGCAGAATCTCTACTATGGCTCTTTGATCACTCTGCTTATGGAGGCCAAACATGTTGACCTGTCTCTCTGCTCCTCGGATGGCGTCCCCTCATATCTTGCTGTCTTCCGTACCCTTGCTGGCGCCTCTACTTCCCGTGGCATCCACGCCTGCGGCTCCCACATCTACCCCTCCTACTTCGGGCCGTTATATGCCGTTCACTCAGCAGCACTTTGATATGCGGATGGCCCAGGCGGAGGAGCAGATGCGGGCCCACACTCGTGGACTTGGCATCCTGATCCAGTCTCATTTCTACGATCAGGGGTATTTTATTCAGCGCACTCTGCAAGACCGGGATGCCTTTCTGGATCTTAATCTTCAGGATCCCATGTACACGGCCCCGCATTTCTCTGACCCCAATGCCTATGGGTTTATGTACCCTGACGGCATTGATCCTTTTGGCGCCTTCCAGCAAGCTCAGGGTGATGATGATGATGATCCGGCTGAGGATTAGGGATGGACTTCCTTTTGGTGATGGTTTCGGTTTTTGAGTGTTTCTTGTTTTTATGTGTTTGTCTTTATGTTGACTTTTGTGGTCCTTCGGGGACCGGTGTGTGGTAGTTACTAGTTGTTTGCTGTCCTTCGGGGACTTTATCTATGGTTGTCTCTAGTGTCCGGCTCTCATTGTGGAGAGTCTTTTATTTTATCACTATGATATGTATGGGTCCAGCATGTATTCACTTCCTACTTCAATATATTAATGCATGCTTCTCTTTATATACTCGTGTCATTTTTTTATTCACTACTTCTTTGATTATTCCCATCTTTGACTAAGTGACAAAGGGGGAGAAATCGTATTGAGGGGGAGCTGTCTACCTACGGGGGAGCTACTCCCTGAAGATGCTATCTCTCTATTTTGTCAATTATCAAAATGGGGGAGTTTGTTGGCACATTTTATTTTGAGTAATTAATAGCATCTACGTAGTTTAGTCTTCTGTTCTTCAGATTCAAACATTCTCACAAGATCTACTACATGGAGTTCTTCCGTTCAAGAGCTTTCTCCTTCTTCCTTAAAGACTGTAGCAGCTACCGGCGTTCCCTGCATAAGACGGCGTCTTCCTGCTTAGAGTCTTCGAGTCTGTACTGGTCTAGGTATATCTGTAAACACCTAAGGACGGATGACAGTAAAAAGAACAAGTCAAAAATCAAATAGCTACAGAGCGGCATACCGGCGGTATGCTCCGGCATACCGACGGTATACCGTTTTTAGAATACAGAAAGTTGCTGTGACAAATTGTCGGCATACCGGCGGCATGCTCCGGCATACCGGCGGTATACCGCTTTTCTTGTCCAGAAAGTTGCTGTGACAAATTGTCGGCATACCGACGGCATGCTCCGGCATACCGACGGTATACCGTTTTTAGCAACCCAAAAGTTGCTGTGACAAATTGTCGGCATACCGACGGCATGCTCCGGCATACCGGCGGTATACCGTTTTTAGCAACTCAAAACATGCTGTGACAAATTGTCAACATACCGGCGGCATGCTCCGGCATACCGGCGGTATACCAAGTTTCAAATATTTGGTTTTCGAATTGCTCTGACTAGCATTAATGGCCGCATTTAATGCTCTCAAACGGTCATTAATATGACCGTTACCTTTTGGCCGGTATACCGACGGTATGCCGCTGCATACCGACGGCATGCCGGTCTGTCTGTATTCAGAGCATTAAATGCCACCAACTCTTGGTTCACTTATAAAAGAAAGCTCTCTCTCTCTTGAGCTCCCTCACCAACTCTTCCATAAATTTTCCAACAACCAAGAGCTCCACCATTAATACTCTTCCAAGCTTTTTCATTGTCATCCTCTCCCAAAGTGCTAGAGTATTAAAGAGTTGTACATTTCGATCTTCACGTGTTAGAAGATCAACAAGTTCTCATTCTCTTTTGTTTGAAGTTGGCGAGCCTTCGTAAGAAAACTCGTGTGTAAAAGTTGGCGAGTCTTTGGATCCAAACTCGTGTTGAAGTTGGCGAGTTCTTCGGATCCAAACTCGTGTGTACTATTTGGTTAAATTGTGGATTAAAGCCGGAGAGAGTTCCTGGACTGGACTGCCTCAAAAGAGGATACCAGGATACATCCTTGCGTTTGCGTTTGATCTTTCTACTCTTTACTTTCAATTATCTTTATTACATCAATTGTTGTAGTTAATTTTTTATTTCCCTATTCACCCCCGCTCTAGGGTTCTACAATACGGACTAGTATACATTGAATCCCGTCATGAGATGTTATTCTCGATTTATCCTGGTATACAGGTACTTGCTTGTTATTGTTCATGTATGTGTATAGACACCGATTTGGGAGTGGACTGGCCCCCTGCTTCTTGAATTCCGTGTCATAATGTGACATGGTTGGGTCCATTATACTATTCGGTAGACTGGGAAGCTATTAGAGTTTATGTGATCATACCCAAACTACTTGTGCATAGCTCACCCTCACAACACGTAATGTGTAGCCTGATATTATACTACTTGTGCATAGCTTTCCATTGTGGCCTACCAGATCTATCATATTTATACTTGTGCATAGTCGGTCATATAGAATAGCCTGATCTTGACCCAAGCCGATCATATGACACTCTAATATCTCAAGGCACCGGTTAGATTACATGTTATATTCAGATTACCTGTGATACATCATATTCCAGTTTTACTTATTTATTTACATACCATGATATGCTTACCTGCTTACCCTGTACTTCTTACTATTCAGTTTTTTCTATCCATCATACATCCCATTATATAATATTTATTATAGCACTTGTCAATTTAATGAAACTGCTCTTAGTGTTTGTATTTCGCTCCAATCCTGACTTGATATTATTTTGCAGAGGACTTAGAGGTCTTTTGCCCGACTTACTATGGGTTGGGGATAGATGAGGATGTTGCTTAGGAGTTTTTCGTGGATGTGGTGCCCGTAGAGGATGCACCTCCAGTAGTGACTTAGTTATTTAGCTAGGTTTTGCTGGATTTGTCTCCAGATTTTTATATTTGGTCTGTTCTATTATTTCAGGATATGTATTATTGACTTGGACTTCTAGACTTATTTCTGTTGTGAACTCATGCTACCATCTAGACTTTATCTTCATTATCTTCTATCAAATTATCGTGCTTATCTTTCTTTAGAATTGTGACTGAGTTATATATTTCGTAATTGTTAGATGTTAGATATTATAGACGACCTATACAGTGTCCTACCGCCGATACTATGGCATAGGCTGGATGTACCAACGTCCTTGTACCCTTAAATCGGGTGCGTATCGTGACACGTTTTTGTGGTGGCCCATGCAGGTCACAATTAGTACAATTTTGTAGTGGTGCTCTACTTAAAATAATATTATGATCCTGCTATTAGGATATAGAATATAGGTTATATTAGGAGATACTCAATCACAATTAGGAAAACTTTTAATCTTTCGATTACCATGATAATTCTTTTGCATTTTTTCTTCAAATTTAATTATCCTTCCTTGATAATATCTTATCTTGTGCCATATTGACTTTCTAGTTTGATCTGTCTTTATGATGTCGTCGAAGACTAGGTCACAGCGCTCTGGACCAGCAGGATACGCACCTGCTTCAGAGAGGTTTGTTACTTCACGACCTATTACTCCAATTGCGGAAGCTACAACTGCAAGGATTGCTCCTACTGCTTCTTCCACCCATGTGGGAGTGTCAGCAGCATTTGGGGGCACCCCACCGCCGATTTATAGGACCATTCCTGTGCAGCCAGAAGTGATTCCTCCTCCACCTCAACTACTAGCTGACGTAGCATGGATGTTTACGTTATTCTATCAAATGATGAAGGCACAACAAGCTCAGGCTGACGCTCAGCAGAGACAGGCATATGTCTTGTGCCAGAGCATCGAGAGTGCTCATCAGTTAGCTTTCGCTGCTGCGAAGAAGGTAGCTACCGTCCAGCCTCAGGGCATTCTAACCCAGCAGTAGCAGCAGGCGAGTACTATTACGGTCATGGGCTTCAAGAAGATGACCCCTAGAGAGTTCAAGGGGATGGAGGATATCCTTTATGCCGATGATTGGATGGAGGATATAGAGAGGAGCTTATAGTTAGGTCAGATTCTGGAGGGCCTGCAGGTAGAGGGGATCCTTGACATGACCCACTCCCAGATATCCGAGTACGAGTTCGTAGCCAAGCCCAGCCTACGTTGCGGTATCGACGGTAGGATGATGTCTAGTACACACAATAAAATCCTCTACGGATACAAGCGATCATAGATACAAATCATACTCAGCAATAGCACAAACCAAGGAAATAAGATTGCGATAGATAATGAAATAAGAATATCCAAATCCAATAGGAAAGAGACTAAATCCAGAGTAATAAAAATATGGTCCATCCGAAAATAAATCTGGTCCAACTAAGAAAGTAAAACTAAAGCATAAATAAAGGTAAACGTAGATCCCTCCAGAGATCGATCATGGCTCCTGAGGCTCGGTGCAAATATCGTCAGCAGTACCCTCTGGGGGTCCATAATAAGAAGTGTAAAGATACTCGTCATCCTCACCTATATCAACGATCAAGTCAGAAAATGAGCAAAGTACAACCATATTGCATTTAATGTTGTTAGCAAAAAATAAGCTAGAAATGATAAACAATAAAGGTAACTAACATGTAAAGAACTAGCAAGATATGAACTAGATATGGGAAGCAATAATCATGAACGGGTAAGCTAGTAAAAAGAAAGCATGTAATTAAAAAACTGAACAGATCATGAACAATAAACCCATAGCGTGTGTGAAATACATTTCGATACGTTAACGACTGGGCTAATACGGCACATCATACGATGGCTATTCATATTTTTGATACGGCTAACCCACACGTGAATTGTATGACTTAACTATCCACATTGAACATTATTTAGGTTTATTCACGCACCTTCTGAGTATTTCTCCTCCCGACTCACTAACAACAATAACAACCAATGATACAAAAGCCTACCGTGTCACCATCGTATCTCAATGGAAAATCAAACAAGGAAAGAATAAAGAAAACAATATAATGTACCAAAACATAATGCAATACTATACTTGCCTGAACCCTTGAACAAACCGTAGTCACAATTTGAGGATGAGAGGAATGTCGATTAAGAAACTATCAACCCACATCGCACCATCGTACCACGAACCGTGCATGAAAGCCACAAGTAAATTCTAAGATCCTAATTCTGAAATCGTGGAATAAGTGGCTAATGGGTTAACTTATCTAATGATAATTATTTTGTAATAAATCACTTGAAATTCTAATTTTAACCTAATAATAATCTAAATTATAAAATAAACAAGGAAATTTTGCCATAGAAAGTCATATTTCTAATTTTGGAAACCATATCATGCAAATCGAGACATGCCGTTGACTAACTAGTCGAACGTTATGAAATCAAAATTTGGAAATTGCATCTTGATAGATTTCAGCGCCACGAGTGCATCAAAATCGACCGTGTCTCAAAATCACACTTTGGTCAAAAGATATCACCGTTATGGTTAACCGTGACAAATCGGTGATTTACCGATCAAATCTGAGTTTAACTTAATAAATAAAATATTAAACGAACTTACGAAATTTTGGAAAAATTATATGTCAAATATCATCGTGTTACCTTTCCAAAAATTCAAACGAATCGCGAATGGAGGTTCGGGATCTCCCGGGATCTCGAAAATCGTGTGACGAGTCGGGTTTTGGACAACCAACACTTAAATAATTCCCCAAAAATTCAGAAAAACACTCAGAAAGTAAAATAGATATTCCAAGACCTAACCTCGAGATGAATCCAAAAAAAAAACGGCACACAAAAACGACGTCGGGGCTGCCCGCAATAACTCCGTGAAATCGAAGATCTCCAAGGAACAAAGCTCTAAAAAATCGGCTAAAAAATATGGGTTTTTCGAAACCGCTAATATATATATATATATATATATATATATATATATATATATATATATATATATATATATATATAGCCGGCTTAGTTGAGTCGGTGGAGCGCGTGAGCTGTGGCTACGCCACGTGGTAGCGATGCTGCAGCTCCGCTCAAATAATGGGTGGCTAGATGGCCCCCCGGGTCTGGATAGTCAGCTAAGGCCGGCACCAAATATGGAAACCAATGAGTCATCGTTGTGCCACTATCAGCTGGGCCTCCCAGGTTAGCAGTATGCAGATGACATGTGGGCCTGCAGCACGGACTGGGTGATTGACTGTGTTAATAATTTAGAAAATTAGTTTAAAAATCATTTTGAAGCCAAATAATTCGAAATAAATTCCTAAAAATACCTAAAAAATTCTAGAACTCTACAAAAATATTCCTAACCTCCTAGAGCATAAATAAAAATACCCTATCTCAAAATAGTCCTAAATGTCCTTATAATTAACCTTAGAAGTCTTTAAAAATATATAAACCTTAATAAATAAATACTTAAAAATTCCCAAAAATTATGAAAAAAATATAAAATAGCTACATAATACTTATTGAAGCTATTTAGAGGCTATATGACCATAATATGGTCATGACTGACCTATGAGCTTAGGCATGATCGCCTAATGACCATAGAAGTTAATCGTAATAGAAAAATAAATACAAAAATAATCCCTAATTTTCTAAACTGGAAGCAGATGCCACATGGCAGCAGGCCACATGGCAGCAGGCCACATGGCAGCAGGCCACACGGCAGCAGCTAGCCAGCTGTTTGATATTGCTCTCGAGTGGTATCACACAGATCCTTGACTAGCAGTGACGGATCTGATATGGGAAGCTTTTAAGAAGTTATTCAAGGAGAAGTTCTTCCCGGACGTGGCTTTGAGTGCATTAGAGAGCCTATTCTAGGGACTAGTACAGGGGAACATGTCAGTACATGATTATGCAACTGAGTTCTACCGTCTGAGTTGGTTCGCCAAGAGCATGGTTCAGGAGCCAGAAGATTGGGCTCGAAATTTCAGGAGGGGCCTGAATCGCGAGGTTAGATCTCGCACATCAGGGCGTCGCACAGCAACATTCGAGTAAATCATGATTGATGTCCAGATAGCAGTGGGGGACTTAGATCTAATGCCCAAGAGGAGCAGCGATGCGATGGGTGCTAGTTCCAGTACAAGACCTGCCAAGCGTCCTCATTATCAGCAGAGGAAGTTTCAGCAGCAGCATCATGCACCAACCCATGCATATCCTCTGCAGGTGCAGAGGTAGGTCCCTTAGTGTGCTTTCTACGAGAAGCCAGGACACACTCGAGAGGTCTGTAAGAAGAGGTTGGGCGTTCGTCTTTTCTGTGGATCGTCTGACCAACAGTTGAAGGACTGTCTATCCCGTCCAGCTCAGGAAGGTCCAGCCAGAGCACCTCTTACTAGGGCTCCAGCAGAACCTGCCGTTCAGCCGAAGGGACCGCCACTCCTGACTCAACAGTAATATTTTGCCCAATACTAGCAGCAGAGGGGTGCACCTCAGGGTAGAGTATTCGCTTTGGCGGTCGAGGAGGCCGAGGCCGTTGCAGATGTGGTAGCAGGTGCTATTCTTCTAGATTATGGATTAGCATTATTTGACTCTAGTGCTACACATAGCTTTGTATCTGTCTCTTTTACTCTTAAGCACAATATTGTTGTTGAATCATTAGGAAGGACTTGCAAGATCATGACCTGGGGAGGCATTATCCTAGTTAGTGATGTTTGCAAGGAATGAAGACTTTCTTTGGGAGGTCGGGTTCTGAGTGCGTGCTTGCTCGTAATGTCACTTCTAAGTTATGATATTGTACTCGGGATGGATTGGTTGAGCAAGCACCATGCTAGCATAGATTATAGAAGAGGCAGAGTTCTGTTCAGTCCGTCGGAAGAGCCAGAGTCCTAGTTCGTCAGAGGGGCAGCTGAGCAGAATGACGGCTTCTGTGGAGCAATGGTGGCAGGAAAGGAGTTGCAGTGTCCATTGATAGTAGAGTTCATAGATGTTTTTGCTGATGATTTGACAGGAATGTCGTCGGACAGGGATGTTGAATTCTTTATAGACTTGATGCCGGGCACTGAGCCTATCTCGTAGCCCATCTATAGGATCAACAACAGCGAGTTGGCAGAGCTGAAGAAGCAAGTCGACGAGATACAGGACAAGAAATTCATCAAATCCAGTTCCATACCTTGGGGTGCTCCTATTCTGTTCGTACCGAAAAAGGATGGATCGGTACACATGTATATCGACTACAGGGCGCTGAACAACCTCGCTATCAAGAATAAATATGTGTTGTCGAGGATTGACGACTTTTTTGATTAGTTGTGCAGCACGAAGATATTTTCGAAGATAGATTTTAGGTCGGGTTTCCATCAACTGAAAGTGAAGAAAGAAGGCATTCCGAAGACTGCTTTTCGGACTTGATATGGCCACTATGACTTCACCGTTATGTCATTTGTGTTGATTAACGCCCCGGAGGTATTCATGAACTTTATGAATAAGGTTTAACATCAGTACCTTGACGAGTTCGTGGTGGTCTTCATTGATGACATTTTGGTCTATTCAAAGATGCCAAAGGAGCACGAGGAGCATCTGAGGATTGTGCTAGAGACCCTCAGGAAGGAGCAGCTCTATGGGAAGCTGTCAAAGTGTGAATTCTTCCTAGAACAGGTAGAGTTCTTGGGTCATATTGTGACCGCAAAGGGGATCTCGGTGGATCCAAAGAAGATTTCAGTAATTGATTCTTGGTCCATACCAAGCACAGTTACAGAGGTTTGAAGCTTTTTGGGTCTGGCAGGCTACTACCGGAAGTTCGTTCTGGAATTTTTTCGGATTGCAAAGCCGATGACCGGACTCACCATGAAGGATGTGGACTTCGTCTGGACCGAAGAGTGTCAAGCCGCCTTCGATGAGTTAAAGAAGATGTTGACCACAGCTACTATCTTTGTGTTGCCATCAGAGACAGGTGGTTTCACTATCTACAGTGACGCATCTTGAAAAAGGCTTAGGTTGTGTTCCTCAGCAGCACAGGAAGGTGATTGCCTATGCATCCAGACAATTGTGTCCTCATGAGAAGAACTATCTGACCGATGATCTGGAATTGGCAGTTGTTATTTATGCTCTGAAGTAGTGGAAGCACTACATATAAGAAGAGCATGTTGAGATCTTCATATATCACAAGAGCTTGAAGTACGTGTTCACTCAAAAGGAGTTGAACATAAGGCAGAGGCGGTGGCTTGAGCTGATGAAGGATTTCGATATTGCATTGTAGTATCATCCAGGGAAGGCCAACGTAGTTGCCGATGCCTTGAGAAGATATCCGGTAGCTATGTATTTGACGGTAGATCATCATCTATTGGCATATCTGCATAGTTTGGGTATCGAGGTGATCGTTCCTAGGATGGAGATGCGGTTGTGGGGTTTGCAGATTCAGTCTGAGTTGATGAATAAAGTCAGATCAGCAAAGTTTGATGATGTGGCCCTGAGGAGCATCAGAAAGCAGGTGCGAGCAGGTTTGTACGATGATTTTTCGAACATCAAGGGTGGGTCGCTAAGTCACGATACTAGATTGTGCGTGCCTAGTGGATAGCTTCGGAAGGAGGTTCTTCAGGAGGTGCATTGTTCTCAGTACTCTATGCATCCTGGTGCCAACAAGATGTACGGAGACCTGAGGGAACACGTTTGGTGGTATGGTATGAAGCGAGAGGTGGCACAGTTTATGTCCCGATGCTTACTGTGCCAACAGATGAAAGCCGAGAGGCAGAGGCCAGGTGGTTAGCTTCAACCACTACCAGTTCCAGAGTAGAAGTTGGAGAGGACCATTCAGACACTCGAGGATATGCTTCGCACTTGTGTGTTAGATCTCGAAGGTTCTTGGGAGGACCATCTCTAGCTGGTAGAGTTTGCTTATAACAACAGCTATCAGACCAGTATAGAGATGTTGCATTTGAGGCTCTATACGGACGGAGGTGTCACACTCCCTTATCATGGATAATATCGGAGATAGAGTACTGCTTGGCGTAGAGATGGTAGTGGATGCAGCTGGAAAGGTCAAGCTGATCAGGGATAGACTTCGGGTGGCACAGAAAATACAGCGACATTAGGCTGATAGCCACCGGAGACCGTTAGAGTTCGAGGTATAGTTTCGTTCTTGGTTGTGCTTGCGTGTGATTGTTTGCTTTAGGAATCTGTGTTAAGTCTTATTTTGTGTCTAGATTGGCGATATGGTGTTCTTGAGGATTTTTCCGGTACGTGGTATGATTCGATTCGGAAGAGGTGGGAAGCTTAATCCAAGGTTCATTGGACCCTTCAGCATTCTCAAGAAGGTCGGTATTGTAGCTTATCAACTAGATTTACTGTCTACTCTGGATGTGGTACACAATGTGTTTTATGTATCAAAGTTGAGACGATATGTGGCAGACCCTAGCCATGTGTTAGATCACTCTGAGATTGAGGTTGGACCTAGTCTCCAGTATCATGAGCAGCCCGTAAAGATTTTGGATTATAAGGAGAAGGTGTTGCAAAATAAAATAATTTCTCTAGTTCGTATCGCTTACCATCATCACTCTCCAGGTGAATCCACTTGGGAGAGAGAGGATGAGATGCACGAGCGATATCCTTATCTTTTTGAACCGTGAGGTGTTCTTTTTTTATATATGTTTATGTCTGTCTTTACTTTTAAATTTTGAGGACAAAAT
This sequence comes from Iris pallida, assembly GCA_029216955.1. Classification (NCBI taxonomy): domain Eukaryota; kingdom Viridiplantae; phylum Streptophyta; class Magnoliopsida; order Asparagales; family Iridaceae; genus Iris; species Iris pallida. Next base: position 3,291,267 of record JANAVB010042015.1, read on the forward strand.
TTTTTTTAGGGGGATAGATTTATAACCTTCATTTTCCAATGAATTAAATCATTTTATCTAATTAGTAGGTAGTGTACGTAAACCATAATTCCATGTCATGTATATATATGTATTATATGTTATATAAATAATATTTGTATAAGTATATATATACTTGTTTGTATGTTTATATATAAATATAGATAGTATTATGTCTAAGGTTAATAATTCATAGATAATACTATGTGTGACATAGGTTTTTGACTTGGCTAAGTGCATTTTAGCTACTTTAATTTGAGCCTAGTTAGGGTGGTGCTAGTGACTAGTGTAGGCCACCCAAACCTAACCAAATCAACGCCGATCAAGTCCAAACTTGGTCCACCCATGCATAAGACATAGTAGACCCTAACCAAGCCCTTACTTGACCCATATGGTGTACACACAAGTGTGTGGAGAACATACAACTTTAGCTTATATGTATTTTCGGAATTAAGTGGTGACCACCACTTTTAGTTGCCAAAACCACCTCTCCACTATCCTATTTCCCCAACAATTTTGCCGAAAACTTTTCCCCTCAACCCCTTACAGTCCTATGGGTCATTTCTCCCTCATTCAGTTGATTTTCTATCCCAAATCTCCCTCACAAACTCGTTGGACTGAAGGTGATTTTAGAATAGGACTGCTGGATAGTGCTGACTTCAACAACGTTTTGTACCACGAAAACAATAGGTACGAGCCTCGAGTCCTTTACGACAAAATTTTCTCTATCTCTTAGCTTTCATTTCCATATTTTTACATAATTTTTCATGGAGTTTTGACCCCTCAAACCTCTGTCGCACGACGATGTGTCCAAAGTAGAGTGTAGTCCATGAATTATGTGCAAAGAATTGGGTGTGCACACCAAACCACTTAGTAAAACTCTACGAAAAATTTTCCATTGTGAACCTTTGTTCGTCTCCGTCATTTTGGTATGTAATAGTCTATATGTTCTGTCTATATTTCCCTTTGTACAGATATTTTTCGAGGAGGTGCACGGACTAAATTTTGTGACACACAAGCGGTCCACGTCCCATACATAGGTAAGTACCTTTATTTTCCGTCGTATATTTTTATATAACATAGGTAATAACTAGATACAATATAGTGCTAGGTAGAAACCATAAATAATAGTACCTAATGGTTTGGATTCATGATAAAACGTTACCCCAAAATTATTTTCCTAAAATTATGTTTTCGTCTACTTTGTGGTAGTATAACGTTTTGTGTAGACCATATTTTACGATTCTAGAAGTTTGTATGCAATTTTGGATATATTTTATATAAAATTTATGTTAGAGTTATGTCATAAATGTTTCGTTTGATTAGTACAAATTAGGCTCAAACTTAGCCTCGTAAACTCTGAATGCAGAAACTGTGGTTTCTTCCAACTTTGAACATGCATAACTTTCTGTGTAATAATTATTTTCCAGAGCCACTTGTTGAAATGTAAAGTATGATATGTTTTCTATCAATCATGTATTTAAGTCTTGTCCAGAGTAGTTAGTTTTACTGCTATAAAATAAGACTAAAGTAGGCATCATGAGCAGTTTACTGCACGTTTTTCTTGCAAACTGAAATAATTCAAGTCTGAAATTATTTTTATGAACTTTGAACATGCGTTATTTTCTGTGTGTGCCATATTCTTATATCTAGTGCTATGTATGTATTCTTGGTTTTGTTTTGAATCATTTCATATAGGTTTTATGACTAAACAACTTCTTTTGGGTTATGAAAATTGAGGGCAAAGTGAGCTCCATGAACAACATTTCAACATGTAAGTCTGAAACTATTTTTGGAGGTCACTTTGAGCTCAATTTTTCGAAAATTAAACCGTTGAATGTTGCTTCCACCAATAATGATGTTTGTATATTCAAATGTTGCTTCCAAAACTGAAGAAATTATAAATTTTTGCACTCAAATTATTTCCAAGTTTGAAATCAGTTTTACTTGCAACTTTATGATTTGATTCTGGAAAATCCAACTGTTGGATTATTTTGAAATTTTCTTCTAATATTAAACAAAACTTTATTTTTCTGAATCCTAAAGTTTGAACCGTTCATCGTTATTTATGTCTGCTCGTTCACTAGCCTAAATTCAGGATAAAAGTAAACTTTTGAAAACTTCTCCTTGGATAAAATATGAATTAGAAATTGTAGGAAGGTATACTCTCTACCCATATCAACTTGACATTAGTGTTACATGGGTTAGATAGAATGATTTTATAGGCTAGCTTGTATAGTTTGAAGATGTGCATTCATAATGTAGGTCTTGGACACCGATCCAGACTTGATTATTACTTTCTGTTCAGGACCAAATGCGAGTATATTCTCTGATAGTTTTCATTACTTTGATGCTTTCTATAAATTCAGTTGTAGTATTTTTCTTGATTCCTGACACGAGAATACACGGACAATTATACATTGGATCCCATCATGAGATGTTATTTCTAGTTTATCCGGGTATACAGGTACTTGGTTGTTATAGTTTTTATACTTGTATAGACACCGATTTAGGAGTGGGCAGGACCCTGCTTCTTGAATTCCGTGTCATAATGTGACATGGTTGGATCCATTATACTATTCGGGAGATTGGAGAGCTGTTAGAGTTTATGTGATCATACCCAAAGTACTTGTGCATAGTTCACTCTTACCATACATAGGGTGTAGCTTGATCTTATACTACTTGTGCATTGCTTTCTATTGTGGCCGTCCTGATCCATTACATTTGCACTTGTGCATAGCCGATCATATGTAATAGCGTGATCTTGACCCAAGCCGATCACATAATACTCTAATATCTCAAAGCACCAGTTAGATTACATGTTATATTCAGATTACCTGTGATACCTCATATTCTAGTTTTACTTACATATTCATATACCATGATATAATTACCTGCTTACCCTGCACTTCCTATTATTTAGTTTTGTTATCCATCATGTACCTCATTACATACTGTTTATTATAACACTTGTAAATTTAATAAAACTGCTGTTAGTGTTTGTACTTTGCTCCAATCCTGACAGGTTATTATTTTTCAGAGGACTTAGAGACCTTTTGCGCAACTTACTATGGGTCGGGGATAGATGAGGATATTTTTCAGGAGTTGCCTGTGGATCTGGTGCCCGTACAGGATGCACCTCCAATAGTGACTTAGTTATTCAGCTAGGTTTTGCTGGATTTGTCTCCAGATTTCTACATTTGGTCTGTTATATTATTTCAGGATATGTATTATTGTCTTGGACTTCTAGACTTATTTCTGTTGTGAACTCATGCTACTATAAGACTTTATCTTCATTATCTTCTATCAAATTATCGTGCTTATGTTCCATTAGAATTGTGATTGAGTTATATATTTCATAATTGTTAGATGTTAGATATTATAGACGACCTATACAGCGTTCTATCGCTGATACTGCGACGTAGGCTGGACGTACCCACATCCTCATGTCCCTAAACTGGGTGTGGGTCATGACACATGTCTGTATCTTAGCCTGTCGTAGAATTTTTTTTGCCTTCTTTTCTTCAGTCTGGATCAATATATGTATGAAGTGGCTCAGTCGTAGGAACTCGGCATTGTACTCTTCCATCGTCATGATGCCCTAGATAAGGTAAAGAAAATTCTCTCGAATCTCTGCTTTAAAAGTGGCCAGGATATACGTCACTTGGAAGAGTTTAGAGAACTCCTCCCAAGTGACATTACCCTGTCTTAGCCTTTTCTCCTCCGTAAGCCACCAGTGGTGCGCATTGCTGGACTGCTACAACTTAATGGCAATCATCCAATGATCCTACGGTAACTCGGTTGCCTCCAACTGCTGATGAATGTTGGTAAGCTACTTATGAACTTCGGTGGGCTCCTCCTTGCCCGAGAACTTGGCTGGCTTCAGTTGGCGAAAGTTTGCGATAGTTTTCGTCGTCGTCTGGAGAATTGTGGGGTCACTTGCTCTAGTATTGACACGATGCGATCCTCAATGTGCTCTGTCTGTCTCTACTGGGCGTCCAACTGGCTTTGCTGTTATGCTTACATCATTACGTAGAAAGTCTGGAATAGCTGCTGGGGATCCATTGCCCGTCCAAGCTGGGGGAACATCATCGACGACATCTGTGGCAATGATGGCATCGGTGGGATATCCTCTCTTCTGAACGTTGGTGGGTGCGAAGCTGCTGGATCGTCTGGTTGGGTAGAAGAACCTCCAACCGGTAGCGGGGTTGTATTGACATGAGTGACTACAGCGTTCTGCGGGCTAACCACGGGGTTCTCATCGCTGGTTTATGGGTCCATTGAGCTGCGCGTCAACGAAACTTATAAGCTAATAGCAATTGATATCAAGTAGGATGCATAAAAATTTTGAATTCGATATATGGAGGACAAGGACGTGAAACAATATAAAGATGTGGATGAGGTCCTATGGAGATTTTCTATCCTAATCGCATGCTCACGTCGGTATGTAAACAAGGTGATTAACGTAGACCTGCATGGGCCACCACAAAAATATGTAATGCCCAGTCCCAAAATACGTATGACCAGGATACGGTACATGCCAGCAACACTTCACTAATGGGCCAAATATCATAGCAAGTTAATTAGCAAAATGCTTAAGCGGTAAATCATGATAACAACTAGAATAATAACACAGGTCACAGGTCACAGCTAATCTCATCCACACAGAATAACAGATCATAAGATATTGATTCCAATAAAATAGTACTAATAAAAAGATCTGTCCAAGAGTAAATAAAAATAATAACTGTATGGATAAGGCATCCTGAAACCAAAGTAAAAAAGAAATAAAGTACTCATCAACTACAAGTCTCCTAAAATGAAAGAAAATAAAGTAGCAAGTCTAAAATAGAGAGACATGTCCCAAGAGAAATCCTCGGCCACTATCTCGTCCTCTTGCGAAGGTACGTCACCTGTCTCGACTCAAAAACCATACACCTCCGGGTAGTCCTCATCTCTAACTAAGCCTGGAGAGATCATCAGGTTCTTAGAGGACTTGCAAGATATATAAAACATGCCTATTATAATAGAATAAAACATGCAAGGTATAACAGAAAAAAACTACTATAACAGGAATAAAGATCATATGAAATAACTCTATGGATCATGACATGTCATATGGAAAATAGTACTAATTATGGCTACAAATAAATTAAATGATCGTAGCCCTGTCGTAGTACTCCCGGCCCTATAGTTAGTAGCCCTGTCGTGGTACTCCCTAACTATGTGAGTCTCTATCGTAGCCCTGCCATAGGTCTCCCGAGTCGAGAGTGGTCAAGTAGCCAATCCTATTATCTGTAGAGGGTCAAGTCAAAGTAACATGGAATCCGTGATTGAGTCAAAGTATCGGGGCACAGGTGATCAAGTCAAGTCAATCAAGTATACAATGCTATCGAAGTCATTTGTGAACAGATATAAAAACGTAACTAATGACGAATGTAAGTGATAACTAGTAAAGGGACATAGAAATAAATTATGGCAAGACTGCGAATATAGAATAGAAAATAAGGCATGAATAAGAAAGAATAATAAGAGCTTGTAGGTAAGTAAACTGTAGAAAGTTGACAGGGTATACTTGCCTGGTGTTCGCGCGTAGAACCGACAATATTTAATCAATCAACGAGCCACAAAAGTCTAACTCCTGCAAACGACTCTGGATACTGAAACAGACATCACCAACGTGTTTTACATAAAAAAATATCCAAGTTTGACTACCTATAAGTCCAATTCTGGACACAGAGGCAAAACGATAATTTTGGGCCAAAACAATATATACCATTGGACCCGTTTTGTACCGAAAAACAAGCCAGAACCTACGGTCTTTAATGTCTACAAATTATATACCTATGAGTCCAGTTTTTCGATGCGAACTCAGTGGTATATCTAGGTTTGGATTCTGATGAGCCGTGCACAAAATTACCCGTTTAGTCGGGTCATAGGCCTGCAAAAATATTGTTCCGGTCGACCTTCTCAGAATCGAACCAAATTTGGCTGAAGGGACAGAAGAAAAGATACGAGTCCAGTGGCGCAAGTTTCATCGCGACGTTACAAAAGTGCACAAAGTAATTAGAATTTTTGGAAAGTAGTCGATATGGCGTTCTTCGACGGATACGGGTCGAATTCATCGTGCACACGCAACCAATTCGAGTTCCGTCAAAGCCCATATGTTCGTAACATCCGTACGCGTCTTTCGATACTAACGGGTTGCGATCAAGTCGCCCAGATTGTCAGGACGGACCCCGTATCAGTAGATTTTTGAAATTTCTAAACTATTTTACATGGATTTTTTATGAATTTCATACTGGTTTATCTTGCTATGAAAGTAGGAGGGTTGGACTGTCTTCAAACATGTTTAATTAGATTTCAAAAATTCTAAATATCCTATCCTAATTTTGGCTTCAAAGTGGGAGGGTTAGACTGATTTATGTCCTATTTTTTAACAGATTTTTCGATGAACTTTTCATTAATTTTCTGTACAGGGTGTTTACTTACGACGAAATCTATTTATTGGGATTCCTAGAGGGTTATATCGACTCTCCATAGGAATTTATGGGAACGAATTTTATGAGTACTATACACGAAGAAAAGCAACCTCGAAACAGAGTACTTAGGCTGCCAATGCTGCTGCTGCTATGGCAAAATTCGGCCCCGTGGTCGACCTCCGGCTTTCTCTAGCGGTGCTCAGGTGTCGGGATGGCCGCTCGCGAGGTCGTGAGGAGACAAGGTGGGCTGGCAAGGCTTTAGGGTTAGGGTTCTCTCCACTTTTCTCTCTCTCTCTCTCTCTCTCTCTCTCTCGTATATATATATATATATATATATATATATATATTTTATATATATATATATATATATATATATATATATATATATATATATATATATATATGCTGCAACACAGGGTCGGGTCGGCTAGGACTAATATTGTTCCCTTATGGGAACAATATAGTTTTTTTTTTTCTATTTCTATATATAGATATATACTCTGTATAACTAGTTATTTCCATCTATTTACATATATATGTATGATAAATATATAAACACCATATAATATATATACAATCAAGATTTAGAGAATAACTAACATATATATTTATTAATTATAAGTACTGAAATTATAAATAAAATATTTGGATATATATATATATATATATATATATATATATATATATATATATATATATATATATATATATATATATATATATATATATATATATGTAAAGCACTATGTCTACCTATTATGAATATATTTTTACACAAGTATATATAGCTAAAATAAATCCCAAAAATCAAAAATATCATTCTAAGAGAATGTTATCCTATTTCCAAGTTAAATACATTTTTAAATAGCAAATAATGCATATGTTACATTTAATATACAATTTATATAAATTATTCACGAGACTATAAAAATGAACTTTCAACATATACATCCATCTATATATCTACATAGACATCGTTGGTCGTACTACATGACTACTAGGGCTTGAGTTGGGTTCGGATCTAGTTTGACTAGTTTAGCACAACCGGGTCTCCTAAAAAGTCATAATCTTAGTAAATAACAAATTAATTCATTTATAGGGGTCAAGTCATAACTTTGACTGGTTTTCTTAGATAGAGCACACCTACGGCTCGGCCTTCCCTACCATGGCTAAAATACTAGTCAAAGCACATGACTACACTCTCCGTGCCACAATTTCTAGTCATCTAGCTCTCCAAATTCAACCATGACTAAGGCCTTGTATAATAATAACTATTTAATTAAAAGTATTCAAAAATTCCATTAAAACCCTATTTAAGTCAAATAAATAATAATAATAAATAAATCCAGAAATTCAGGGGTGTTACATAGGGTTAATGGTAAAGACCACTAACAGCTTTAACTAGCTACTAACTAAACACTAACTAATCCCTAATTAATAGTAACTAATAACAAATTACACTATTAATTAATATAAATCCTAAAGTCCACTAATTAGTACAAAATTACTAGGAATATAATATTAGATGGTAAGCCCACAATCCAAGCCAAAGGCTTTGTAGGCTAAATAAGTTAGGCTAGTCCAAAATCTAAGCCAAAGGCTTGGTAGGCTAAAATGAATTTAAATGAAAAAGATTAAGCCAACAATTAAAAAGGTTTTCAAATAATAATAAATAGAATGAGTGATTTAATAAATGAATTTCAAAAGAAAATTTATAAATTCCAATAATTAATAACACAATTTTGTAAAAATAATAAATCCTGATTTTAGGTAGTTACAATCGGTCCCTTTGTAAAAACCCTAAAAACTTTGTGCATGTTCGTTACATCGCGACAAAACTTGTGCCACTAAACTCATATCAGTTTTCTGGTCGTGAACGAAGTTTGGTTCGATTCTGAGAAGCTCGACCGGAACGCTATTTTGACAGGCCCACATCCAACTCAACGGGCAATTTTGTGCACGACTCATCAAAATCCAAAAATGGACATATCGTTGAGTTCATATCAAAAATCTGGACTCGTAGGTATATAATTTGTCAACATTAAAGACCATAGATGCTAGCACATTTTTTGGTAAAAGCGGGTCCAACGTCGGATATTGTTTTGGCCCAAAATTATGTTTTGCCCCTGTATCCAGAATTGGACTTATGAGCAATCAAACTTAGATATTTTTTTATGCCAAACACATTGGTGATGTCTGTATCAGCAACCGGAGACATTTATGGGAGTTTTACTTTTGTGGCTCACTGAGTGATTAGATATTGTTGGTTTACGTGCTACCACTAGGCTAGTATATATTGCCAACTTATACAGTATATTTTTATATACTTTTTCATTACTTCTCTGTTGTTCTTTTCCTCATAACATGATTGTGTTATCCCATGTCTAGTTTCACTTATCTTGTTTATAGTTTTACTTTTACATAATTCTAGTTTACATGTGCGTTATTGTTTTCTGTTAAATCTTAAAAGTTTCTTATTTCTTATATTAGTTTAGTTTCATATGCGTCCCTTGAAAAGTTATCTAGTCCTATACCATTGTTCCTTTGACATGACATGACATGACTTGACTTGAGTAGGACTTGACTTGTGATATTCTATAGATTGTGAGTGCTTACCTTGACTACGGTCAATAGAATTATTTGACCTTGATACTAGGAATGAATACTATCTCGATACGGAGTGCTTGTCTTGACTATAATTGAAATACTATAGATTATGAGTTCTTGCCTTGACTACAGTCTATAGATCTGACCTGTTAGCCACGACTAGTATGGCATGTCAGTGTCTTAGATCTTGGTATCTTAGTCCATTGTACCTTACTTGATTTTTCCTTGATATTTCTTACTTCTCTTCATATGTTGTAATGCTACATTTTGGCATGTTTATATGTATTTTGCTAGTCCCCTGAGGACCTAGTGATCTCTCCAGGCTTAGTTAGAGAGGAGGACTACCTGAAGTTTTACTATTCTGGAGTCGAGATGAGAGACATACCTTCGCAGGAGGATGAGATAGTGCCCGAGGATTTCTCGTGATTATGTCGTTTCTACCCATTAGACTTGCTACTTATTTTTTTTTAGCAGACTTGTAGTTGACTATTTCCTCTACTTCTCTCAACTGAGTTTCGGATGTCTTATCGTACAGTTATTAATTTTATTTTCTATTAGACGGATCTTTTCATCAGTATTATTTTATTGGACTTGATATCTTGTGTCTTACTATTATGTGTGGATGAGATTAGCTATGTCCCTGTGACTTGTATTCTAGGTTGTTATCATGATTTATAACTTAAGCATTTCGCTAATGGGCTTGCTATGAGGTTTGGCCCATTGGTGACGTGCTGCTGGCATGTATCATATTCTTGGTCCTATATATTTTAGGACTATGGCATTACATATTTTTGTGGTGGCCCATGCAGGTCTACGTTAATCACTTCGGTTATGTTACTAAACTGACGTGAGCCTGCAAATATGATAAAAAAGACCCATAGGATCTCATCCATATTTTCTATTGTTTCACGTTCTTAGTCGCGTGCCATATGTCGACTTTGAAATTTTATGCATCATGTAACGCCCCAGTCCTAAAATACGTGGACTAAGTAAGTAGACATGCCAGCTGTCTTCATACGAAATATACTCCAATATATGGAAACCTCGTATGTATACATAAGCTATAAAATACAATAGCCAGGAAACTAATCTCATCCACAAATGAATATATTATAAAATCAACTTAAATGTCATTTGTACAAACGATGGGCGGAGACAAATCCACTACCAACTGAAAAGAGAGAAATACATAACAGCGAAGGGGTGAGATGAACGAAGCAAAAAGACGATCCAAGAGCTATCATCTCGAAGGTAGAATGGAAACTATGGCCGTGGCTAGAGCACCTACGAAAATCATAAAACACATCTGGAGAAAACACCAGGTCCTCAGAGGGAAGTAACAAGATACAGGAAGAACATGCCATTATAACTGTAAATGTAAACACTATAAGACTACAATACAACTAGGTCCCTAACCATCTATGTGTTATGCACTTTGAGGACAACGTTCTATGCAGGGGCTGTAGGATCAGCAGAGTAAATAAAGAGTGGCAGTAAGTAGCGCTCACACGAGACACTATCTGCCCGGGGCAGTAAGTAGCACACATCCGAGCCACTATCGGCCCAAAATGTGCGTAAAAATAAATGTAGCCCCTACCCTAGTAGCTGCCTCTCCCCCCAATGATACTATACATTTATTGTAATCACGACACTCCAACACATGTCGCTTCCACAATATAGTTTTATACTTAATAACTGTCAAGTCTTCTAACATGAATCTATTGATAGTTATTTCTACGCGTGCGCACGGATGATCAGCCAACACGCAAGTGACCTCTATATATTACTCACAACTCACACACAACACGTGTACAATCGTGACAAGTTAATGAGATGCACTATATTGACGGTAGTCTCTTAACTCCAGGCCCATATACAAGAAGAAAAATAAATAACTGAAAATAAAAGTGCAAAAAATATACAATAAATGAATAATAAAATGCAACTAAATATAAGCAGTAAAGATGGCAAGGTATCTTGCCTGGTGTGTCATCTGATTTGGTGATATGATCCGACAAGTTCCAAGGTATCCAATAGCCACGGTTGATGGGCAGAGGTCTGAAGTCGCAAGAAATTAGGACGCACGATTAGTCATGATCGATGGGGAAATCAATTGGGAATTTTATGGAGAGTACATACTTATATAAATTTTGAAAATACTTATGACGTTTGAACTATATTTTTATTAGTATAAGTACTTAAATACTAAAATCAATATTTTATTTTTAGGCAAAAACTCAAATCTTGTCAAAATAGGGTTATCTAGTTAGAAACTAAATGTTGTTAGTCAAAAATATTTTAAACAATATTTAAAAATCTGAAAAATATTTTAGGCTACTGAGTTTTGTCAGAAACTAATTTTTAGAAATTACGATCTATCTCTTTATTTAATAGAACGAATAATAATAACAACAACCACAATAATAATAATAATAATAATAATAATAATAATAATAATAATGTCACCCCCATTTCCTGTATTTCGTATTTGTACTCGTAATTTGATTTTTGGCACGTATTTTATTTTCTCGACTTACGGATGTTGGTTTCTCGTAAATGGGTTTGGACCATGGCTTGGTTTTATTTTGTAGAGTTGGTTTGGTTCATCCTGAGTGGAACACCTTAGCCTATTCTCCACCTCCATTCCATCACAACCACCCTCATTAAAATCTACCAACCTTTTCTCTCTCCTCCATAACTTCATTAATTTCTTTCAACTTCTTCTTCTTCCTTCTTCCACACAACTCCCCAACCCATAGGCAAGTGCACCTTGCCATCAAATAAGCACCACTTTTATTTGTCCATTAGCTAGATTAGGCCATGGAGAACAACTTTAGAACTTGACATTTTGTGATTTGGAGCTTTCATTTTTCTAGATCTAGGTTTTGACTATTTTCATATTTACATGGTTTTGATCTATTTTGGTTGGATTTTTGTGGGTTTTGATGCTTCCATGTGGAAGAGAATTCAATTTTACTCAAGTTAGACCTTTGAAAATCTAGATTTGGTTTTGATTTTACCAAGATATGAAGTTTTGAACCTTAGAGTTCTTGGAGTTTTCTTCTCGGCCTGGAGAAGAAGACAGCAGCCTGCGCTCTTTAGCGCAGGGCTGGATTGCGCATTCCTCCTCGGCCAGCGCTCCTTAGCGCAGCGCCGACCGCGCAGCTTGCCCCTTGGCGAACTGCGCTCAACCCGAGTGCGCATGGATTCATGCGCAGTCTGCTCATGCGCAGTCTGCTCATGCGCAGTCCGCTCATGCGCAGTCAGCTCATGCGCAGTCCGCTCATGCGCAGTCTGCCCATGCGTAATCTGACCCTGCGCCATCCACTCATGCGCAATCTGACCCCTGTGCCAACCAGTTCAGCGCAAGCCGACTCCTGCGCAGCTCACTCCTGCGCAGTTGGCCCCTGGCGCACTTGACTCCTGCGCAACCCGACCCCAGGGACCCTTGCGCAATCTGTCCAATCATGGAGATTTGGTTTCTTTTTCCTTAAGCTTGGCTCTTCTATAGTCCTATATATATTGGTATTTATTTAGATATTTTACGCCCATTTTATATCCTTACGCCTTTTGTCATGAACTGATTTTACTTAATATGTTTGGAATGACTATTGTACATGGCATGGTATGACAAAGAACTAGCATAACACGACAGTGACCCGTAGTGGTGCACTCCTGACATGACCAACCTGACATGATAGTAGCCCGTCGTGGCGCACTCCCGACAGTACCCTGACATAATTTATCTTGATAACTTGATAGTGGCCCGTGGCGGCGCACTCCTGACTTGACTTGACTTGTAACTTGTAACTTGACTCGTATAATCAACTTGACACCGTGGGTGTTCCTGCTTGCTTGCTTGTACAATCCACTTGTCTTGTCTTGCATCATGTCTAGGACGTGACTTCCTGGATACCACGGCCAGGGACTCGCGCTAAATTGGATTAGGCTAATGATTAGATCAAACTAGAACATGGAGAATTCCCAGTCACAGACAATCTCGTTATCTGGGCGCTTTAATGGACTTGTAGCTTGCCGACGAGTAGAGCACATTTCCAGCACACTGTCATGTGTTGCACCCTGTAAGTCACCTAAGGGTACATTTGTCTTCCGGGCATGTACCCACCTATAACTCTTAACCCGCATAAGGATAACTGGATAGTCTGCAGGGCTTGGGACTGGGAGTTTCTCACTTGCATCTTGTTAGTAATTAGGCTTGTGATAACCCTAGTTAGTTAAGTAGTAAGCCGTAGTACTTGCTTGGCCGATTGTGAATGAATGGTGTCCAGCTCTGTCTAAGTCTTGTCTAGCCCCTGTACCTGGAACTCTTGATCATGATTGTTTTACTTATCTCTAACGATAAATGGGTAGAGACAGTGAGCTGTTCAGGCGAAGGGGTACAATCCCGGTCCTTGTTTGGTTTAAGGATTATAACCTGGCTCCCGGAATGGTTCCACGTCCCTAGTCGTTTATCGTCCTGTGTACTTTACTACTTGTACTTTCTTTTATTCTTTATGTTCTGATATGCTGGCTTTTGTTCTTATTTGTGGCCTCCTTGTGGCACTTGCTCTTTCTGGGGTTTGACCCAGCTGGTTTTGTGTGGCCAGATTTCGGAGCAGCTCCCGAGGATCTACCAAGCTTCCAGCCCAATGGTGAACACTAGACGGAACCCGGGCTACGAGTGGGTTTTCCCTTTTTGTTTCATCCACTTATATGTAAATTTATTCTTTTGAGACGTTTGCCGACGAGCACCTGTTAGCTCGATGCACATTTACTTACTGTCTGCCTACGGGCTGTAAACATGATTAACAAATCCTAGGGTTGATAATGTATGACTGAACTCTTGCTAGTCCTATCATTTTGTACGATTAGCTTCATGATCATCCAATATGTAATATTTGGGACGCCTTATATATATATATATTTGATGCTCTAATATCATGTAACTCTGTTAATTGCTTGAGATTGAGACAATAGGCTTGACCTTAAGAGACTGCTGGCTTGTAGTAAACCCTCATATCTAGACAGCCGTGACCGTATAGTTGAGATGTATTCTATTTCAATATACGTAGCTGGCTATGTCTGCCCCCGCTCTCCAGTATTCTGGTTCTGGGGCGTGACAAATAATAATAATAATAATAATAATAATAATAATAATAATAATAATAATAATATTAATAATATTAATAATATTAATATTAATATTAATAACTATATTAGAAAAGACAACTCTGATGTCTCCTTCATTCGAGTGAGAAGGAAGGAGAGAGAGAGGAAGAGGAAAAGAGAGGGGGAGAGTTCGAGAGAGCGTGAAAGATAGATCGGGGTTCACCGTGGGGGTCTCGGCCCGCGCCGGCGGCATGAAGGGGCGCTACGGGGAGCGGCTAGATCCGGGGAGAGCGGACGACTGGTGGCGCGGTGGTCTCGTTGAGGGAGGGTTGGCCACGGATCCGGCTGCGGAGCTTCGACACGGCGGCGCAGAGGTGAGTTAGGGTTAGGGTTTCTCTTCTCCTTCCAATTTCTGGATTTTTGGTGGTGGCGGCTGTAGCCGAGATGGTTGGGTCGAGGAGGAGATGGTGGCGGTGGTTGTTGGGGATTTGGCCGAAGTGGTAGGTCGAATATCGGTGGTTTAGGGCGAGCTGTGGTTGTGTTGTTATGGGCCGGAGTCGGGGAGGTAGGTTGGTGATGGTGGTCGGGGACGCTGGTGGGGCAGCGGTGGTGGTGTTAGGCCGGATGGAGTGGTTCGGGTGGCGGTAGCGGTGGTTGTGGAGGTGTTCCGTTGGGTTATCATGAGGAAGATGATGACGGTGCTGGGATTTGAGTGGTGCCGGTGCCGGCATGGGTCGGCCACGGTGATGGCTGGGGCGATGGCAGTCAAGAATTGTGGCGACGGAGGTGTCGAAGTGGATGTGGTGACGATGTCGGGGGTGATGTGGTAGCTGTATCCGGGGTTGTTAAACACGGAAGTAAATTGTACTTGTACTACAATGATATAGTGGATGGGAAGGCACGGACACGGACACGATGCACCGTTGGTTGTGGAGAATTTGATGGTAAATTATGGAGAAGAGAGAATATGGGCTCTTCTTATATAGGAGGTGGAGGACTCAGTTGTATAAGGACTAGATATCCCCTTGTTTAGTTTAAAGCAACTCAATCATATCCAATCGTATAAAATAAAATCATTTCCAAGATAATTTTCATAATTAATTAAATTTAAACCAAAACAATATTTTAAAATACTTTTTTGAATAATAAAATATTAATATTAAATAAATTTTGAAAATAGAATTATATATATAAATTTAAATTTATGTACCTCATATGCAATGAATATTTGCATAAAATCTTGTTTTCAAAATTACTATTTATATAACCTTTCATGATGTAAAATAAAGATTTGGAAATTCCAATATGACGCATTTTTACAACTTTACGCAATTAAAAATATTTATTATTTATTATTTGAAAAACCATGCTTCTAAATAAAAATATTTTTACAAAAATATGTACCTCACGCATATTCACACTCGACTAGCCATACGAAAATACAAGCTCATACGCGACGTTCAATACGAAAAATTCGTACGCGACGTACAATACGAATATGCGACGTACAAATACAAAGTAAAAATTAATACCAATTTATTTTAAAAAAATTATAGTAGAAATTTAGGGTTTTACATCCTACCCAACTTAAAAGAATTTCGTCCTCGAAATTTAGGAATAATTACGGTAGTTACGGCTGAGAAGGTAGGAAGAGCTTCTTGATAAGAAACACGATCAACATTGAGCGAGAAGAGGGAACGACATTCACGAAAACATGCAATTTAGATAACAAAAACATTTTTTTCCAACGGATATAGTTTCGAAATGATCTCCTACATGGCATTCCATCAGTGTCTAAGTTGCGACCAACACTATCATCAATCCTATAAATGTGTAATCTTCAAATAAATACGCAATAATCTCCTCAACCTCTAATTATGATCAACAATCTAATATTCAAATTTTAAATTCATGATCAATGTTGTCATAATCTTCGAATTTTGGGATTAAACAAGGCCATCAATATCGTTACAAGTCGTCAGCAAATTTATTGTTTTCTCCTCAAATTTCTATTCCACAAAGTTTAGTTCCTTGAAACATTTTTTTCCACTTGCTATTTATCCCCAAAATACTAATTCCACAAAACTAAACTCCTTGAAATTTTTTTTCCTTAAGTTAAATTCTGCCTTTCATAGTCTCCTCAAAAATTGAAATCACCAGATCTCCAAAAAATTTAAGCAAAAACCAAACTCATATTTAGCCAGAATTTATATCGATAAATGTAACATATGAAATAATTCTTGAAGAACCAAGAATGTCATGATTTATCATCTTCAATATTGGAGTTACTTTGAATATTAATAACATCAAACTACAATATTTTATGATTATATAAAAACTTCAACAATTGATTTACCTCGAAGATCCAATTTTTGTTAATCGAGGAGTCTACTCGCCCTTGATAATATCATCATATCGAAACTCCATATCACATTTCTTCATTTCTTGTAACCGTGTTTACCATGTATTTTCACTTATGTATCATAATCACCCAATCATCATATTCAACTATACCATCCATATGATCTATGTGGTATTCTAATCCAACCACTTCATAACTGAGGAGTGTCATGATATGATATTCTCTTTGCTCAAGGAAATATATTAAGAACAAGGTTAGCATGAATAACAGTAGAGGAAAAATAAAATTTTCGAAGAGAGAATCATAACAAATTGGAAGAACGTTTTTGGTTACGCTCAATGGTCGTGGTAGGGTTTGGATAATAAATACGAATTATTGTACGAAAATAAAATTTATGGGTCTAAGCAAATTAAGATAAGACACACAAAAAGAAAGGCACGAGTTAGCAATCAACAATAAGCACAAGCTAAGCATTTAAGGAATTAAGTAGATCACAATCATTTATCGATCGAAAGAATTGAGGCTTGGTTGAATCTCTTTCTGAGGTCGAGAGTCGATATCATGGTAAAGGTTACAGTTTAGTCTTTTTGGCCCAAAAGTCATATCATGAAAGTAGAGTACAAGAAGACGGGTTTTAGTGGCACGTTGTATACCTACATGAAGGTGGGCTCGTCTAGGTCTTGCATGTGAAATCGGTTGGGATGAAAAAGCTGGTCTTGTGCTCCAAATATCAATGCCACGGTAAGGCACACAAAAAGATCAAAAATAAAAAGTGGGAGTTCATATGGTGATATTTACGCAAAAATGGATCCAATTAAAGCACAAAATAAAGGTAATTAAGGAATCTAGTAAAATAAGTGTGGGACATAATTTATAGAGAAAAGGTACCCTTCTAGGTTGGGGTATGATCAAGGAATGGTTCTAATCCTTTTCAAGTGTCAAATGATGAGAAGATCACAAAAATGGGCTAGGTTGAGCAAGTCAAAGTGAATATATAGTCACATGGCTTGGTCGATGACTAACTATACTTGTGTATTTTCGACAATCATGGCCATGGGTGATATGTCACTAATGTGGACTATTCTATCTCATTATGGCTATCTTGGTTGTCTACCATTATAAGTCTAACTTCTTGAACTCGAGCCTTCCCAAAAATTCTCGAAAAATAATCTACCATAATTTCTATTCATTCTAAATCGTCCAACATAATCATAACTTAAAATGTAAATTCCTTTAAAAATAACTTTTCATCATATCAAACTTGTAATAAAACTCAATAATCCTATCAGTCGTCAACTCCTTTTTTCACTAACTTCCATAAAATCATAACTAAATAAAAATTTAAAATTTCTCAAACAACCTTGAGATAACTCTTAGCATATTACAATCAACCAAAAACGTAAGCTCAAGTTTTAAATAATCTTGTCAATCGTGATTCAAACAAAAATTGAGCATTTAAAATAAATCCTCAGATTGATTCTATATCTTTCAAAATTTATATCTAAACTTCGAGCAAGTCATAACTACTCTAAAATCTTCAAAAGTCCCTTTTTCCCACCATCGAGACATTAAACTCATAATCTAAATAAATCAAATA
The DNA here is from genome assembly GCA_029216955.1 of Iris pallida. Taxonomy (NCBI): domain Eukaryota; kingdom Viridiplantae; phylum Streptophyta; class Magnoliopsida; order Asparagales; family Iridaceae; genus Iris; species Iris pallida. Next base: position 3,309,442 of record JANAVB010042015.1, read on the forward strand.
TAAGAAATTTAAAATTTTCCCAAATAAATTTTATATTCTCAAAATAGGTATAGCTAAAATCGAAATTCATAAATATATTCAAAAACCTTCCAAATCAAACTCAAGAATCAATTCAATTTGTTTTCTCAATAGATGCTAACTATCCTCTTGTGTACACAACTTGGTAGTGCCAAAATAAAATTATAACTATCCCTCATAGTCGGTATTCGCTAGTACCCAACTTGGAATTTACTAATCCTTAAGATCATACTTCTAGGATAAATAAATGCCTTTATACTCAAATATAACCTCAATGTATATTAATTGTTGACGTAACCTTTCTAGCCATGTGTTTGACCTATGAGCATATACTAGTGTAGTCATGTTCCTAACTGTCACTAAGCACAAGAGATAAGAATTTACGGTAGGAAGGAATCAAACAAGAAGCAAATCAAGGAAGTCGAACGAGATTTGAAAATTGGAGTCAAGGAAGGAGGTCAAGTATATGGATGAGATCCTAAACTCTATTCCTATATGCAGGTTCACATCGGTACAGTCACGTAACCGAAGTGATAAACTTAACCTGCATGGGCCACCACAAAAACATGTAATGCCCCAGTCCCAAAATACTTGGGCTAAGTATGTAGACATGCCAGCTGTCTACATACGAAGTATACTCCAATATATAGAAACCTCGTATGTACACATAAGCTGTAAAATGCAGTAACCATGAAACTAATCTCATCTACAAATGAATATATTATAAAGTCAACTTATAAATGTCATTTGTACAAACGTTGGGCGGAGACAAAACTACTACCAACTGACAAGAGAGAAATACATAACAGCGAAGGGGTGAGACGAGTGAAGCAAAAAGACGATCCAAGAGCTATCATCTCAAAGGTAGAATGTAAACTATGGCCATGGCTAAATCACCTACGAAAATCACCAAACACACATGGAGAAATCACCAGGTCCTCAGAGGGACGTAACAAGATACAGAAAGAACATGTCATTATAACTGCAAATGTAAACACTATAAGACTACAACACAACTAGGTCCTAACCATCTATGTGATATGCACTTTGAGGATAATGTTCTACGTAGGGGCTGTAGGATCAGCAGAGTAAATAAAGAGTGGCAGTAAGTAGCCCTCACACGAGACACTATCGGCCTGGGGCAGTAAGTAGCGCTCATTCGAGTCACTATCGGCCCAAAATGTGTATAAAAATAAATATAGCCCCTATGCTAGTAGCTGTCCTCTCCCCCCGATGATACTATAAATGTATTGTAATCACGACACACCAACACATGTCGCTTCCACAACACTGTTTTATACTTAATAACTGTCAAGTCTTCTAACATGCATCTATTGACAGTTATTTCTATGCATGCGCACGGGTGATCAGCCAACACGCAAGTGACCTCTATATGTTACTCACAACTCACACACAACATGTGTACAATCGTGACAAGTTAATGAGATGCACTACATTGACGATAGTCTCTTAACTCTAGGCCCATATACAAGAAGAAAAATAAATAACTAAAAATAAAAGTATAAAAAATATACATTAACTGAATGCAACTAAATGTAAGCAGTAAAGATAGCAAGGTATCTTGCATGGTGTGTCGCCTGATGTGGTGAGATGATCCGACAAGTTCCAAGGTATCCAATCGCCATGGTTGATGGACAGAGGTCTGAAGTCGTGAGAAATTAGGACGCACGATTAGTCATGATCAATGGGGATATCAAGTGGGAATTTTATGGAGAATACATACTTATATAAATTTTGAAAATACTTATGACATTTGAACTATATTTTTATTAGTATAAGTACTTTTAGGTAAATACTAAAATCAATATTTTATTTTTAGGCAAAAACTCAAATGTTGTCAAAATAGGGTTTTCTAGTTAGAAACTAAATTTTGTTCGTCAAAAATATTTTAAACAATATTTAAAAATTTGAAAAATATTTTAGGCTACTGAGTTTTGTCAGAAACTAATTTTTAGAAATTACTATCTATCTCTTTATTTAATAGAGCAAATAATAATAACAACAACCACAACAACAACAACAATAATAATAATATAATAATAATAATAATAATAATAATAATAATAAGAATATTAATAACTATATTAGAAAAGACAGCTCTGTTGTCTCCTTCATTCGAGTGAGAAGGAAGGAGAGAGAGAAAGGAAGAGGAAAAGTGAGGGGGAGAGTTCGAGAGAGTGGGAAAGAGAGATCGGGGGTCACCGTGGGGGTCTCGGCCAGCGCCGACGGCACGACGGGGCACTACGGGGAGCGGCTGGATCCGGGAAGAGCGGGCAACTGGCGGTGCGGTAGTCTCGTGGAGGGAGGGTTGGCCGTGGATCTAACGGTGGAGCTTCGAAACGGCGACGCAGAGGTGAGTTAGGGTTAGGGTTTTTCTTCTCCTTCCAATTTTTGGATTTTTGGTGGTGGTGGCTGCGGCCGATATGGCTGGGTCGAGAAGGAGATGATGGCGGTGGTTGTGGTGGTTGTTAGAGATTTGGCCGGTGTGGTAGGCCGGATATCTACGGTTCGGGGCGAGCGGTGGTTGTGTTGTTGTGGGCCGGAGTCGGGGAGGCAGGTTGGTGATGGTGATCGGGGACGCTGGTGGGGCAGCGGTGGTGGTGTTAGGCCGGCGGGGGTGATTCGGGTGGCGGCAGTGGTGGTCGTAGAGGTGTTCCATTGGGTGATCATGAGGAAGACGATGACGGTACTGGGATTTGAGGGGTGCCGGTGCCGGTATGGGTCGGCCACGACGATGGCCGGGGCGATGGCACTCGAGAGTTGTGGTGACGGCAGTGTCAGAGTGGTTGTGGTGACGATGTCGGGGGCGATGTGGTGGCTGTGTCCAGGGTTGTCGAACACGGAAGTAAATTTTACTTGTACTACAAGGATATAGTGGATGGGAAGGTACAGATACGGATACGATACGCCGTTGGTTGTGGAGCAGATTTATTGCAATCGCGACACGTGGCAGGAGATCCGAGAATATGATGGTAATTTGATATGTGGCAGGAGAATTTGATGGTAATCGCGACACGTGGCAGGAGAATTTATTGCAATCAAAGCAGATTTATTGCAATCAAAGCAGATTTATTGCAATCACGACACGTGGCAGGAGAATTTGATGGTAAATTATTGAGACAAGAGAATATGGGCTCTCCTTATATAGGAGGTGGAGGACCCAGTTAGATAAGGACTGGAAATGCTTAAATTTCCCATTAGATGTCCCCTTGTTTAGTTTAAAGCAACTCGATCATATCTAATCGTATAAAATAAAATCTTTTCCAAGATAATTATCATAATTAATTAAATTTAAACTAAAACAGTATTTTAAAATACTTTTTCGAATAATAAAATATTAATATTAATTAAATTTCAAAAATAGAATTATATATCTAAATTTAAATTTATGTACCTATTATGCAACGAATATTTGCATAAAACCTTGTTTTCAAAATAACTATTTATATAATCTTTCATGATGTAAAATAAAGAATTGGAAATTCCGATATGATTCATTTTTACAACTTTACGCAATTAAAGATATTTATTACTTATTATTTGAAAAACCATGCTTCTAAATAAAAATATTTTTACAAAAATATGTACCTCGCACATATTCGCACTCGACCAGCTATACGAAAATATGAGCTTATACGCGACGTTCAATACGACAAATTCGTACGCGACGTACAATACGACTATGTGACGTACAAATACAAAGTAAAAATTAATACCAGATTTATTTTTTAAAAAAATTCATAGTAGAAATTTAGGGGGTTTACACATCCTGCTTGATATCATTTGCTCTTAGCTTATAAGTTTCGTTTACACACAGTAAAATGGACCTACAAGCTAGGGACAAAAACCCCACAGTTACTCTGTAGAGCGCTATAGTGACACCACCGGTTGGTAGTACTTCTGCTCCGTCGGACAATCCGCCGGCATCAAACTTCAGGAGGGATGATATTCCACTACCACCGCAGTTTCCACCACCGATGCCATCACTGCCACAGATCTCGCCAATGATGTTCCCCCAGCTTGGGCAGGTGATGGATCCGAGTAGCTGTTCCAGACCTTCTACTTGATGATGCAAATACAACATCAGATCTAGTGGGAGGCCCAACTGAGACAAACAGAGCACATCGAGAATCATATCGTGTCAACACTAGAGCGGGTGACTCCACCATTTTCCCAGACGATGATGGAAATTATCGTGACTTTCGCCAACTGAAGCCTGCCAAGTTATCAGGCAATGAGGAGCCCACCAAAGTTCATGAATGGCTCACCAATATTCAGCAGCAGTTGGAAGGAGTTGAGTTACCGAAGGATCATTGGATGATTGTCGTCAGGATAAAGCTGATCGACAATGCACACCACTAGTGGCTTACGGAGGAGAGAAGACTTGGGCAGGATAATGTCACTTGGGAGGAGTTCTCTAAACTATTCAAATAGATGTATATCTCGGCCACTTTCAAAGTGGAGTTGCGAGACAAATTTCTTTACCTTACCCAGGGCAGCATGACGGTGGAAGAGTATAATGTCATTTTTTTGCGACTCAACCGATTTGCACCTACATTGATCCAAACGGAAGAAGAGAAGGCCGAGAAGTTCTACGACGGGTGAGCTACAAACAACAAGAGCTGATTGGAGCCGCTACACCTACCACTTACTCCATAGTTCTCATCGGAGCACGACGTTTAGAGTGAGTTCATCAGAAGGAGACCAGCCAGAAGAAACCGCATCCAGCGACACCATCAACCAAAGCATCAGTATGAGGACCTGAAAGACACGTTGTCATACCTTAATAACCAAGAGTCGTCCCATATCCGAATCCAGAACAGCCAGTTTGACGATATTGTAACAAGAAGGGACATATCCAAAGAGATTATCGCAAAAGGTTGGGCCTGTGTTTAAACTGTGGTTCAAACCGACATCAACTTCGGGCTTGCCCAACGAGAGGCCGACCAGTACCACTATCACCACTCGTACCAGCTCAAGGAGGATATCTATGTGGACCACTTTTTGACCAGGCGATGCAGTTTGCGCATACTAGGCAGCAGACATGAGCACAACGACGAGGACATGCCTTTGCCATGACAGTTGAAGACGGAGCAACAACCTAAGAAGCAACTGAAGGTAACAACTTACAATTTTTATGAAAAGGATAGTGAGTAGAATATTAGTTTACGTGTAGCCTCCTTTCCCGAAGATTTTGAAATATATTTTTTATTTATTTGATTTAATTGGTGATTTTTAAATTTGTTTTTATAAATAATTTTTTGTTAATTATTACGGTAGATGACTTTAGCCATGGTTGAAATTTGGAGTACAAGATGACTAGGAATCACGGCACGAGTAGTACAGTGGTGTGCCTTGACTAGTGTATTAGTCATGGTAGGGGAAGACCGAGCCATACGTGTGTTCTAACTAGGAAAACCAGGCCAAGTTGTGACATGACCCCTATAAATAATTAATTATCTATTTATTAATATTATTAACTTTAGGGAGACACGGTTGTACCAAACAAGCCCGGACTGGGCCCGAACCGAGCCCAAGCCCATGTAGGCTTATAGTGAGTCCTAAGACGTCCATGACGATATACTTTGAGTGTATACTTCAACCTTTTTTTTAAGTGTCTAATAAATATTTTCCTAGAATAATTGTTATATATATATATATAATATCAATATTCAGTTATTTTGATTGAATATTTATTCTTGGAAATATGATAACTATTTCTTTTATATTATCCTTGTGCATTTAGGGTATTAAACTATATAAATGTGTATATATAGATTTATGGTGCCTATTTAATAATTGTATATATGTTTTCATTATTATTAGAAAAGATATATTTATCTCATATATGTATTATGTATAGTAATGCATATATTATTTTATTGATATTATTAGTAATGCTTTATTTGTTATGAAAATAGTTGCCAAGGATATGTTTAAATCCTTGGGTATAATTAAGTAATATTGTATATATGATATTATATTATATATATATTTTTTATGTATATATATATATTATATATATATATATATTATATATATATATATATATATATATATATATATATAGGAAATAGATTAATAAAAAGCAAACAAATAATAATAATAAAAGAAGAGAAAACAAACCGAAGCCCAAATCCCAAGCTTACAGGCCTGAGGCCCCCAGGCTTTACAAAGCCCAGCCAGAACATCCTCTCCCCGCCCCCCCCCCCCCCCGCGCTCGGGTTAACCCGTAGTCATAATGCGTAAATATATAGAAACGGAGGGAGAGCGAGGAGTTCTCACAAAAACCCAAACCCTAACACAAAACCAAACCCCCACCCTGACCTCAAGGCCGCCGCGCGCCACCGCAGCGCTGTCCTGGGCCACCGTCGGCCGGCAGACGCACGGCCAAACACCGGCTAAACAGAACAGCAACAGCAGTAGCGGCAGCGAACGCGCCAACTTCGCGACGCTCTCTCTTCCATCTCGTTCGATCTTTTGTCGAACCAGTTGATCAGGTACGTTCACATCCTAACCATCGACGTGACCCTCTAATTAGATTCGAATATATTCGATTAGATTCCTCTGGAAATCGATCCAAAACCAACAAAAAACTGTTTTGAAAACAGTCTAGAAAACTGTTTAGATGCCCTATTCGAGGATCGATTCCGATCAACTCGTGCACAACACTTAGAAGCTACTTAAAGACAGTCCTAGACACCATATAGGGCATCACAACCCTTCTTTTAGATTCTAATTTTATTAAATATATGAGAAGTTATTCGATTCTAAAGTTCCACAAAATCATGTTTCAAAAACTAGAAAATTTGTCGATAGGACGTACGTCCTGCCAAACCGGGCGACGTGGTCGCGAACCGAAAGCATCGAAAGGTACGTAACGGCTTTGTGGACGTATGGGATTTGACAAAATTCAAATTGGTCGCGTGTGCGCGACAAATTTGATGCGTATCCGTCGAAAATCACCGTATCGGCCACTGTGTAAATTTCTTAATTACTTTGTGCACGTTCGTCAGATCGAGACAAAACTTGCGCCAACATGACCGTATCTTTTTTCTGGTCCTGTATGCCAAGTTTGGTCTGATTCTGAGACAGTTGATCGGATCGCCGTTTTACGGGCCCCACGATTCGATTCAACGGGCAATTTTGTGCATGGCCCACCGAAATCCACAATTGGACATACCGTTGGGTTCGTATCATCAAAATAAATCTGTAGACATGTAGTTTGACGACTTTAGAGACCATTGACTCTGGCACATTTTTTGGTGCAAGACGGGTCCAACGGCGGACACCGTTTTGGCCTAAAATTACTGTTTTGCCTCTGTATCCAAAATTGGACTTAAGGATAGGCAGTCCTAGCTAATTTGACTATTATGAGAATGTTGGCAATGTTTGTTTTAGCTTTTCGAGACAGTTGTGTTGATTTGGACTTTATGGCTTAGCAGTTGACTATACTTTGTTGGATCTGCGTGCAACCTCCAGGCAAGATACCTTGCCTCCCTCTACAGTTTAATTTCATGTTTATAGTTTTCATGTTATTATTGTATTATCATTGATACTCTATTTGTTATAGATTATATATGATTCATTAGCTTTTTAGTTGACTTGATTTATCTATTTTCTATATACCATGTTCAGCAGTTTATGGTCTTGCTTGACTTGACAGTGTAGTTATACTGGACTTGACTGTGTCTTGACTGAGTCGTACCTTGTCTCACTAGTACCTTGCTTGAGTCATGTCATAGAACGAGTATGTGTAGTTGAACTGCTATGCCCTTTTTATCGTTTCCTCAACCAAAGAGTCCACACTCGGGACGAGGGTTGACCGTTTGCACCAGAGAGTCCACACTCGGGACGAGGGTGTTTGTTTCCTTGGCACCAGAGAGTCCACTCGGGACGAGGGTGTTTGTCTTAACCTGTTTACATCCGTGAGTCCACACTCGGGATGAAGATGTTGTACTTGCAACAGAGAGTCCACACTCGGGACGAGGGTGCCTTGCCGTGAACTAACCAGAGAGTCCACACTCGGGACAAGGGTTAGTGGTTAAAACTAACCAGAGAGTCCACACTTGGGACGAGGGTTAGTGATTAGTGCAAACCTGCAAGCCCACTCGGGGCGAGGGTTTGGTATTTCCATTGATCTCGTGTTCACTTGTTCATCCAGCAGATCAGTTATGTATAGTTGTTCTTGTATTCCAGTTCATAGTCACCTGTCAGTAGCCACTTGTCGTTAGTCACTTGTTAGCGGTTTGGGTCGCAGCCTCTTGCTATGTTAAGTGTCGTTCGTTATTATATCTTGTTTATATTCTTATGCATGATTAAACTGCTAGATAGGCATATTTTTATGTATCTTGCTATGTCCTCTGAGAACCTGATGATCTCTTCAGGTTTAGCGATTGCATGGAGTTAGTTAGCAGAACGGGGTGGTAGATGGTGGTGATGCATGATTCAGGTATTTATCAGTGATATTACATTGTTATCCTTTCGTGCTTTATATTCCTTATCATGAGATATCCTATTTATTGATTCAATTTATAGACTCATGTTATTTCTTGGAGTCTAGTCGAACATGTATGCTAGTGGGCTGCAGACCACGACCCATACTTGTTCATTCTTGTTTATTATTCTTATAAGGAAAGCCGTATGACTGTTCAAAAGACATATGCGACCCGTCGACAAACAGCTGTAAAAGGAAGACATGCGGCCAAGAGGAGCAGTTGGACTGATAAAGCTGACAAGTCCTGGCAAAACATGACAGTTCTGACACTTCGACAAGAAAGATAAGACGTGAGACGTCGCCCAAAAGCAGTACGCCTCCATGCGGCCAAAAGTGTGTTATCCAAGCAGCATAAACATCATGCAGCCCAGCTTATACGGCCCCAAAGTTTCCAAACTTCATGCAACCAAGAGTAATTGTGATCCAAGCCGCATGAGTCTCATGCGACCCCACATGATCGAAGACTGAGAACACCAACACAACGGGATGCATGACAAACGGAACAAGTCCCTAACTACCCAGATTTGCTACAACAAAATCCCAATAAATCGACATATGGCAGTCCAAGAGTGGATCTTTGCGTGCTAATCAGCAACGTGGCCGTAAGTCATCCATACGGCTCAAAATACATCCTACTATAAATAGCAGGGTGCCACTCCCCTACAAAGGCCGATAACTTTTAAGGGAAAAACAATTTCTTCACGAGCTAGAGACTGCATCAGATAGTCCACGGAGTAAGGCAGAGTTGATAGCACTTTCCCGAGCCTCCACCATCACCCTCCAGAATCAGAACTAAACAATTGTACTTAGATTGTTTCCTAGGATTTCTTTCTAGGTTTTCTTTTGTACAAGCGAGTTTGCAATCAAGTTCAGTCTGTCTTTGATTTTTTATGGCAAACACAATGGCGACTCTGCTGGGGACTTCTTTCTCTTGAGAAGTTGGTGACGCAATCTAACGCGTCCAAGCTCGGCTCTGCACAGCAGATGCTTGTGGTTTGCTTCGACCAACAAGCCTTTGAAGAATTGCTCTATGAAGGGAGCGCCAGCCCGTCTCAGAAGCGAGCTAACCCAAAGAGGACTCGTAAGGCGTCGGTGCACAAAACTGTTGCCCCCGACCAAGTTCTCGAAGAAGCTCCTTCTGCAGCCCAAGACGGTGACCAAAGCACTCCTGCGACTTTACTATCAACTGCAGAGGACCCCACTGTCCCCAAAACGAGCAGAGGTAAATACTACGATGCTGAGTTTTTTGGGGCACAAGAGAACTCTATGCTGACAATGAAGAAGCCGCATAGAGGAGATCGACAGTCTGTCCATACGGCAGCCAACTCTGGCCGTTGGTAGACGACTCATGCGGCAGCCAACTGCGGCCGCAGGAAAATAATCCATGCGACGGGCAATGCTAGCCGCAGAAAGATGGTCCATGCGACGACCAATCCTGGCCTCAAACAGGACGTCTCATACGGCCCTGTCAGAAGCTCCGTGTTTGACCGCCTCTCATGCGGGCCCGACACCATACGGCTCACTAAAAATGCGGGATATATCAACCTAGACTCTTTTTACTACGCGCCTTTGGGTGCTAAGTCAAAAAAGTCTAGGGCAGTGCGGGCCCAACCAGCCAAGTCAACTGCCCAAGTTGCTGACTGTCAGCAGGCCCCATCGACTGTTTCACGGGCTCCTGACAAAAAGTTATACAGAACCACCCGCGTCCAGTCCCTCCGGGCTAACGGACAGTGTGGTTCTTCAAATTCTCCCTCTGAAGATCCAGAGCAAGTGCTTTTACTAGGCACGGATCAGGAAGCAAACATGATGCCTAAGCCCCCGTACGCTCGGGATTCCCGAGTTCACAAGTTTGGTGCCAAGGTAGAGCAGCTTCCTACTGACTTACGTGACATGATTACTCACAAACGCAAGAAGAAAGCATCATCATGCAATGAGTCCCTCTCAGGATATCGTTGCACCCAAGTTATCATCAACTGTTGTTGCAACAAATCAGCAGCACCTGAAGATCGGCAGTCAATTTTCCAGCGATTGCAGCAGCCAGCAGCTGTGCAACTTCCTGGGGACGAAGGGTTTCCTTTCACCTCCTATAATTCAACGCAAAAAGTTCCTCCTGGCAAGGGAGGAAAGAAGATAGGCTCTTCCAGCCAGGCCATCTCGGCCAGTATTGCAAGGAGACCCTCATCCGGGGGGTTTCCATCAACCACATGAGGTGTCTATTTAGGCACTCGATCCAAAAAGAAGCTTTCGGCACCCGGGGGTGCAACGTCGGCCTCCTTAAGAGTAGATAAAGCTGGAGGTAGCAGCCCCCTTAATGTATGCGACAACCCAGTGTACCAAGAGCACACACATGGGATAGATATCCCTCAGAACCCTGCAACAGTATCAAATTTTTCTGAGGGCCACCACCCTCACCAAGACGATGCGGCTTCCTGTACAGGGGGTAGCACCCCTTCCGAGTCAGAGGAAGATGACATTCCGACGTTCTCTGACGATTTCTCTATACAAGGGTGCGGCACAGAGAGAACCTCTGCCACAATCCCCTCCATCTCTACCCACGTGAGAACAGTCTTTATGGCTGAGGATGATCATGAAGCGCCTTCCGACTGACAATGGCTAGAAGTGCTGGAAGCCATGCTTCTGTCCTTGGTCAAGTCTGTGGACGAGATCAAAGCCGCCTTGCCAGCTCAAACAACAAGAACGCCCAGACAAACAAGCTTGGGTCCCGCGGTCAACCCGGACTCCAACACAACCGCCCCTCCTTTAGGTGATGATCCCGTAGCACCATTCGTTCCTTCAGCTGCTGATGAAGCCAAGGAGACAAGGAGGGAAGTTCAGGAGCTTTGAGCGATGTTCAATGCCCGGGACTCCTCTCGGGACCTCAGAATACGACAGCCATACCCCGTTGAATGGAGAGATGTTCCTTTTTCACCGTGATACAAGCCGTTCCATATCGATTCTTATGATGGGAAGACCTCTGCTAGTCGGTACATGACTTACTTTCAAGTCACAACCGACCATTTATCGCATACAGATGCCATCCTCACGCGACTATTCATCGGAACATTGGAGGGGATCGCATTCGACTGGTATCGCAACCTTCCTGACAACTGCATTCACTCTTTTGACGGCTTCAAGCATATATTCCTGGAGAGATTCTATAAAGTAGGGCATGATGTGACGATGTCATCTCTCATGGACGTCGTTCAGGGAGAGAGTGAGCTCACAAAGAACTATATCGAGCAGTTCCGCCAAACTGCAATAAGATTACCCCAAGGCAATCCCGAGAGCTCCTTAATTGAAATTTGCCAAAAGAAACTGCTTCCTGCAATTAGCCTCTGGATGGGCAACGATCAGTTCAGAGATTGGACGACCTTCATTGTAAGTGCTACCAATGCGGAAGCAAAATTGAAGAAGGCTCGCTAGTTGGGATTACACATCCCAGATGGAGAAGATAAGGGTAGACGTCCTAGTTCCACCTCCAGTAACAACAACAGAGGTACCACCACCAACTGGGACAGTAAGAACAAACAGGCCATGGTCACTGATGCAACTCAGAAGCCTGAACAAAAACAGGGGGAAGGTTCGTACCCAAAGATCAACTACTCATTTGAAGATAGTCATGTCAAACCTATCTTCGACATGCTCCTGAAAGGGGGTAGGATCCAGCTTCCTCCACCAAGACATGAGCCCCGAGCAGCAGAAATGGTGGATCCAAAGTATTGTCACTTTCACTGCTATGTCTATCATGCCACTCAAGACTGCTGCCAATTAAAGCGGTACATTCAGAGTCTTATCGACTCCAAAGCTCTGTCGATAGACTTTGAAGAGGTCACCGTGGCGGCGAACATGGTGTCTATTCAGTTCGGCGACTTCCCTCCAACAAGCACTCCAGACGGGGTAATACCTGTCTATCGGGCAACAATAGAAGTTACTAATCTTCTACCCGTCCGGAACCAGACATCTGGACTTGTACCTCTCACCACCTCGCGAGGAGAGATCATGTGGGTGCATCAAGACTTGGTGCCCGAAGTTACCGGGGGTGTCATCTCCTACCAACAAAAAGAAGGGCAGGAAGTCTAAAGCCTGCCACACAATTTCAGCGGAAGCTAAAGAAGCTGCAGATGTTGTTACCCGGTTGGAGCACAAGTCCAGCCCGTACGGGATAGTCCAGCTGAAGATCCTCAGCCGATAACGTTGCCTCCCTCCGATGTTCCAAGGCCATCTCAGTCTCCAATGGCGGATAAGTCCAAGACAAGGAAGACCCGCTTCGACAGGTCACTCCGCAATGATATACCTCAGGGGCTGGAGAGACCTGACAACTTCGACATATTAGCACAATTGGCTAATACGCCAGCAAAGTTATCGCTGTACGAGCTCCTAAGGCTCTACAAGGATCTTCGTATTGCATTGAATGAAGCACTCCAGAATGTTGATGCCTACTTAGCTCAGGTCAAGCCTCCAGGGGAAGACTCGCCAATAGATCTACAGGGCGGCGATACCACAAATGCAATGCCCAACATCATATTTACTCCACAGGACATGTTGATCAAGTCTAATTTGCACGATCGCCCCTTGTACTACACTGGAAACATAGGCGACATCAAGGTGGATCGGATACATATCGACCATGGCTCGTCAATAAGCATCATCCCGAAAAGCCTACTCCAACTTTTTGGCATCCCTATGCATCGGCTAGCGGCGACCAATACTGCCATTAGCAGTTTTAACTCGGGAAGAAGCTATCCCCTAGGGAAGATCCAGTTGAAGTGCCAGATTGGTGACCTGAAGACGGAAGTTACCTGCTACGTCATAGATGCAGACACCTCCTACAACATCCTCCTGGGATGTCCGTGGATATATGATTATATGATCGTGCCATCCACCCTTCACCAGTGTTTCAAATATGTCAGTAAGTATGGTTTTGTGAAGACCGAATTCACCGACATTGATCCCTTCAAAGTGGTTGAAGCTTATTACTCTTCCGAGGCTTGTCTATATGACAAATCCAGGAAACATAAACGGACGAGCTAGAAGCCATCACAGGGCCAGAAGAACCCCTGAGAATTCATCTCCAAGCCCAAAAACCGGGCAGGGCCGCACCCCTTGTCGCGACCTTGCATAAAGAGGTGCTCGGTTCTCCTGCCACACCTATGTAGTTGGAACCAATGGTCATCCGTCTCCCGAGATCCAACCAAGAGCCAAAACCTGTCATAGGACCAATGGTGATTCGGTTGCCAAAGACTAATCAAAGGTAACATGAAGAGGCAAGGACCTCTGCAACACCAATGGTAATCCGTCTACCAAAATCTACTCCAAGGTGACCAGAAGATATAAAGACCCTTGCTGAGCCCATTGGCATCCGTCTTCCCAAGATGAGTCAGCAGCCAAGTGTCAATCCAACACTCTCAAGCAAATCGATACCTCAAGCAGAACCGCTGGTGGTCAAGTTGTCCAAGACGACAACCCAACCTTTGGGATCGCAGGGGGCAGCCAAGGTGGATGAGGAACTCGCCAAATACGTGGTTGCACAGGCGGATAGCCCCTCTCCTAATGATGTAATACCGGTGGATTAAATTCCTTATTTCATAAATAAGAGGCTGCTGTTAGACTAAAAAAAGAAAATAAATACTACCTACCCCTGAACTTACACTCTGTTCTTCCTCCCTCCGAAAGGACTCGCATTACATCTCTACGAGTGACAAGTCATGTATATTGATACCTCTGAACTTTCGCTTTGAGGTTTCGACTACCATATATCACGCCCATATCACCCATGTAGGGTTTTTGTCTCAAAATCTATTACCCGTACCACCAGTGCACAGAAGGGTGATAGGTCTACAAAACTTATCCTAATCTATTACCCGTACCACCAGTGCGCAGAAGGGTAATAGGTCCATAAAACTTATCCTAATCTATTGCTCGCACCATCAGTGCACAAAAAGGGTAATAGGTCCACAAAATTCCCCAACGGGAAAAACAACCATGTCCATATTACCTCTGAGTTATTTTTCCATCCATTACTGACAAATCACCCAATACATAGAACTTCCACGTTGATAACACCTCTGAGTTGTTTTATGTATCCCCATTTGGCCTACTCCTGCCATGACCTCATTACCTCTGAGTAGGAAGGCCATACCTCAGACCCATATTTGCCACGTCCTCATTACCTCTGAGTAAATATGTCGGTCTTCTCTCCACTTGTTATCAGTACTTGCATCACCAGTACATAAAAAATGGTAATAAGTCCCCAAAGATTATCCTAATCTATTACTCGTACCATCGGTGTATCAAAGAGTAGTAGGTCCACAAAATATCTTTCGAATCTATTTGCTCGTATTTTCAAAAAAAATGCACCAAAGGGCAATAGGTCCACAAAAAGTTTACCCGAGGGGATATTCTTCATCAAAATGCCATTACAAGCTCCTCAGAGCGGAGTAAATATATTCTGCTCCATAAAAAAAATAGCAAAGTCTACTACTCATCAGCAACACACAACTTGCTAAGGATGCCCTCCAGCTGTGCAGTTGAGCGCTCAATTTTCAGTTTGACTCGGCGTTCAGCTTCCTGGGATAACCTCTCGGCGTCCTCCAGATGCGCATGAGCCTGCCAATTTTTTTCCAATCTCTTCAGTGCTCCCTCTAAAGCAGCAGAGGCTCGGGTGACTTCATTAGTCTCCTTCCAGATCTTCCCACTCTCTTGACGAGTGGCTTGGAGCTTAGTCTCCAAAGATGTTAGCCTAGATTGGAGCTGGAGAAGCTGCTCGTTAGTTTCAGTCATGGCACGAGTGATGGTCTCCTCACGAGTCAAGAAAATCTCTCCCTTCCGGCTCAGCTTGTCATACTTAAGGGACAACTCCTGGAGGTCCTTCTCCAAGGAGGGCTTGGTTGTCTCTTGAACAGCCTTCATCTTTTCTACGGTTGATACAAGAAAAGCGCGCTCCTGTTCCACCATGGCAGACATATCAACTTGCCGTAGTTTCTGCAACTGGGTTAGGTACCGATTAGCCTCTGCCAACTTATGCTGCAGAAGGACGGCCACGCCTTCTCCACCCAGAAGCATCTTCACAAGGGCAATTTGACCTTGGGTACAGTAGTGGGCCACGACAAATGATATTCCTCTCTTCAAAGCAGCCTCAGTCCCTCGTTTCAAATGGCGATAAAAGCTCTCGACTATGTCCCTTGACGACTCGTCCAAATTCCCCAGAGAGGACGGCGTCGAAGGGACAGCGCCTAAGGAAGTTGAAGGCGTCTTGGAAGGAGGCACACTTGAGCTTGACGATCCTATCAGAAGGGAAACAAACTCTGAGTGATGAGACTCCCGCATAGCAGCAATCTCCTCTTCCGCAGCACGAAAGAGCTGAAAACTGGGGAAGGCAGAAAGTTCAACTTCCGGGGAGAAGGCAGTCCCAATCGATCCCGTATTCCCCAATGAGGTTGAAGGAGCTGGGATGTCTGTGATCAATACAGTTGAAGGCCCCTCGACTCGAGCCGATAAGAAAGAAGGAATGTTTCTTGCTCGTACCAGGTCGGCCCCTGGATCCTCTGCTATTTCCTCTTCCGCGGCTGTAATGCCTGTGGTTCGTATTACGTATTTCTGGAATACGTGTACGTATTTATTCTTGTATTACATGATTTTCTTGCTTAATTTTCTCCCTGGGCTTGGTTTATTCTTGGCTTGGGTTGGCTTGGTTCGGTTTGGGATTGCTCTTGGTTCATCATGAACCAAGGGGTGAACCCCCTACCTACCACCACCACTCATATTTATTACCTATTCTTCTTCTCTCTCTTCATTAATCTCTTCTTCTTCTTCTTCTTCCATTTACTCCCTTCACCTACCAGAGAGAGAAGAGAGAGGTCTAGGCAAGTACAACTTGCTTCATGGAGGAACTCTAATTTTATTGCTCCATTCTCTTCTTTACTACATTCTAAAACACTTTAGTACTTGGCATTTCTAATTTCCATGGCTAGATTCTTGTAGATCTAAGTTTACTTTATTTTTGGAATTTTTGGGTTTTGATCTATTTAATCTTGTTATTTCCGAGTTTTGATGGTTCCATGTTGTAGAGAATTTTATTCTATCCAATTTTGACCTTTGGAAAGTTGGATTTGGACTTGTTTTGACCAAGTTATGGACTTTTGAAGCTTTGGGTTCAAACCATGGAGTTCTTGCTGATTTGGAGAAGACAGTGAGCAGTGTGCGCAAGACTGAGCTGCGTGTGCTCTTTAGCGCAGCGCAGTCTGCCACATACGATGCCTTTTGGAGGCGTATGTCTTGTATACGCTGCCTTGACAAGGAGTCGTATGGACCTCATACGCTGTCTTGATAAGGAGTCGCATGGACCTCATACGTTGCCTTAAAGAGGAGTCGTATGGAGTACATACGCTGCCTTTTGGAAGCGTATGTCTTGCATACGTTGACTTGAGCGTAGCCTGACCTGAGCGTAGCCTGACCTGAGCGTAGCCTGACTTGAGCGTAGCTTGACCTGAGCGTAGCCTGACTTGAGTGTAGCCTGACCTGAGCGTAGCTTGACCTGAGCGTAGCCTGACTTGAGCGTAGCCTGACCTGAGCGTAGCCTGACTTGAGCATAGCTTGATCTGAGCGTAGCCTGACTTGAGCGTAGCCTGACCTGAGCGTAGCTTGACCTGAGCGTAGCCTGACTTGAGCGTAGCCTGACCTGAGCGTAGCTTGACTTGAGCGTAGCCTGACTTGAGCGTAGCCTGACCTGAGCGTAGCCTGACTTGAGCGTAGCTTGACCTGAGCGTAGCCTGACCTGAGCGTAGCCTGACGTGAGCGTAGCCTGACTTGAGCGTAGCCTGACCTGAGCGTAGCCTGACTTGAGCGTAGCTTGACCTGAGCGTAGCCTGACCTGAGCGTAGCCTGACGTGAGCGTAGCCTGACTTGAGCGTAGCCTGACCTGAGCGTAGCCTGACTTGAGCGTAGCTTGACCTGAGCGTAGCCTGACCTGAGCGTAGCCTGACGTGAGCGTAGCCTGACTTGAGCGTAGCCTGACTTGAGCGTAGCCTGACCTGAGCGTAGCCTGACCTGAGCGCAACCTGACTTGAGCGCAGTCTGACTCAGGCGCAACCTGATGTTTAGGCGCAACTGGACCTGACCCTACTTACCCTGGATCTTCTATAGCCCTTTTGTCCTGACCTTGATAATCATGAATTTACTTGATATGTTTGGAATTGATAATTGAGCATGACGTGATAGTGACCCGTAGTGGTGCACTCCTGACATAATAACCTGACATGACCTGATAGTGGCCCGTCGTGGCGCACTCCTGACAAGTACACTTGGCATGATAACCTGACATGATTATCTCGAATAGCTGTTACGATGGCTACCTGACATGACATGACCTGCATAAATAACCAGGACACCGTGGGCGATTGTGCTTGTACAAATAATCCAGTCCTGTCCTACATCATGTCTAGGAGGGGACTCCTGAGTACCACGGTCAGGAGTACCTACTGAAATGGACTAAGGTTAATGATTAGTATAATTCACTAGTCATGAAGAGATGTTTTCCAGTTACAGGCGATCCCGTTATCCCGGCCGCAAATGTTTGGACTTGTAGCCTGCCGACGAGTAGGGCACATTTCTAGCCCACTGTTATGTGGGGCACCCACCATTGTCACTTAAATGATTGAATTCTATTGTCACTCTAATGTATTATACTCTCTAGATTGTCACTATAATGATTGCCTGGATAACCTGGATAGCTGCAGGGCCTGTGACTACTTGGAGCATCTCATTGCATCTTGCTAGTAACTAGGATTGTGATAACCCTAGTTAGTTAATGTAGAAAGCTGTAGGCAATGATTGGTCGTGATTGCTTGGATGGAGTCTAGTCTAGTATAGTATTGTCTAGAATTGATTGATTGTAAGATTGTACCAGAATGACCGAATGATTGTCACTCCAGATTGTCACTATAACGATTTTACTCTATTGTCACTCTAGCGTGTTGCACTCTTCATTGTCACTTTTATCATTGTACTCTCTTCTTTTCACCTTAATGATTGGTACCTATAGCAATAAATGATCAGAGACCAAGTTCTGTTCAGGCGAAGGGTTACAATCTCGGTCCTTGTTTGGTTTAAGGATTGTAACCTGGCTTCCGGAATAGTACCTTCGTTTTCTCTTCATATATTGTCAGGCTATGTTTTATTTAGCATGATTCTCCAGTTCTTTTATGTCAATGATGCTTCGCTTAATTATGTTCTCTGATTGGGATAAGTGCATTGGTAGTGCACAAACCTCAATATGCGTTATTTATTGTTGTTTTCTTACATGTTGAATGCTAATGATTTGTTGGCTTTAGTTCTTAAGTGAAGCCTCCTTTGTGGCACTTGCTCTTTCTGGGGTCTGACCCAGCTGGTTTTGTATGGCCAGATACCGGAGCAGCACCAAAGGATCTCCCTGCATTTCAGCCCGATGGTGGTCACCAGGCGTAACTAGGGCATCGAGTGGGTTCTTTTTATTCTCCCACTGTAACATTGTAAATTATTCTTTTGAGGTGTTTAGCCGACGAGCAAGTGTTAGCTCGATTGTACTTACTTACTGTCTGCCTACGGGCTATAACATGATTGACAAGCCCCGGGGGTTTATCATGTATGACTGAACTCTTGCTAGTCTTCAATTTTGTAACGACTAGCTTCATGATCATTCCGAATATATAATGTATGGGACGCCTTACTATTGTGTATTTAGTGGTCTGACATCTTGTAATTACTATTAGTTGGTTGAGATTGAGACAATAGACTATTTTATGACCTTAAGAGACTGATGGATTGTAGTGAAACCCTCACATATCTAGACAGCCGTGACCGTATAGCGGTGTGGATTCTATTCCGTTATACGTAGCTGGCTATGTCTGCCCCCGCTCTCCAGTATTCTTGTTCTGGGACGTAACAGCGGCCACATCCACCACCGGTAGCGGCGAGGCAGGTCCTGTAGGTCCGGCACAACCAACAATCAGCTTGACTCGAAGGATATGAAGAAAGAGTGAATGAACCTCCTCATTGGCAAGAATATGACATAACTTACCAGGGGAGGGCGGTGAAGACCGCGACTCGCTCTGGACAGTCATGATTCCCCACACTGCCCCCATATCCTCCTTTGCGGCAATATCCGAATTATCTACATCAGTCACTCCAGCCCTGGTTAATCCAAAAAGAGGTAAAGCTGGGTTGGTTATGACCAATTGTGGTCCTGCAGCCTCGATATTTTCTATAAAAATGGTGCCTTCTTCAACCAGGGTGCCCGTAATTGGAGAAGTCTCGAAAGCGGCATCGGGCCCCGGAGGATTTATATCTTCAAAAGCCTACACGAAAGAAAGAGAGAGAAATAATAAGATACAATACAGAAGTAACATGGTGGTCGACCGAAATAAAACTTACCTCCGGAAGAGTTTCGGCATCACTATCCTCTCCTGCGAAGTCAGAACCTCGGATCTTAAATGCGACCAGTTTTTGAGAACGAGGCCAATTCGCAACAGCAGGTCCATACTTACTTCGCTTAGGCGAAGGACTCAGTAGAGGGAAGGCAAGCGCATCACCAGGGTGCTTGCAGGAGGCGACAAATCGTTATACTCATCCGCCTCCTCTGTATCAGTAAAATCGAAGTCTGAGATTGCAACGGCCTTCGTCTTTCCTGTCGTGTTCCTCTTTTTGGACCCCTCGTGCTTTTCTGCCAGCCTAGTACCGATTATAAAACTTGTACTCACATCAAAATTATGGGGAGGCCTATTCACAGAGACGTGGTAGAGGGCTGCCATGTACGAGATGCGTACTATATCCCTGGTATCAGGAAGAGAGAAGATAGTCTGAGTACGGACGGCACTGTAATAATGCCAGGCCTGGATACCATCTAGGATGCTGCCCTCATAACCCAAACAGGGACTTGGGTTGTCTAAAAACAACTGGCAATACCCGAACTGTCTAGAGTACCGGCTGGGTAAGTAAGGTTCCAAGAAGGCAACGTTACGATTACGGTACACCAGATGCGCAGGTCGGATATTCTGCAACCAGTAGAACATCTTATCAGATAGAATCTGGGGCGTAATACTACCATCAAGATGAAGACGCCCCATTTCCTCATCAGTGAAAGACAGGACCGACACAAAGAATGAGTAGCTGTCCACCCACGCAAGCACAACACGACATTAGAACATAGTCGAACAGGTCCAAGGCATATCGTGATATTGATAAATAAATGTATCGTGAATCGTCGCGTTCCCCTCAGGACTAGGTCGCATCAGAGAGGGGCAGTGCATTAATAGCCACCCCATCAGATAATGATAGGGTAACTCAATTCGGTGGAAATTCTTCGTAACATCATGAGCTATGGTTCTGGTCGTAAAGATACGAAGACCCCGATGGATGCTGCACACTATGGCTGGGAGTAGAGCCAGCCTGCCTTTAAAAACTAACTTAACAACAGGGAGGATCAGGTTGCAGCTAATTCTCTCAATCGAACCAGCACCCCCCGAGACCACACAAATCCTCAGCCATATCATCAGAAATCCAGCCAATATGGCTTTATCGGACAAGGGCTGGGTATCTTGATAGAAGTAGCTGAATGTGTCGGACTTGTTTCCGAATCTCTCACCAGAAGCTTTGGTTGTTTTGGCGCTTTGAACCTGAGCGTCCACTCCCGCATGAATTTGGAGGCTCCGAGGGACAACCCCGCCCGAGGCGCCAAGGTTGAACAAGTAACTGACCCAGGCCTTGGTGCGAGGAAGGGTCCCCTCAGAACTTTTATCCTTCTTCTTTTGACATTTGTTGACAAGTGCTATGATGACATAAAACCTCCCGGTAAATGGCAAGAAACCCGGGAAACTGCCGCTCTAATTCCTCATTCGTGGGAGTATACTCTTTATAAACTTCATCCCCCCAGGGCAGCTTGGAGACGTCATGCATCTCGTGAAGGGCGAGTCCCATCTCCCCAGTATGTGTGTAAAAGGTCTCCGTACCATAATTGTACATCTCGATGAGCGCTATGAACAACTTTGCATTCATAGGAAGGCCATAGCAAATGCCCCTTATGGCATAGTAGAGGCCAAGCCTCTGTAAAATATTCCCAAAAGTCGACAGGATCCAGAGCGTCAAGTTGACCCATGGAGGGGAACGACACATCCAATTCTGCAACGACAGTCTACCCATAGGATATGATCCTTTACGGGCAATTTGGTTCAGGAAGGTATCAGCCTCAGAGAGTCGATTATTGGGCCTCAGGTCGTTTATGAAACTACTAGGGGATAGCCCGATGACGGAACAACTGACTGGCTTCCTGTTCGCGATCGCTGACCGTACTCGTCTATTATAATAGATGTTGTCTACGAAGATGGCTTGTCGATCCTGAGTAACGGGGTTCGCCATTCGCCTTTCGATAGGCACCATATTGAAACTTGACAGAGAGAAGTGGCGCTCCATCTGAGGAAGATGAATCGGTAATTCATTGGAAAGAAAATCCCAGTTCTCAAAAAGCTCTAGGGTGCGAGGATTCGAGACAACTATAGCATCTCCGAAGAAGAACGAAGGCTTCAAATGAATGCCCCCTAGCTTTCCGAAATTCATCATACTGAGTAAGTAGAAAAATGATTGGTTCCTAATCTCCCTTAACCTGTCTTCAGGCTGATTTTGGGTAACCTGAGATGACATACGTTCGACTATTTGGTCAAATCTCACACCCAACGCAGACTGAGCATATCCTATTAAGAGTTCCCCTGAGGGAGCCAAGGGCAAGTCCACTGCAAAACATAGAGAAGAAGTAAAAGTTAGAAGTTCATCCTTTCAACCTAGCCAAAGCAAGACCTATGCTGCATGAGACGCATGTGGTTAAAGTTATATGCTCATACGGCGCAGTAGAGGACACTTAGGCCGATCAAATCAAAAAAGGGTGCTCATGCGGCTCGGTCACAAAGTGTTCATGCGACTCAGAAAATGAGGTACTTATGCGGCTTGGACTCGAAATGCTCCTGCGGCTCGAGATATGAAACATCCAGGCGGCTCAGTCAGAGACACTTATGCGGCACAACTGTGCAGGATTTATGCATATCAGTCCTGAGTCATTTATGCAGCGCTTATGCGACTCAGCTTATACGGCCCTATCAGATATGTGGTTCAACTGAGATAGGGCACGCATCGACCAAACACAAAGCAATATAGCATGGGCCTGCATATAAAAATATATGACATGGCCATCGTCTTCCCACTGTCCTTACCTTTGATGGGAGGGTGCACATCGGAGTGAGTGGAAGAAGAGTCCGCCGCTCTCGATGGAGAAGCAAGCCCCTTTCCTTTTGCCGCAGTCGACTTAGAAGCCTTGGGAGCCATTGAAGACAGGAAGATGGTAGAAAAGAGAAAATCTTCCCTTCAAAAGCACTCCTATTTATAGAGTGTCTAGAAAGGGTGCCGCTTCGATTCTCGAGATCACTAAAGATAATCATGACGTTTGGGGATTTTATCCCTAGTAACCGTCAACTTTATTTCGAAGAAAGAGAACCCAAATCCAAAATCGAATCAAGAGCATTAAATGCAGCGGTGACAGCTGGCAGACTCTCTGCAGCTCGAAGCGTCCCTGCGACTCAAGATTTATTCTGCGACTTAGGATCTCCCTGCGGCTTAGTATTTCTCTGCGACTCAAGATCTCTTTGCAATTCGAAAACAACTTTCTGCAACTTGAAGACTCCCTATGGCTTGACATATTTTTTATGCTTCTTGTTCAAAGTATTCCAAAATTACAATTTGAAAACTTTGAAGGGTGTCTTGTAGAAACATGAAAAATATGGAGTTCATGCGGATTACAAATTGCCGCATAGGTACTTCGGGCCAAACAGGTCCGCATGAAGAAAAGCCGCATGACTGTTCAAAAGACATATGCGACCCGTCGATAAACAGCTGTAAAAGAAAGACATGCGGCCAAGAGGAGCAGTTGGACTGATAAAGCTGACAATTCTGGCAAAACATGACAGTTCTGACACTTCGACAAGAAAGATAAGACGTGAGACGTCGCCCAAAAATAGGGTTCGTACGCCTCCATGCGGCCAAAAAAGGGTCATCCAAGCCGCATGAACGTCATGCAGCCCATCTTATGCGGCCCCAAAGTTCCCAAACTTCATGCAGTCAAGAGTAACTGTGATCCAAGCCGCATGAGTCTCATGCGACCCTACATGATCGAAGACTGAGAACACCATACACAACGGGATGTGTGGCAAACGGACCAAGTCCCTAACTACCCAGATTTGCTTCAACAAAATCCCAACAAATCGACAGATGGCAGCCAAAGAGCAGGTCTTCACATGCTAACCAGCCACGTGGTTACAAGCCGTCCATGCGGCTCAAAATACATCCTATTATAAATAGCAAGGTGCCACTCCCCTGCAAAGGCTGGCAGCCTTCAAGAGAAAAGCAATTTCTTCACGAGCTAGAGACTACATCAGATAGTCCACGGAGTAAGGCAGAGTTGATAGCACTTTCCCGAGCCTCCGCCGTCACCCCAGAATCAAAGCTAAATAATTGTACTTAGATTATTTTCTAGGATTTCTTTCTAGGCTTTTTTTGTACAAGCGAGTTTGCAATCAAATTTAGTGTTCTGTAATACCTATCATTGATTTTTATGGCAAACACTACCCCCAGCTTCATCTATTCTCAAAGAGGCCGAAGGTGCACCCCAGGGTGTCGGAAGCTTCTTTTTGGATCGAGTGCCTAAATAGACACCCCATGTGGTTGATGGGAACCCCCAAGGTGAGGGTCTCTTCGCAATATTGGCCGAGATGGCCAGGTTAGAAGTGTCTGTCTTCTTTTCTCCCTAGCCAGGTGGGACTTTTTGAGTTGAATTACAGGAGGCGAAAGAAAACTCCTCATCCCCCGGAATTTGCACCTGTTTTTTGGGTTGTTGTCGGACAGGTGCAGGCTGCTGCAGTCGCTGGAAAACTGACTGCCGATCTTCAGGTGCTGCTGATTTGTCGCAGCAGCAGTTGATGATGACTTGTGTACAACGACGCCCCGAGAGGGACTTATTGTATGCCGATGCTGCCGTCTTGTGTTTGTGAGTAATGACGTCACACAAGTCGGTAGAAAGCTGCTCTACCTTTGCACCAAACTTATGAACTCGGGAGTCCCGAACGCACGGGTGCTTAGGTATCATGTTTGTTGCCTGATCCGTGGCTAGTAAAAGCACTTGCTCTGGATCTTTAGAGGGAGACTTTGAAGACCCATCCTGTTCGTTAGCCTTGGGGGACTGGACGCGGGTGGTTCTGTACAACTTTTCGTCAGGGGCCCGTGTAACAATCAACGAGGCCTGCTGACAATCAACAACTTGGACAGTTGACTGGGCTGGTTGGGCTTGTACTACCCTAGACTTTTTTAACTTAGCACCCGAAGGCGCATAGTAAAAGGAGTCCAGATTGATACCTCCCGCATTCTCAATGGGCCACATGGCGTCGGGCCCGCATGAGAGGCGGTCGAACACAGAGTTTTTGACAGGGTCGTATAAGACGTCCTGTTTGAGGCCAGGATTGGTTCTCGTATGGACCATTTTCTTGCAACCAGAGCTGGCTGCCGCATGGATCATCTTCCTGCGGCCAGAGTTGGCTGCCGCATGAGTTGGCTGCCGCATAGACAGACTTTCGATCTTCTCTATGTGGCTTTTTCTTTGTCCGTATGGAGTTTCCTTGTGCCCCTAAAAACTCAGCATCATAGTATTTTCCTCTGCTCATTTTGGGTACAGTGGGGTCCTCTGTGGTCGGAAGCAAAGTCGCATAAGAGCTTTGGTCACCGTCTTGGGCTTTTGAAGGAGCTTCTTCGAGAACTTGGTCGGGGGCAACAGTTTTGCGCACCGACGCCTTACGAGTCCTCTTTAGGTTTGCTCTTTTCTTAGACGGACCGGCGCTCCCTTCAGAGAGCAATTCTTCGAAGGCTTGTTGGTCGAAGCAAACCACAAGCATCTGCTGTGTAGAGCCGAGCTTGGACACGTCAGATTACGTCAATAACTTCTCATCGAAAGAGAAAGAAGACCCCAGCAGAGTCGTCATCGTGTTTGCCATAAAAAAATCAAAGACATGTATTGTAGAACACTGAAATTGATCGCAAACTCACTTGTACAAAAGAAAGCCTAGAAAGAAATCCTAGGAAACAATCTAAGTACAATTGTTTAGTTTTGATTCTGGGGGTGACGGTGGAGGCTCGGAAAAGTGCTATCAACTTTGCCTTACTCCGTGGACTATCTGATGCAGTCTCTAGCTCGTGAAGAAATTGCTTTTCTCTTGAAGGTTGTCAGCCTTTTGCAGGAGTGTGGTACCCTGCTATTTATAATAGAATGCATGTTGAGTCGCATAGACGGCTTGCGGCCACGTGGCTGATTAGCACGCGAAGACCCGCTCTTTGGTTGCCATCTGTCGATTTGTTGGGATTTTGTTGCAGCAAATCTGGGTAGTTAAGGACTTGGTCAAATTGCCACATCTCCTGTTGCGTATGTGTAAATATATAAAATGTGTAAATATATAAATAAATATATATGTATATGTGTAAATATATAATATGTGTATGTATGTATGTATGTATGTGTATATATATATATATATATATATATATATATATAAAAATATATATATATATATATATAAAATATATATATATATATATGTATGTATGTATGTATGTATGTATGTATGTATGTATATATATAAATGTTCTAAGAAAGAAAGAATAAAGAAAGGTTATAAGAAAGTCAAAATAGGTTATAAAAAGTCAAAATTGAAATTCACTCACACACACAAAATAATAAAGAAGCAGCAGCAGCAGCAGCAGCAGCAGCAGCATCTGCATGAATCCGAGCCCCCCCATCATTTCTTAGTTTTCTTATTAAAGCCGAAACAGACCTAACCCTGTATATATTTCGTATATATATAGAGAGAGAGAGAGATTTATTTTTAAAAAAATAAACCCGAGCCATCACCCCCAACCCAACGTGCACCCCGTCATCGCCGTCGACTAACCCGCGGCCATCCATCACCGGGAAACGTGCAACGAGCAGCCCACCCTCGCACAAAAATTGTCAGCGAAGAGCCAACTTCGAAAATAGTTTTCTTCTTCCTCGCTCGGTCGTTTTATGAACCACTTAGTCAGGTATGATCATAACATATACACCTTTAATTCTTTTCAAATAGTTTGTGCCGATTCGCACCACGTGCGACGAAAAACGAGTTCCAAAATCGAAAAAAAAACTCGATTTTCTGGGTTTAGAAACTGTCCGAAAACTCCAACTTTGTGGCCGATTTGCGACCAGCGTGTTGCGAGTTTTCAAAATCAGTTTGAAGAGACTTGTTGACAACCTATAGGGCTTTAAAACCTTTTTTGTAGAATTAAATTTCATGCACTGAACAGAAAGTTATTGGTTTGTGAAGTTGGAGAAAAAAACTGATTTTTAAAACTGAATTTTTAGAAAAATTGTCCCGATACGTCGTCCGTCCCGTCAATCTGGGCAACGTGGTCGAGAACCAAAAGTATTAAAAGGTGCGTATCGACTTCGTGGACGTGTGGGCTTTGACGGAATTCAAATTGGTCGCATGTGTACGACGAATGTGATGCGTATCTGTAAAAAATTTACCGTATCAGCCTTTTGCATATTTGTCAATTATTTTGTGCACGCTCGTCATATCGAGACGAAACTTACGCCAACTGGACCGTATCATTTTTCTGGTCCTGTATACCAAGTTTGGTCTGATTCTGAGACGGTCGATCGGAACGCTATTTTGGCGGGCCCGTAACCCGATCCAACGGACGAATTTGTGCACGGCCCACCGGAATCCAACTTTGGACATACGGTTGGGTTCGTCTCGTGAAACCAGACTCGTAGACATATAGTTTGATAACTTTAAAGACCATAGGTTTTGGCATATTTTTTGGTGCAAAGTGGGTCCAACGACAGACACCAATTTAACCTGAAATTACCGTTTTGTTCCTGTGTCCAGAATTGGACTTATGGGTAGGCGTTTCTAGGTAATTTGACCATTCTGAGAATGTTGGTAATGTCTGTTTTAGCATTAGGAGACTGTTGTATGAGTTGACCGTTCGTTGCTTATTGAGTGGGTTGTAGTTTCGATTTTCTCAACTCAGGAAAATAGGCAAGTACATTCTCTGATAGTTTTTATTGCTTTGATATTACTATATCCGATTCAGTTGTAATGTTATACTTTATTCTCGACACGAAGGTACATGGACTAGTATACTGAATCTCGCCATGAGATGTCATTCCCGGTTTACCTGGTATATGAGTACATTGTTCGATATTGTTTCCTGTACTTATAGACACCGATTTCGGAGTGGGCTAGCCCCCTGCTCTTCGAATCCCGTGTCATGACCTGTCATGTATGGATCCATTATACTATTCGGGAATAGAGAGTTATTAAAGGTTATGTGATCAATACCCCTACTTGTTTATTACTTGTGCATAGCTCCACCCTCACCACACGTAGTGTAGCCTGACCTTATACTACTTGTGCATAACTTTCTATTTTGGCCGGCCTGATCACTATACTATTATACTACCTATGCATAGCCGATCAAATGGAACAGCCTGATCTTGACACAAGTCGATCACATAACGCTCTAATATCTCATGACAATTTATTTTTATGTTTACATCATACCTCAGATTACTTTCCATTGTTTATATTCCAGTTTTATCTTATATCTCAAACATGACATGATATCCAGTTCTCTTGTACCGTTTTACTTTCAGTCTTGATATTTTATCTTGTATTTTATTATAATTATCTCTTATAGTATTTGTCAATTCACATAGAACTGTTGTTAGTGTTTGTACTTGCTCATATCTGTTTGCCATAAAAAATCAAAGACAGGTATTGTAGAACACTAAAATTGATTGCAAACTTGCTTGTACAAAAGAAAGCCTAGAAAGAAATCTTAGGAAACAATCTAAGTACAATTGTTTAGTTTTGATTCTGGGGGGTGACGGTGGAGGCTCGGAAAAGTGCTATCAAAACCGCCTTACTCCGTAGACTATCTGATGCAGTCACTAGCTCGTGAAGAAATTGCTTTTCTCTTGAAGGTTTCTAGCCTTTTGCAGGGGTGTGGCACCCTGCTATTTATAATAGAATATATGTTGAGCCGCATAGACGGCTTGCGGCCACGTGGCTGATTAGCACGCAAAGACCCGCTCTTTGGTTGCCATCTGTCGATTTGTTAGGATTTTGTTGCAGCAAATCTGGGTAGTTAAGGACTTGGTCAAATTGCCACGTGTCCTGTTGCGTATGTGGGGTCACATGAGACTCATGCGTCTTGGATCACAGTTACTCTTGGCTGCATGAAGTTTGGAAACTTTGGGGCCGCATAAGCTGAGTCGCATGAGGTTCATGCGGCTTAGATGACACTCTTTTGGCCGCATGGAGGCATACGAACCCTGCTTTTGGGCGACGTCTCACGTCTTATCTTTCTTGTCAAAGTGTCAGAACTGTCATGTTTTGACAGGACTTGGCAGCTTTATCAGTCGAACTGCTCCTCTTGGTCGCATATCTTCCTTCCATAGCTGTTTGTCGACGGGCCGCATATGTCATTGAACAGTCATGCGGCTTTCCTTCATGCGGACCTGTTTGGCTATGCGGTAATTTGTAAACTGCATGAACCGCATATTTTTCATGCTTCTACAATATTCTGACAGGATAACCCCCGTTGTTTTTCAGAGGATTTAGATGCAGATTGCTCGACCTACTACGGGTTTGGCATAGATGGAGTCTACGACCAGGACCAGCCTGTGGACCCGGTGCTCCAAGAGGACGCACCGCCAGTGGTGACCTAGTTCACCTAGATTTTGTCTTGATTACATTCCAGTTTGATACTTTGAAACTTGTAGTATTTATTTTGGGATATTATTTTATGTCTTGGTCTCTGAAATTTTGATTGCGACTCAGCGTTGTTTCAGACTATTTATCTCATCTTTATTTTTATCTTTATCATCGTGTTTATCTTCCTTAGAATTATGTGATTGAGTTGTGGTTATATTCCTCCGTGCTGAGATGACAGTTTATATTTGTGTCTTAGATTTTATATATTCTAGATGACCTTTACAGCGTTCTACCGCTGATACTGTGGCGTAGGCTGGATATACCCACGTGCTCGTGCCCCTAAACGGGGTGCGGGTCGTGACACATTTTTATGGTGGCCCATGCAGGTCAGAGTCGCAACTAGTGCGATTTTGTAATGGGCGCTCGACTTAGAGTGCTAATTACGAGCCTGCTATTAGGATATAGGTTTTAGGTTATGACAGGAGTTACTCAATCACATATTAGGAAAAACTCCAATCTTTTGATTTCTATGACAAACTCTTCTTGCATTTCGAAATAAATTGTCCTTCCTTGATGATATCATATCATGCGCCATATTGATTTCCTCGCTTGAATCTGTCTCCAGGATGACAGTGACTCGAGCTCAGGCAGCTGGATACAGTATAGCACCGGAGAGGTCCGATCCGTCGCAACCTATTTTTCTGACTGAGAGAGCTGCGGATCAGAAGATTGACCCTATTGTCCCTGTCGTTCCAGAGGTAACGACAACAGTACCAGGGGGTCTTCCTCCACAAGTCCCAAGGACTATACCTGTTTAGCCGGAGACTCTTCCACCTCCACCTGTGTTGCCCATTGATGCGACTCAGATATTTGTGCTCCTCCAACAGATGATAGAGGCACAGCGAGCACAGGCTGAGGCTTCACAGCGGCAGACAAAGATTTTGAGGCAGAGCATGGAGAACGCGCACCAGTTAGCACTCGTCGCTGTAGAGAAGTTGACTGCAGTTTAGACTCAGGGCGCTCCAGCCAAGCAGCCATAGCGGCAGCAGGCGAAACCTGGCTCCGTGATAGATTTCAAGAAGATGTTTCCTCGAGAATTTAAGGGAACAGAAGGGCAAACTTTAAGAACCTATTCAAAGAAAAATTCTTTCCTGATGTGGCTCTTAGTGTACTGGAAGGCCAGTTTGTGGGACTTGTGTAAGAGAACATATCTGTGGACGAGTACGCGACAAAGTTCTTCCGTCTGAGCCGGTTCGCCCCGGGCATGGTTCAGGATGCTGGAAAGAAGGCCCACAAGTTCAGGAGGGGCATGAACCACATCGTTAGATCATGCACGTCTGGGCGTCGTACTGCGACCTTTGAGGACATTCTGATGGACGCTCAGATTGCAGAGGAGGACTTGGGTCTCAGGCCCAAGAGGAGTAGCGATGCTATGGGTTCTGGTTCCAGTACAGGACCGGCCAAGCGACCTCAGACTCAGCAGAAGCCTTTCCACCAGCAGCAACATCAGCAGTACCATGCACCAGTACGTGCACAACATCAGCAGGGGCAGAAACAGATTCTATAGTATGCTTTTTGTGATAAGCCGGGGCACACCCGAGAGGTCTACAGGAAGAGGTTGGGCGCTTGTCTATTCTGTGGAGCACCCGACCACCAGTTGAGAGATTGTCCTACTCGTACAGCTCGGGGAGGTTAGGACAGAGCACCTCCTACTATAGCTCCAGTAGGACCAGCTGTTCAGTAGAGGGGTCCGCCACTTCTGACCCAGCAGCAGCGTTTCGCCCAGCATCAGAGGGGGGCAGCTCAGTGCAGGGCGTTCGTACTGACGGTCGAGGAGGTCGAGCTTATAGCAGATGTGGTAGCCGGTTCTGTTCTACTCGATTCTCTGTATTAGCTTTGTTTGACTCTGGTGCTACATATAGTTTTGTATCTGTCGCTTTTGCACTTAGACACAATATTATTGCTGAACCACTGAGTACGACTTGCAAGATTATGACCAGGGGAGGCATTATCCTGGTCAATAATATTTGCAAGGGGCAGAGAGTTACACTGGGAGGCCGGGATTTGAGTGCGTCCTTGCTCGTAATGCCCCTTTCGAGCCACGATATGGTACTCGATATAGATTGGTTAAGCAGGCACCATGCTAGTATAGACTGTAGAGGAGGTAGAGCCAGAGGAGCATAGTTTGAGTTCGCCAGAGGAGCAGCTGAGCCAGGAGATGGTTTCTATGGAGCTATGTTGACGGGGCATGAATTGTCACATCCATTAATAGCAGGATTCCTGGATGTTTTCCCTGATGAGTTGCCAGGAATGCCGCCAGACAGAGATATTGAGTTCTTTATAGACTTGGTGTCGGGCGCAGAGCCTATCTTGCAGCACGTCTATAGGATCAACAACAGCGAGTTGGCAGAGCTGAAGAAGTAAGTCGACGAGCTGCAGGACAAGGGATTCATCAGATCCAGTTCTTTATCTTGGGGCGCACATGTTCTATTTGTACCGAAGAAGGATGGGACGGTACGCATGTGTATCCACTACAGAGCACTCAACAACCTCACTATCAAGAATAAGTACCCCTTGTCGAGGATTGGCGACTTATTTGATCAGTAGAGCGGCGTAAAGGTATTCTCGAAGATAGACTTGAGGTCCGGTTACCATCAGCTGAAGGTGAAGAAGGATGATATTTCGAAGATGGCATTTCATACTCGGTATGGTCAGTATGAGTTCACTGTTATGCCATTTGGGTAGACCAATGCCCCAGTGGTATTCATGAACTTGATGAACAAGGTATTCCATCGGTACCTTAACAAGTTCGTGGTGGTCTTCATAGATGACAGATTGATCTATTCGAAGACACCGAAGGAGCACGAAGAGCGTATGTGGATTGTGTCACGACCCGCACCCTAGAGTTAGGGCACGAGAACGTAACAACGCCCAGCCTACGCCGCAGTGTCGGCGGTAGAACGCTGTCCTAGGTTTCAATACATCTAACAGTATAAGACTAAACAGTTTATACTCCCCGAATGGGGGTGACATAGCAGAATGTAAACTCAATCACATCTAAGGTAGAGCATAAAGGAAGATAGATAAAACATGAAATCGAAAAGAGATACAACAGATAGAAGTCTAAGTGTCTAAGATACAAACTCAGAATACATCTCAAAACTCAAATACAGTAATCCATAAATACAACTCAAGATGACTGAAAATAAACTATAAGCAAAAACCCTAGCTATCTATGCAACCTCTACTGTCTCCTCTAGGCTAGCAGGCAACCTCCAGGCTATCTGTAAAATTTATTAACGGGTCCAGTCAGGACTGGAGCGAGCACAGTACATCTCAACAGATCATAGCAGGTTAGAAAATATAATCATGCAGTAAAGTAAGATACATGAACTGAAGAAATACAGTATATAAATAGAGAGAGAGAACTGTAATAGAAATATCTACTATAAGTAGAGAGCTAATAGTGACTAGTGAGTCAGAGTAAAATATAAACATGTGAATGGCATAGGAGATTCATGACTACAGCTAAGAGGGTGATTCATGACTACAGCTACTTGGATAATATTCACATGCCTATTTCTACTCCCCCATCCCCAATCAATACACAAGGATCTGTTCAAGTTATGTTAAGATTCGTGAAACTTCACATGGCTCATAAAATGAGTGATACGTGAAGGTGATTCATGATGGCTCTGTGAACATGAGAGTACATGTGTCACAAGCGATTCGTGAATCAGAGGAAGCATAGAGATACGTGATGATTCGTAAAACGCACAAAACATACAGTATCCGATGCTCCCGAGGGGGATAACATCTCATGAAAAGATCCATATAGTACCAATCCGTATGACCAACGTGACAGTATCAAGTAATTTAAAGCAGGAAAATAATTCTAAACAGGATATAAAATGATTAGAGAATGTACTCACCTGATATCTGAATGTCCAAGGTAAAGATACTGTCCGAGGAGAGGTGTCTGGCTCCTAATTAGAACAGCACAAGTCACAATATGTCCAGAAGGGTAATATAAAGCACTACAATGTATTCTACATAAATCTAGGTCAATCTAGGCCAAAGTCAACCCTTGGTCAACTCTGGTCAACTGTACTAGTCAAACTTGGTCAAACTAGGTCATGTCCCAACCCAGCAAGTCTTACTAGGCCTAACCAAGACTATCCTAGCAAGCACACATCAATACAAGGCTATACAAGCCAACATACACCCAACTCTATATAGCATGCAATTATTCAATACTCAAATAGGCAAGAATTCACATTGGATATACACTAGGTAATCTATTACTTTAAGCTATATATGTCTACACATATATACACATGTATATATTGGTATTCAACATTAGGTCTATAATCATGGCATTTCAAATGGTTATATAAACTTATATATTACAACACAATATGCTAACATATATATAATATACATACATAGCTAAGTTAACTGTATTCATAAATACTTATTTAAGAGGCTATGTGTGTGTATGTGAACATGGCAAAGGGACAAGTGAGGGTTAAATGGGCATACATAGTGTATACATATCAAAGAGTGTCAAAGTGTAAGTGAACAAAGTGTCAAGTGTGATAGTGTCAACATAGTGTAAGGGGTACATGAGGTAATATAGGATTTGTGTTAACATAGAACATTATATCTCATTAACTTGTATATTGCATACATTACATCTATTATTATATTACATTCATGCTTGTATTCATTCATCATTCACTTATTCTTTTGTACTACTATATGTACCATACATTACATACTATGGAACCTACATATTCATTACGAGCCATACTTATACATGCTTACATTAGATAGGATACTTACACCTCATACATCATTTATTTAAACATTTACACATGCTTGCATTCTCTATTTAATTACATAATGTATATACATTAACATGGGTTAAAATCAAATAGAACATTATATTACACACAAGGGTGCACAAAATGCATATGCCGAATAGTAACTCCTACTAATAATCAATACTTTACCATCTCAGCATGAATTAAAATCTAGGATTAATGTATGTTATAGATCTATGTGTTAGCTTTCCGAAACTTCAAACGGATTACGTTTTCGTTTCCGAAAACTCCCGTAATCGCAAAAAACACCGAGAACGCGTTTGTCTTTCGTAAAGCTGACACTCAAATAATTCTCCAAAAAATTACAGAAAGAATTAGGCCTGTTAATACATGTTTTTGGAAAGCTAACTTCAATACGCTTCTTTTAAAAAAAAATGGGAGATTAAACCGAGCTTTGAGCTAGAAGTTATGATATTTCTAAGTTAGGGCTGAAATTAAAAACGTGGATAAAAATCATGACGGATTTAGATAGTTTGAGCCAAAAGAATACACAATATATATCCTAATTATCCACAACAATAATGACAATAATAATATAAGGAACCCCACTCACAAACTTGATTATATAATCATCATGAACCATTTATTACATATATAAATATAGATACACTCTCATTACAATATATATATATATATATATATTTTTTTTTTATATATATATATATATATATATATACATACACAAATCTATATATGTAACATGAACACATCTATAATAGATACATGAATGAAATGTAAAGTACTTAAGAACACATCTCTACATATTCAAATCTGAGATTTAATATGAATTAATTTATTTAATCAATATTTTAAATATAAAGTGTGTCCAAGTTTGGGGGTTTTTTCCATGAACACAAGACACAACAATAATACAATAGAAATCCCTAAAGGACACATAATGGACACAAGAGGACACAAATAGAGACACAACAATGGGGGTCATTCCTATGGTTAAAACCTTCCTAAGTGCAAAATGGAGAAATAAAAGAGAAGGAAATATGACCTAAAGAAGAGAAAATCCAAGGAGAAAGGCTTCTTCCTTGGGAGAGCTTGAGAGCACTTGGGAAAGAAGACTTCTCAAAGAAAGGAAATGAGATGGGAGTCCTATTAGGGCCGGCCACAATGGTTATATCCCCCCTCATTGAATATTACAAGTTTGCCCCTCCCTTAGTTACAAGTGTTTAAAACAATTTTTGGTTAGGGTTTGGGGGTAAAAAGGTCAATAAAAAAATACTCTAAATGGTTAACCTAATAATTAGGAATATGACTAATCTTTCTAACATGACTAATTAAAATGTGGGCCATGACTAACTAATGCATGGGTCCAACTAGAGTCTAAGTTACCCCGGGTCCCCGTTATAAGTCGGATTGAGATGAAATTCGAACCCGACTCAAATAACCCCAAAACAATATCATAAATAATAAAATAAATATCAGAATAATTCAAAGAGGTCAAATGCAAAATATCCTTAGGCCAGAAATGACATTAAAATATCATAATCACATGGTTAGGCTCTAGGTCAAACAGTCTCTAAGGTTTTACTAGCAAAACGTCAAAACCACAAGTCACCAAAAATCATATCATGAATTAAATATCATTATTAAAATAATTATAAACACGAAATTTCAAAATTACCCTCATTTAGAAAACTGGGTGTTACAACTCTACCCACCTTAGAAAAATTTCGTCCTCGAAATTTAAGATCGATAGTACTCCTTCTAGAGCCTCTACCCTACCCAATATCTAAGGTAACACTTCCTAACACTGGAATAATAAACGAACATCTAAATAGTGTCAATCTAGGAATACCTCCAATACTGCTCTATTGTACGGCGGTAATGGAACTTCAATAAAATATGGACTGGAACCTATATCCAAGGGACTGGACCTATTTTAAAGTGGTCTTAACTAAGGATGAAAAGGAACTGATCATAGGCTATAGGTATGCTCAAACTATTATCTTCCTATTAACCATCTATTAATATATTCTATTACCATAGGAACGATGCATTACTAAGACATATAGGCCCCTATCTCTCTTAACACATTTATACTCACCAAAAGACTAGTACATCCTATCAAGGCTGATACTATAATCTCTCATAAATCTCATAAGCTACATGTTTATAGACACACATCCCTACATCAAGGACTAACCTATATATATCTACAACTGATACTAATGGGGTGACGTCCCTATTTCCCAACAATCAAGGTCTTAAAAAAATTATCTAAATCATGAAATTTGAAGGAATAGTATACAAGGTCAGGGCATACCGTAGCAGTTGGAAGTCTCACCTAGGTACACTAATCATTCTAGGTCAAAATAGTACTATGGTATCAACACACAAACAATCTAGGATGTCCTAATTGGGAAGGTAAGGGAACAACAATCATCAAGGTTGTAGGACTGTCTACCATCCTATATAAAAATTGGTCATTAACAAGCAACTAAGAAATTATTAAAAGGTTACTATTCCATAAAATGGCAAAAATTGAAAATTTAGGCACAACAAATCACAAATAGATTTTTGTCTTGACACGATCTAAGTTGATCAATTTCGAGATAAAACGAGATTTGGGCAAGAAGGGAAATTAATGAAATCAAAGTATGAGCACGAGCATCCAATGATGGAGATTCAGGTCATGATTAAATTTAATTCGACTGAGTATGAATACGAGGTTCATAGGTGATAAAAAAATTTCAAGGAGAATTGTCAAGGCTGTCGCGAATGAGACTCTAGGGTTAAGTTTAACTATGTCTCCATTCTCGTAGATTGATACATAAAAAAGCGAACCAAAGTGCAATAGGTTGATCAGACCATCATGTACCGGTTCTGATTAGACAATATGTTAGTGGGTGGCCACCCAATAAAATATGTCATGACCAAGCTCGAAAATAGATATGCTTGCAAAACTAAGGCTAATTTAGCAGCACAAGATATAAGGGTGGTAATGATGAAAGGAATTACATAGTCCAAGTTTCTTAACCAACGGGTCAAGTAATCAGATAAGGTACAAGGTTAAGCATCTAAGGAA
This sequence comes from Iris pallida, assembly GCA_029216955.1. NCBI lineage: Eukaryota > Viridiplantae > Streptophyta > Magnoliopsida > Asparagales > Iridaceae > Iris > Iris pallida. The sequence goes on from JANAVB010042015.1 coordinate 3,346,717, forward strand.
ACAAGCAGAACACCATCACATGTCGGGTCGAAAGAATTGAGTCAAGGCTGGATTTCTAATTGAAATAAGAAGAAATTTAGTATAATGGTAGAGGCTATAGTTTAGCCAGTTGACCAGAAAATCATATCAAGAAAATAGAGTACAAGAAGACGGGTTTTAGTGGGACATGATATACCTACACGAAGGTGAGCTCATCTAGGTCTTGCATATAAGATTTGTTGGAGGGTAACAGCTAGTATTATATTCCGAATATCAAAGTCACGATAAGGAACGTCAAGGATCTCAATTAGAAAGTGGGAGTTCAAGAGGTGGTAATTAATGCACAAAAATAATGAAGATCGAGTTAGTCATCTGCTTCTGATACTCTTAAGTTCACCTGGTCATAACTTGCCAATCATATCTTTACCTCACTAGTCTCCATATGAAAATTTAACCTTTACTTAAACCCTTACCATGACTACCGTAGACAATTCCCAATTTTCAAACATCACTCTTGAAGCACAGTCCTCACATTTAGGAATCAACATTAACCATTTATTTAAATTTCCAAGTTCTTTTACCTTGTCTTAAATTTGACCCAAAACCTCTAAATCCCGTTTACGAATTTCTTGAACTTGTTCAAATTGTTCTCCTTGTATTATTTAATTTAAATCTCTAGGCCTTACAAAACTTATCTCCCATCATAAAATCAACTTTCGTATTTTCTTCGACATACACCCTTGAATATTATTCTCCTAAAAATATTTCACAACAATCTCTAAACTTCCATAACTTTGTGTTCTATCTATCCCTAGTCATTTCCTCGCAACATCTTATTTAATATCCTTATTAAACACAATTAACTTCTCTTTTCCATTACTAACCTTGTACATAGCCTCAGAGTAAAAGTTTTCCCCAGAATCAATAACCAAGATTTTCTAAGTTCTCAAAACTAGGTTGACCTCTGATATCCTCATTAGTTTTGAATACACCTATAAACTATCTCATAACCCCAAAATTTCTCTAAATGTAATTGTTTTCAGATTGGCAGTATACATCTCTTTATTCTATTCGAGACCTTTACCACATTTCTATTTCAAGTTTCCATATGGAACACTCCACATTTGATTTCCTTTAGATCATCATAAAATAACTAGTTACGTCTTCTCTGAGCTACATAATTTACGTCACTTCCTTAGCCTTCCCCATGCAAAAGATACAAAGATTCAAGAGTTTCAAAGTACATCTGGTAGGGACGACAAGATATGGGTAATTAATGTAATGAGACAGAGTTTAAGATAAGAGGTAAATAAGAATACAAGGGAATAATGGCGAGAAAGAATAATGAATATATGTTCCTTCTCATCGGTTCAAACGAGAGGAACCCATCAAGCTTAAATTCAATAGCAAGGATCGAATGAGGGTGAATCCAAACAAGAGGAAAAGGAATTCCAATTGAAGTTCAAAATGAGTTTCTCAGGGGTTGTCCCAGAAATCTCTCAAAGAATCCTAAGTGTGATTGAGTACCTTGGATTTGAAAATATTAATCTAAATACAAAATTAAATCAACAACTACAAAATTTTATCAAAATCAACAACTAATACCAGGATTCAAAGTTCTACAATAAATCCACAAAATCAAATTCAAACAAGGAAAAAGGTGAATCAAAAAAAAGAAAAGGAGTTTAAATCGGAATTCAAAATGAGATTCTCAAGGGTCATCCCAGGAATCTCTTAAGGAATCCTAACAGTGATTGAGTATCCTCTCATCCTAACATCTTAATTTATATATCCTATAGCAGGCTCGTAGTAGTACAACTAAGTCGTTGTGCTACTACGAAATCGTACTAATGCGAATCTTGACCTGCATGGGCCACCACTAAAAACGTGTCACGACCCGCACCCTAGAGTTAGGGCACGAGAACGTAACAACGCCCAGCCTACGCTGCAGTGTCGACGGTAGAACGCTGTCCTAGGTCTCAATGCATCTAACAGTATAAGACTAAACAGTTTATACTCCCCGAATGGGGGTGACATAGCAGAATGTAAACTCAATCACATCTAAGGTAGAGCATAAAGGAAGATAGATAAAACATGAAATCGAAAAGAGATACAACAGATAGAAGTCTAAGTGTCTAAGATACAAACTCAGAATACATCTCAAAACTCAAATACAGTAATCCATAAATACAACTCAAGATGACTGAAAATAAACTATAAGCAAAAACTCTAGCTATCTATGCAACCTCTACTGTCTCCTCTAGGCTAGCAGGCAATCTCCAGGCTATCTGTAAAATTTATTAACGGGTCCAGTCAGGACTGGAGCGAGCACAGTACATCTCAACAGATCATAGCAGGTTAGAAAATATAATCATGCAGTAAAGTAAGATACATGAACTGAAGAAATACAGTATGTAAACAGAGAGAGAGAACTGTAATAGAAATATCTACTATAAGTAGAGAGCTAATAGTAACTAGTGAGTCAGAGTAAAATATAAACATGTGAATGGCATAGAAGATTCATGACTACAGCTAAGAGGGTGATTCATGACTACAGCTACTTGGATAATATTCACATGCCTATTTCTACTCCCCTATCCCCAATCAATACACAAGGATCTGTTCAAGTTATGTTAAGATTCGTGAAACTTCACATGGCTCATAAAATGAGTGATACGTGAAGGTGATTCATGATGGCTCTGTGAACATGAGAGTACATGTGTCACAAGCGATTCATGAATCAGAGGAAGCATAGAGATACGTGATGATTCATGAAACGCACAAAATATGCAGTATCCGATGCTCCCGAGGGAGATAACATCTCATGAAAAGATCCATATAGTACCAATCCGTGTGACCAACGTGACAGTATCAAGTAAAGTAATTTAAAGCAGAAAAATAATTCTAAACAGGATATGAAATGATCAGAGAATATACTCGCCTGATATCTGAATGTCCAAGGTAAAGATACTGTCCGAGGAGAAGTGTCTGGCTCCTAATTAGAACAGTACAAGTCACAATATGTCCAGAAGGGTAATATAAAGCACTACAATATATTCTACATGAATCAAGGTCAAACTAGGCCAAAGTCAACCCTTGGTCAACTCTGGTCAACTGCACTAGTCAAACTAGGTCATGTCCTAACCCAGCAAGTCTTACTAGGCCTAACCAAGACTATCCTAGCAAGCACACATCAATACAAGGCTATACAAGCAAACATACATCCAACTCTATATAGCATGCAATTATTCAATACTCAAATAGACAAGAATTCATATTAGATATACACTAGGTAATCTATTACTTTAAGCTATATATGTCTACACTTATATACACATGCATATATTGGTATTCAACATTCGATCTACAATCAGGGCATTTCAAATGGTTATATAAACTTATATATTATAACACAATATGCTAACATATATAATATACATACATAGCTAAGTTAACTGTATTCATAAATACTTATTTAAGAGGCTATGTGTGTGTATGTGAACATGGCAAAGGGACATGTGAGGGTTAAATGGGCATACATAGTGTATACATATCAAAGAGTGTCAAAGTGTAAGTGAACAAAGTGTCAAGTGTGATAGTGTCAACATAGTGTAAGGGGTACATGAGGTAATATAGGATTTGTGTTAACATAGAATATTACATCTCATTAACTTGTATATTTCATACATTATATCTATTATTACATTACATTCATGCTTGTATTTATTCATCATTCATTTATTCTCTTGCACTACTATATGCACCATACATTACATACTATGGAACCTACATATTCATTACGAGCCATACTTATACATGCTTACATTAGATAGGATACTTACGTCTCATACATAATTTATTTAAACATTTACTAATGCTTGTATTCTCTATTTAATTACATAATGTATATACATTAACATGGGTTAAAATCAAATAGAATATTATATTACACACAAGGGTGCACAAAATGCATATGCCGAATAGTAACTCCTACTAATAATCAATACTTTACCATCTCAGCATGAATTAAAATCTAGGATTAAAGTATGTTATAGATCTATGTGTTAGCTTTCCGAAACTTCAAACGGATCACGTTTTCGTTTTTGGAAACTCCCGGAATCGCGAAAAACACCGAAAACGCGTTTGTCTTTCGTACAGCTGACACTCAAATAATTCTCCAGAAAGTTACAGAAAGAAATAGGCCTGTTAATACATGTTTTTGGAAAGCTAACTTCAATACGCTTCTTTTAAAAAAAACGGGAGATTAAACCGAGCTTTGAGCAAGAAGTTATGACATTTCTAAGTTAGGGCTGAAATTAAAAACGTGGATAAAAATCATGACGGATTTAGATAGTTTGAGCCAAAAGAATACACAATATATATCCTAATTATCCACAACAATAATGACAATAATAATATGCGGAACCCCACTCACAAACTTGATTATATAATCATCATGAACCATTTATTACATATATAAATATAGATACACTCTCATTATAATATATATATATATATATATATATATATATATATATATATATATATATATATATATATATATATATATATATATACATACACAAATCTATATATGTAACATGAACACATCTATAATAGATACATGAATGAAATGTAAAGTACTCAAGAACACATCTCTACATATTCAAATATGAGATTTAATATGAATTAATTCATTTAATCAATATTTTAAATATAAAGTGTGTCCAAGTTTGGGGGTTTTTCCCATGAACACAAGACACAACAATAATACAATAGAAATCCCTAAAGGACACATAATGGACACAAGAGGACACAAAATAGGGACACAACAATGGGGGTCATTCCTATGGTTAAAACCTTCCTAAATGTAAAATGGAGAAATAAAAGAGAAGGAAATATTACCTAAAGGAGAGAAAATCTAAGGAGAAAGGCTTCTTCCTTGGGAGAGCTTGAGAGCACTTGGGGAAGGAGACTTCTCAAAGAAAGGAAATGAGATGGGAGTCCTATTAGGGCCATCCGCAATGGTTGTATCCCCCCTCATTGAATATTACAAGTTTGTCCCTCCCTTAGTTACAAGTGTTTAAAACAATTTTTGGTTAGGGTTTGGGGGTAAAAAGGTCAATAAAAAATACTCTAAATGGTTAACCTAATAATTAGGAATATGACTAATCTTTCTAACATGACTAATTAAAATGTGGGCCATGGCTAACTAATGCATGGGTCAAACTAGAGTCTAAGTTACCCCGGGTCCCCGTTACAAGTCGGATTGAGATAAAATTCGAACCCGACTCAAATAACCCCAAAACAGTATCATAAATAATAAAATAAATATCAGAATAATTCAAAGAAGTCAAATGCAAAATATCCTTAGGCCAGAAATGACATTAAAATATCATAATCACATGTTTAGGCTCTAGGTCAAACAGTCTCTAGGGTTTCACTAGCAAAACGTCAAAATCACAAGTCATTGATTTAAATAATTTTAAAATGATTTAAAATCACCAAAAATTATATCATGAATTAAATATCATTATTAAAATAATTATAAACACGAAATTTCAAAATTACCCTCATCTGGAAAACTGGGTGTTACAGATTGCGCTAGAGACTCTCTGGAAGGAGCAGCTGTATAGGAAGCTGTCGAAGAGCGAGTTTTTCTTGGAGAAGGTAGAGTTCTTAGGTCATGTTGTGACCGAGCATAGTATCTCAGTAGACCCGAAGAAGATTTTAGTAGTTGAGTCTTGGTCCACACCGAGCTCAGTCGTCGAGATTCGGAGCTTTTGGGGTCTGGCAGGCTATTATCGAAAGTTCGTTCAGGACTTTTTTCGGATTGCAGAGCCGATGACAAGACTCACCAGAAAAGACATTGAGTTCATCTGGACCGAGGAGTATCAGACTACATTTGATGAGCTGAAGAAGAGGTTGACTACAGCTCCAATCTTGACGTTGCCATCTAGGACTGGTGGTTTCACGATCTACAGTGACGCTTCTTGGAAGGGCTTGGGTTGCGTTCTTCAGCAGCTCGAAAAGATGATTGTCTATACATCCAGGTAGTTACCTCCTCATAAGAAGAACTACCCTACCCATGATCTGGAGTTGGCAGCTGTTATCTTTGCTTTGAAGCTGTGGAAGCACTACCTGTATGGAGAGCGAGTTGAGATCTTCACGGATCACAAGAGCTTGAAGTACGTGTGCACCCAGAAGGAATTGAACATGAGGAAGAGGCGCTGGCTTGAGCTGATGAAGGACTTCGATATCTCCTTACAGTACCACCTCGGAAAGGACAACATAGTTGCAGATGCCTTGAGCAGGTATCCAGTCGCTATGTATTTGATGGCAGATCGTCATCTATTGGCCGATCTGGATAGTTTGGGTATCGAAGTGATCATTCCAGGCATGGAGGTTCAGATGTGGTGTTTATAGATTCAGTCTGCATTGATGGACAGAGTCAGATCAGCACAGTTTGATGACGTGACCTTGAGAAGCATCAGGGTGCAGGTACGGGCCAGATTGCTAGACGATTTTTCTATAGCCG